>OZ038435.1:10316309-10328761 GCA_964036275.1 Litoditis marina | reverse complement strand
GACGCGGACTGTCTTAGCCTGTCTGCTGTCTCATTGACCTACATGCTCTCTCGCTTTTGTAGCTGGCTAATCGCAGACAATGGGCGCTAACCATTCTGAGAGCCTGGAAATTCTATTGGCACGCTGCCAAAGTCTCAGTGAGAATGACTGAATACTGTACCTGTTCTCCTCGGCGTAGAAATTGTCCGCTACTTTGATCAGAACGTCGCTGTGGGAGCTGAAACATTGAGGTGAGATAGGAAGTTTCCTATTCTAGTGAATGGTAGTGGTAACCAATGTTGTATTGGAGTATTTTCTCTATTCGATTCAATCAGGTACCATATAAACACGAGTATTGAACCTTTTCCGTTTCCGAAACCTCATTCAAGTCCAAATTCCAACCTCAAATGATATAGTTGAATCGTCCCCAAAAATCCGCATGACCCTATCGTAACTAACATTTCGGTAATTAAATCAAATTCTGAATTTTATCCGGGTTATTGAAATAATAAACACATCGAATTAGGTCAGTTGATGTTCTCATTAAAATATGTATTCAAAATCAGTTCGAATCTGATTCAGGACGATTTTGAGCACATTAGGCTAACACCCACACAAATCTAAAGACCTTAATATATTTTGTTCAAAAAATATAGTTACTATTCTCAGCCTACCTTTGTATCCGGAATATGATGATGAGTAGAGAGATAGCAGCGCTACCAGAAGTGCTTGACACGAGTTTTTGATGAAGATAGCACAGAGAAGGGCGGACACAGCCACTATCTGAAAACAAGAGGGTAAAGTTGTTTTCGAAGGAAACTATTTTCGATTTTTCCACAAATTTGCAATGTAGTTCGGTTCCCACCAGGAAAACTGTGCATACGAAGGAGGATGAGTACAAGTTTGACGACAGCCATTACTGTAGGTCAAAACACAGTGCCACTCACCGCATCGTTTGGATGTGAGTAGCAGAGGGATCGAATCGATCGAATATCAGACAGAATCCCCGAGAATGACGTCATCATCAGACCACACACGACGCACTGGAAAACGATAAATCCTTGTCGTACTTTGATTTGGATCAATACTTTCAAATGGCGACCGAAAAGTATTAGGAGCAGACTACAAACACAGTGGGATAAGACATACCGCACAGGCTTGCTTCGTAACCAGCGAAGCCCTAATCTTGCAGTTGTACGCCCAACTGCAAGATTAGGGCTGAACATTGATAGGTTAGCAACTTTTTGTTTCCGACAGTCGAACTTGAGAGGTAGTGGTAGATTTGGTTTGCTCGGACCCAAAAATGATTCCCGGAACCAATTTGTAGGTATAAATCATAGTATAACTTACTATTGGTATATACTTGATGGTGAACTGCAGCAGACCGAACGATAGCACAATCCAGGCCACCGAAAGACTGTTGCTCAGCTGAAACGATAACTATTCAAAAATTTTTTTTAAAACAAACTGTAAAACCTACTAAACTGCTACCAAGAACCGAGTAAACCAAGAAACCCTAAGTATGTTGGTTCGCTAAGTCATTTTTCAACCGAAATGGATAAAAGGGTCCTGTTTGACGTGGAGAAAGCTCAGAAAACGTGTATTTTTCGTTGTACGTTATCGAAACTGAAAAATATGAGTTTTTTTGTTCTAGTAATAACATACATAAACAAGTAAACATAGTTTTTCTTCATTTTATCGACTGATAAAGTTGTAGTTTGAACTGACCAATGAGAACTTGGCCGTTTCAATGTTGATCTGACTATTGCCAGACGAGGAGGAGGGTGGCAGCAGCGAGAGAGTGGACGAGAGGAGAGACATCAGAGAGAAAGAGAACAGTTCCTGGAGGGAATCCATATATTGTAAGTTTTGCTGTTTTGAAACCAAGTCTAAAAGCTAAAAGGTGTGTGTTGCACTATTTCGCTGTGTTTGTATCTTCTCGTTCGAAATTTATAAATTATGGTGTGTTTTGAGATTGAACTACAGCAAATTTCTTGTCACACTCTATAGATGTGATCCGAACTTATTTGAGATTGTGTGAAACGTTTTATTGAACTAAGAAAGTTGTTGGAAATAAAAAGATTGTAGCGTAAGTTCGTCATTTCCAAAAACACAGCACAATTTTGGTCTACAGTACATATTGAACGAAATTAATAAAAATACATTACTGTGGCACACAAGAGAAACATTTCTGGGGAAATACCTGCTTTCGCACAACTTTGTGCATTTTTTCCATCGCGATGTTTCTGGCTATTTTGTAGTGCGTAGAGACAGAGAAGAGGGCGATAGAAAAAGAGTCAATGGCCAGAGACGCAGAGGGAAAGGAGGGAGCAGACAGCGAGACAGATCTGGAACAACTTTTTTGATTTTATCGATTCAAGACGTGTAACGAAGAGTTTACTGTACTCGGTACACAGAACATAACTATTGATCGAACAGCCGAACCCTGGCGGCTCAATCGACGTCAATTCTTCCGATCCCCATCATTTAGAAGCCTCAGTTAAGATATCATAATTCATATAGTTGTCGCTTGAAGACAGGCGGGGGTATACTGTATATCTCACTTTGTGCTGTGTTAGAACTATACGATTCGTCCGCCTCGTTGCTAAAAACCGACTTAATGCTGTGGTTAGCATCCGCGTCTATCACCCTTTTGAGCCTGGTTCGAGTCTCACATGAGGCGGGTACTTTATAAAATTGACATGCACTATAGTGTTCACTCCCGGCTAGAGTATAAACGTACTATTCTTGTACTGTATTCTCCTTTAAAACTTATTTTCACGCAATAAAACAGTTAATATGAACTTTTAGCTTTAGTCTGACTGGAAGTTTAAATTTTGGAGAAAAATGCTTCCTTTCGAAGTGGGAGCCAAAAAGTGAACCTACACTCTCGGGAAGAATGGGTAACTCGACAAAAATCGGTTGTTCTCCATATCTAGAACATAGGCAACACCAGAGAGCAGGGCGAGCTGTAAAGAAACATAACGGTTACGTAAACAATTGACATAGATCATACTCACTACAAACATTTCCACGGTCTAGTCTAGTAAACACTAGTCAGATCAATCAATACACATAATTTTCACGTGCACCGACTCGGTCGCTAGCTATACTGTTAGTCAATTGCACAGTCACGTAAACCATGTTAAACACAGCTGAAATCAGAAACGTGCAATGACAGAGGAAACGATGCTTCATCAGAATTCGTAGCAGGGCGCTAACCACTACTCTATCAGAGCACATAACCGCAACGCGTTAGAATCGAAGACATGTGTGCGTACACAGCGGAAAGTGAGATATACAGTACCCTCCCGCCTTTCCGTTGGCGACGACTATAGATGGGGCAATCTTTTCAATTATGGCCACAATGAATTATCTTATGTCGTTTCTGCCCGGAATACGGTAAGTACAGTAGTTTTTAGATTTGTATTATTTATTTACAAGTTTTTCAACTATTGATCGAACTCACAATGAGAATTTCGTGTGGAAGAGAGACTCCGAATTTCTGAGCGATGACGTCATTCAATTTCCATCGAAATAGAAGAGAGAGGAGGAGGGAGCAGAGAAAGAGAGACAAGACCGCCACGTCTATAGAGGAGACGCAGGAGAGCAGACCCTTGAAACACTGAAACTGGCTCTGTCTCTAACCACCTCGCCGGGTTCAGCACCCTCCACTTTCTACATACTCTCTCGCAAGCTTCATATATTTTCTTCGGTCTATTCGAGGTTTTTCTATGCTGAGTTGTGAATTAGGTTAATTATTTAAAAACTTCTAAAAACTTACCAATTCCTCGATTTCTTGTGAGCACGACTTGAATATGAATACATGTGGAATGGTTCGAAATACGATTCTCGCGAATATTCCGAGTGAAAATCCAACCAAAAGTTGAGAAGAAAACAGAGAAAACAACCAGTCGGAGGGTAATACGAAGAACAACAACTGAAATGGACATTCATGGACGGGAGGCCAAATGGGCTACATAGTTCAATAGTTACGATTTAAAGAAGGACGATCATGTGCTCCAATCGCAACGCTTCAGTCCTTTAAACTGCAATACATTTTCCAATTGCAGTTTAAAGGACTTACGCGCCGAGATTGGAGCACATAATCGGCCTACTTTAAAGCAGGACGATTATGTGAACCGATTCCGTGTCACGTTCCTTCAAACTGCAATTGAAAACTGTATTGCAGTTTGAAGGACTGAAGCGTTGGGATTGGTTCACATAATAGTCCTTCTTTAAACCGAGTTTGGTGGATAGATGACCAGCTCGAAGGACTTAACCGTGATATTTTTAGGAAATATAGTAGTGTCACGTAGCCCAAGTCCGGGCCAAGTCCCCTTATACGTCTTCCATGTTTCTCAAAACATGTGACAACTAGTTTTCGAATATTAATCTTCATCTTCAATCACTAACCATGTGTATCATTTCTGAGGCACAGAGGCCGGAACGCTGCAAATTTAAAGAAGGACGATTATGTGCTCCAATCGCAACGGTTCAGTCCTTTAAACTACAATACATTTTTCAATTACCGTTCAAAGGACCGTTGACACGGGATTGGTCCACATTATCGTCCTGCTTTGAATAACCTTTACAGTAAAAAAATGCAAAATTTCACTCACCTCAAAAAGACCCACACAAAACGTCAATGTACAAATATTGGAATAGGAATATGTCTGAGAACAGTAAATGAGAAACGCCGTATGCGAAAGACTACCTGAAACAAAGTAGGTTTCAATCAAGTATTAGAAAGGTGAAAAGGTGTGTTTCATTGTGTAATAATATGAGTTAAAAAAATTTAAAGGAAGTGTGTTACAAAGTATAGTTGAAATTTTTAAATGAAAACATATTAAAAACCATCAACTAAGATAGATTAATAAGTATACTTGAAACTTACTCAAAAATACTTGAAACTTACTCAAAAATGCTTTTTCTCTATTCTAACTTCTTTTCAGCGCATTACTGAATTGTATGACTTGAAACTTTGATATGCAGTTAATAATGCTTTCTTTTTTGCTTTCTTTGATATACAGTTAATAATGCTTTCTTTTTTGCGTTCTTTGATAAACAGTTAATAATGCTCGTTAATAAGTTTGACGTGAATAGTCAAATTACAAGTAATAGAGTTAATTACCCAGGGAGGAATGTCGTGCGGATCCGAGAATTGTGTACACAATCTGTGGAATCAGCAAGGACATTAAACCAACTATGACGTCATCAACCAGAAAACCCACGGAAAGACCTGGAGGGAAATGTACTATGATCAAGATGGATGTAGTTTAGTCAGACAGCAATCTAGTTCGGCCGGAAACGTAATTGTACTTTGATTGGGACAAATGTACTTTGGTCGAATAGGAAAACGTAGAGAACATTGTACGTTGGTCCAAGAGAAATGTTTAGTTTTTGCCCGGAGAGGAAAATGTACTTTGGCCTTACTGAAAAGTGTACTTTCGTGAAGAGAAAAATTTTGTTTCGCTCAGGGAAACTATTAGCAGTCAATTCCGAGCTATGGGATAATGCTAAACTGAAACGTACTTCAGTTCTATTCTTTTCTCATTTTCACGATACATCTCCACTACAATGGTACATTGTAGCTCATGAAAAGAAATAGAGATATTTATACCTTGTGGAATGAGCAGCATAGCTATGAATATTGATCCAAACAGGTCCCGGAGTCCGCTTGATTTGATACCGTAACGGGGAAGCCATCTGGAAATAAACAAATACAATTGGTGTTTTTTCGTCAAAAGCAAAGTATGGTATAGTTCGTTCTACCCATCGATAGTAGTCAGCCATGCTGGCCGAGCGCACCCTATATTGGTCTTTTCATTGCAAATAAAAATTCGAAAATTGGTCATTTCAGGATTTTTGCAACTTTTTTGTTCTCAAAATATTACCACATGATCGGGGACTAATTATAACAACTTTTTGCGCGATAAAACAAACATTGAAAAACGGCCAGAAAAGATGGTTGGATATCACTGTTTTTAGTTTGGGCCACCATGTTCTGCTTTGGAACCAAATGTACGTGTGCGTACACAGTGGAAAGTGAGATATACAGTACCCTCCCGCCTTCCCGTTGTCAACGACTATAAAATCTACTATAACTGGCTGCTATCGATGGGTGAAACGAACTATAGACGTGGAACGGGAGAAATGCTCAGAGTACGTTTGCTAGAAGGTCCCGGCACCTTCATCCTATCCTGCGTCTCTCGCTCTACCTCACTATTTCTTGTCTCTTACATCCCGGCGGGATGTAAGCAGAGAAATAGCGTAAGTGTGAGGAGACGCAGGATGGGATGAAGGTGCCGGGACCTTCTAGCATACGGCCACAGGAATCGAGGTGTAAATAGTTTGGTGAATATGGCTGGGTTCGCACAATTCTGGGGTGGAAACGCGCGGTTCTTTTCATTCTAGACCAAAAAGTACTATTGAGTCGTAATAACAAGCAGTACTTTCTATGTTGTAAGCTGTCACTTTGTACACCGAATGAATACACCCTTTTCCGTACAGATACAACGTGTGTGCAAGTGAGTAACTCGTGTGTTCCATTCCAAAACACATGTTTTTCATAAATGATATAGTCGCCATCTTTCCTACTGAGACTCCTACAGTACTCTTTCGAAATTTCCAATCGTTGTTTTCTAATGAGAACTTCAACTTTATCGAAGGATAGTTTAAAAACTTTTTCTTATTGGTGGTAAGATTTGAATACAGAAATTTCAAACAAAGTTTATTATATTAACGTCACTAAAACAGGCTTGAAATTTTGTAATCTTACTGTAGGAGTCTCAGTAGGAATGAAAAAGAGTATAGAATGTCTATTGATAAAATGGAGAAACAGTGTCTCTGGGTCAAAAAACGAGGATGGTGTGTTTTAGGTACAAAACACCCACTTCAACACTGGTACAAAGTCGGTGAAATGATGATAATTCCGCCTGCAGATTCTTACTCTTACTTGTTCTCTCTATCTCTCCTTCTACCTATCTCTATCTCTCTCTCTCTTCCTCTCTATCTCTCTATCTCTCTCTTCCTCTCTTTCTCTCTCTCTCTCTCTTTCTTGTGAACTCTGAGGAACATCAATTTTTCAATTTTTTTCCATAACTCACTTCAAAACTGGTACAAAGTCGGTGAAATGATGATAATTCCGCCAGTTATCTGTCACCAGGGTATCCCACAGAATCTGCCGATTATCCGTTTTCTTGTTGTGTCTGACGAAGTTGTATCGACTGTCAAAGTCCTCCTGAAAATCGATACGCATCAAATGAATAGGTAGTTTTCAGGAAAACAAACTTGGAGTTGTAGTGTATTTTCCAACACTAAACAGTAACTTGAGATCAAGTTGGTAGTTAAGAGGGATCAAACTCAGTCCAGGTCCGAACATATTTTTAGAGATCGAACTAGTTTTGTTGTTGTTTATTCAATGTGCCATCGCGACTCAAATTCAATTGACTAGTTATTCAATAAGGTCCATTTACCGATTAGTAAACACTTATAGTTGTTTTTAGATAGTGGATTTGTTTTTGTGTCGTTTTCGGGAGATGTCACTTCAATTCCAGCCTAATTGAATATTTTTAGGTGTTGAATTTGTTTTTCTGAATAATTACCTGACTAATGGCCCCTTTCGGTTGTTGTGGTCCGAACAGCGAAATTGTATCCATTCAGAGGGTTCTATTCGGAGTATGACGTCATCATGAATTACTGAAAACTAATTAAAGTAGAGAAAGCATCGTTCATTGAGTCATACATGAGTTTAAAAGTGTGATTAAAAGGGCGGGAAACTATATCTGAAACTCTGATGAAAACAATTGTCGAAAAGAGCGCGAAAGTGGCTTTCAATACTAATTTCTCAATAAGGTTTTTGCCTAATTGCAATACTGCTCTGCTAATTGTGCACGAGGTTCGTCAAAAAACTGACGATCTGCAGAAAAAAGTATTTGAAGAAAACCTAGGTACTGTAATTATAGTAGAAGTAAAACGAATAGTCACGTGAAGTTAGCATTCTAGAGAGGTATTGTGCACTTTGTCATTGCACGTTTCTGAGTTTGACTGTGTTTAACATGCTTCACGTGAGTGTGTAATCGACTAACCCCATCGCATCACTGTAAATTATCATTGTGCAGATTGTTCGATTGTTAATTAAAACTCAATAAAAATAGTTTTTCCAAAAACTAACGTTTTGCAGAAACATTCTTTAACTGTAAGCAAGTAAGTGTGAGGAGTGGAGGATAAGCTCAAAACTAGAAGATTAGTTGCCACTCCTCTCCGATCAATATGGACAAAAGATTATCGTTCACAAAAGCCTTAAATTAGTCATGGAGAGATTAAGGGTATTTAACACGTCAACATACAAGAAACAAACGAAATAATCACTTGAAGCGAAGATGAACCAAAATATTGGTGTTAAAGGAACCGTTTCTCTCCAGCTTTTTAAAACTCAAGGAAAGAGTTCTGCTGTGACATTTTCACGTGTAACCGAAAAATTGATGGAAAAACTTTATGAGTGCTGTTCGAAGAATCGTTTATATCCAATTTTTGATGAAACTGAGATAGGGGAACGGGCCCTCTATGTACTAAATCAAAGGGTTCGCACGTTTTACGCGATTGTATTGACCAGTCCAAAATAATGATAGTATAAAGTTTATATAGTGCATAATGTTATGAATATTATAATTATTGTTTTATAATGTGTTGCAAAATTGATATATAATAGGTTACTTTCCAGTCTGGAAATGTTGCAATTGTGGGTGCTCGAAAATCATCTGAAAAACGTCAGTGGTGTGAGAACAGCGATTCTCACACTCTTTCTGACAAACGTTATTATCAACAGTTATAAATATTGTCCATCAATTAGAGTCTTGTCTAGAAACAGCCTTGAAAGGTACATAGTTTCTGTTTATAATATTTTCTTGTATAGCGAAAACCGCTAAATATTCGCGAACACGTCAAAACTGAAACCCTACTCGACAAAAACCCAAACCTGTACGAAGTAGTAGTTTTAATGGCGGAACCACTCAATTTTCACTCCTTCCACACGTTTTACTACTTTTATTATAATGAAGTTTGTAAACTGAAGAAGTGCTACTATGGGGGAAATGCGCCTATTAGACAGTAACCACAGCAACATAAAGGAAAACAAACGGAAACATTGTTTACAATTCAAAATGAACTAGATACAACAGTTATTATGGAATTATGTGCTCAGTGAAAGATGCACTCAAAGTCGTTTCGACCCTGATCAAGACGATTTTGGTGTCCTTCTCAGAGGGCATCATATTTCCATAATAACATCCAAAAAGTCTTAATGACAACAAATTATTTTTGTCAAATAAATATAACACTAAATTACAAAAGTGTTCTATGATTTTTCAGATTCTAACATTCTAAATATTCTGAATAATCTATGGTTTAGTTTTTTCTCGAGCGGTCACAGTCAATTTGATGCGAATCATTGTCCACTAACGCTCGCCGCTTGCGGTTGCTACTCACACAACTAGAAGATGTCTCACCTCAACTATGAAACCGGGATGCCGCTCGGCCGTCCCGTGATCGATCAATTCCTCGGACTCAAACCCCATCCCACCAAAGTGCAGGCAACTTATGTGTGGATTGACGGCACTGGTGAGAATTTGAGAACGAAAACTCGAACATTCGACAAAATGCCGATGTCCATCAGTGACTACCCCCTCTGGAACTACGATGGATCCTCTACCGGGCAAGCCAAGGGAAGAGAGTCCGACAGATACATGAAGCCGGTTGCTGTCTATCCGGATCCGTTTTTGGGTGGAAATAACCGACTGGTCATGTGCGAAACGTTGGATCATGAAATGAACCCTACAGCTACCAATCATCGTCTGTGCTGAGGTGATGTCCCGTGTTGCCAGTCACAAGCCATGGTTTGGAATGGAACAGGAATACTTATTGATTGATAGAGATGGATACCCGTTGGGATGGCCAAAACACGGATTTCCTGCTCCTCAAGGACCCTATTACTGTGGAGTGGGGGCCGATCGTAGTTTCGGACGAGAGGTTGTGGAAACTCACTATCGCGCTTGTCTTCACGCTGGAATCAATATTTTCGGAACCAATGCAGAAGTAACCCCCGGACAGTGGGAGTTCCAAATTGGTTGCTGCGAGGGCATCAGTATGGGAGATGAATTGTGGATGGCCCGCTACATTCTGCACAGAGTGGCCGAACAGTTTGGCGTCTGCGCCACCATCGATCCCAAACCTCGCGTGACGATGGGTGACTGGAATGGTGCTGGTTGTCATACCAACTTCTCGACCGAGGCAATGAGAGCTCCCGGTGGTCTGGCGGTCATTGAAGCGGCGATGCCAAAACTGGCGGCCACCCATGACGCTTGCATGGTGGTCTACGATCCGAACGGTGGCCACGACAACCTGAGACGATTGACGGGAAGACACGAGACCAGTTCGGCGGACAAGTTCAGTTGGGGACTGGCTAACCGCGGTTGTTCGATCCGTATTCCTCGCCAAGTCGGACTGGAGGGACGGGGTTACCTCGAAGATCGTCGTCCATCTTCCAACTGTGATCCCTACCAAGTAACTCGTGCTATAGCTGAGAGCATTCTCCTTCTATAGATACTGAGAAATAAAAATTTACCATCAAAATATAGAAGCCAGGAATAAGATTACCAGATTTCCTCAATTGAAAGTTCGTATGATTTGTGTTCATCATGAAACATTCGAGGAAGGACGTGTTTTGAGGTGTATCGACACTTACAAATACTAGTACTAAATCAAAAGGTTCGTTTCGAGCGTTTTCAACCTTTTTATAGCCTGAAAAGAAACTTTACTGTGTTACGATATTAAGTATTATAGATACACATCAAGAGGTATACTAATAACGCAGAATAAAGTTAACCGTTTAGCGAACCCCCCCCCCTCTTATCCCGGAAATCGATAATGCTTTACATTAAATTGTCAATTACCTAGCATAATTGCATATATCTGTGGAGGCGTGCGATGCAAAAAATGCGAAATTCGATGCATCTCCAATGTGATAGGATGCTAATTGGGACAAATGAAAAATACGCACAAAAACAATGTGAATGTGAAAAACAAAATAGGACTGAGAAAATATTGTAGTTCGTTGTTTGAACTTTGACTGATTTGTTGTGTTCGACAGTTTGCGATTAGAACAGATGAAAAACGTTTGGGTTGTTGTTTTTCAGCATGAATGATAGCAATATGATGACGTCACACTCGGAAAATTACTGTAGTTTGGTGTTTGAACTTTGAAACTGAACTGGGTTGTTGTGGTTTTTAGGCTATTAGAACAAATGAAAACGTTCGCCTTGTGGTTATTTGGAACAAATAAAAACAATGTGATGACGTAGAATTAACAAATTACTGTAGTTTGTACTGAACTGGGTGTTGATGGGACAACATAACAAAAATCAATGTGATGACGTCAAACTGGGAAAAATTACTGTAATTTGATGTTTGAACTGTGAAACTGAACTGATTCGCATTCATTTGAGCATAAATAAAAACAGTGTGGTGACTTGGTATGGATAAAATTACTGTAGTTTGACGTTGCTAGTTCGCACTGAATACCACTTCACGTGAATTCAACTAATTAGTTCTCGACACCTTGATATTTGTAGCTGAGTACGTATGCTACAAGATCCCACCACTGCATACCATCCTGTGTCTCTCGCTCTGCCGCACTATTTCTCGTCTCTTACATCCCGCCGAGATGTGAGAGCAGAGAAATAGCGTATGTACGAGGAGACGCAGGATGGGATGAAGGTGCCGGGATTTTCCAGCATACGTCCTCAGAGTAATCAGAATTGCGGCCGTGAGAAGTTTGTAATCTACTATAATCTTTCACGTGATAGTAACGAAACAATACATATTCTGTATCGTGAAAGTGCGTCAACGTCTCAATTTTAGTGTCAGTTCGCCGAAGACAATTTCCTCAAAGATATGAAATTCTTCATAGGGAAACAAGAAACAATAACAAAGTATGTGTAAACTTCATGTGTTTTTATGTTTGTATAGCTAATGTGTACATCTACATCTTTCAAAGACGTTTACCAAAATTAATGAAAAAGTCTGCGATTGACATATGTGAGGCGTTGTAATTGAATGAAATGGGAATTGTCGGAAAGAGATTGCTAGGGTTTGAAACGTCATCAGAGATTTGCTGAATCATGAAAAAAAGAAACATTTGAGAAGGAGAGAGAAAACAAGACAGAGAGAAAGAGAGAGAGAACGAGAGAAAGCAAAAGAGAGAGAAAGAGAGAAAGAGAGAGAGAGGGAGAGTAGAGAAATGGAAGAGAGAGAGAGGAACAGCGTTGAGAGAAAGAGAAAGAGAGAAAGGAGAGACCGTACACAGCTAGAGAGACGTATAGTGAATGCCAAATTTACAAATTGCTGTCTCTCGCCGGAATCGAACCTGTGAGCAAAATATTCGTAGCAGGGCGTTAACCACTGTGCTATTAGAT
>OZ038435.1:10246309-10311309 GCA_964036275.1 Litoditis marina | reverse complement strand
GCAATGCCAAAGTGCACGAGACCTCATTAGAATGCTAACTTCACGTGACTATTCCGTGTTACTTCTAGTATAGTCTTGTTTTAGAAAGAGCAAACCCAACAGAGTTCGATCACGGAGGAAACGAACAGACACGATTCTTCTTTGATCCAATCTGTTTGTAGTTGGGTATCGATCTATTTTAGGGTGAATTCTAGAAAATTGAGAACAGTGCTCGTCCTTCATTATAATCAACAAATGTTCAGTCGAGAAATTACAATAAAAACTGTCTCAACTTCCCGTAAAAGCGTCATAATGTCCTTATAAATGCTTTTTCAGACAGCTTTTCCATAGTTTGTTCCGCTCATCAGTTTGCCATTCTCTACAGCATTAGACATCGTGGAAACTTCCTGCTTGGTTGTTACACTGCAAAAAGTGAAATATACCGTATACCTCGCCAACATTTTGACAAAGGCTATAATAGCTCACCTGCTCCGCGTTCTGCACAGCATTAGATGACGTGAGAAGCTCCGTCTCCACGTGGGTATCATGTAGGGAAACAACGGAGACGTCGGAGGAGGTACGGGGCTGCAATTATTAATAATAATAATCTTTTACGGCAACTATTTCAGCCGTGTGTTACTTTATTCATACAATTACAACATTGATCACATTGTAGTATCCGTAGAGAGGGGGTCCGTAGAAGAGAAACTAGGCATGGGTGAGCTTTATTACCAGCTCATGCGGTCCGCCATGAAGATACCGCGCCGAATGGGATCGAACCATGGTGTTTCGAGTGCTAGCGCGCACACAACCAGTCGACCACTCGGCCCCAATTGGTAGAATTACTAGTGCAATTACTGGTAGCAGTTAATGTTAGCTATTTGGAATTGCGATCGACCAACTCAGAAAGTATCCCGTTCGCTTTTTGATCAAAGGTCGTAAGGTTTGACTTGTATCGAGATCAAAATATAACGAAAAGTTGGTCCCCCATTGTACTCTGCAGTGCCCTGCACCATCCCAGAGTGCGATGCTGATGACTAAAGGGGGTGCCAACTTTATAAAATTGTGTCTCTTTCCGGAATCGCACCTGCAAGCAAAAGATTCGCGGCTGGGCACTAACCACTACGCTACGAGACATATGACCAGCAGGCTTTGGACACGAAGACATCTGTCCGTACACAGCAAAATTTGAGATATACAGTACTCTCCCGTCATTCCGTTGGCGACGACTATATGACCTACCAGACTTCTAAGATGGCCTCCATGAGGTTTGCGGGTAGATTGACAGGGTTTGGCCACCAGTTCCTTAGAGAGGAGACTCAGATGGTCAGACATTCTGGAATATCGATTTTTCTTTTGAATAAAAACACGAAAATGAATATGACTATCGATTGGTCCAGTTTTTGTCGATACCGTCAAACAAATGTTAGTCGATCAATAAGCAGGTTATACGGTACACAATACTACACAGCAAAAACTGTAACTTCACCCTCCATGAAAAGAATCGTACTTGCTATTTTCTAACTTAGATTGCGATGTAACTAAAACTATTAGAAACAGAAAATAGATAATTTTATATCGAAAAGTTTAAATTTACCGATTCTTGTCCGTGGATGCGAGCCAAGTCTCCGCCTGGCACGAGGCCAACTTTTCCTCGAGTCCAACAATTATCTGAAAATAACTCAGACAATTCCCAGTCAATTGGCTGCAGCCACTTTTTTATTGGCTGAACGAGAGAGTGTGCAGGTCAGAGAGACGCAGACTGTCTTAGCCTGTCTGCGCGTCATTGACCTACATGCTCTCTCGTTTTTGTAGCTGGCCAATTGCAGAAAATTGGCGCTAATCGTTCTGAGAACGTTGTATCTTGTCGAAAAGTATTACTTAATTTGTCCGATAAAACTTCACACGAACAGACCGTAAAATAGTGTCAAACCCGTTGTTTTTTTTTGGTGTAAACTTCACGTCGTTGCACTGAAGCGTTTTATTCTACACTGTAGCGATCGACATACGAGTGGAATCGACTATACCTCGTATTGTCAGCGGCATGTGCCCATAGATCAAACAACAATGGAGAAAAACTAAAAACCACTATATACCTCGTACTGTTGCCTTCGTTCGTCCATAGCCAGTACGACCTTCTTCTGTTTTTTTTTTGGTTTGATTTCCATCTTTGTTTATTGCGATTCAATAATTAAGGCTATTATTGAGATCAAACCACAAAGATGATCTGTACCTCGTACTGTCTGCGTCTCTCGTCCATAGCCACCTCGGCCTTCTTCTGGCGCTTCGTCAATTCGGCAACCAAGAGGTTTCTGGCGCGGATGGCGTCGTGCACTTTCGTCGAGTATTCACGCTCCTGCTCCTCTTGCTCCTGAAATGTTGACACAATTATTCAGCTGTGACTTGCGATATATCATGAAAACTAGTTACCAGTTTCTCCCATCTCAAACTTTAGTTAAACTCCACAAAAGTCCATAACTGTTGCCCGGATATTATACTTTCAGCTACGCGATGAGAGCAAGTTAAAAATGTCACTACCCAAGACACGAAACAGCTATGAAAGAACTTGGAGTAGTTGGTCCTTTCAATTCCGGTACCTAGTGGTATAGTGGTCATTTTCCCAATAAAGACAGCAGAGGGTTCGATTGATTGAGCGATGCGGGGCGAGCGGTCGTTGATTACTTGCAGACAGACGAGAGACGAGAGAGTGTGTAGTTCAATGATACGCAGACTGGCTGGTTTACTAAGTCCCGGAATCCGTACGTCTAATACCAGAATTGAACGGCTATGTCCCAGATTTTCAAAAATGTTCAATCTGACACAACTAATCCACCAATCGAAATACTTTTTATATGTCATGCTTTTTTTTTATTATGTTTATATGTCATGCTTTTTTTAAGGGGTCTCATGTCAATTGAAACTTTTCATAAGTCAAATTTTCAAAAAGTTTACGAACGTAATGTAAAGCTTTCTAAATTAGTTTCTAGACAAATTGAGCATGTTTTGTATGACCCCGACACTGAACGAAACGGAATGGATTGAATTGAACCACATAAACCCCTTGAATTGTTCTACAACATTCTATGTGTGGTCTGTCCACTAAGCCTGTACAGCAACACCCTCCGCCACACACATTGACTCGGAGACCTCACCGCCCATGGCATGCCAGAAAAGTCCGGCATGCCATGGGCGAAATCTTTCAAACGCGCTCCTTTACGCGCTAAAACACACTGCACGATGTTTACAGGGGCTAATCGCGTTGTTTAGACGACCGCGTTGGAAACGCGGCGTCATTATTTTAATTTTATTTCTTTGATAAATTTATATTTTCTTTGTTTCTTTACAATGTTTTCTGTGTTCCTCGGGTTTCATAACTCTGGTGTCGTAATCCAGATAGGGAGAGAGGGGAATAGCTAAACCAACATCTATTATTTTATATTAAATTTCATTTTAGTTTCAAATTTACAAAGTTAACTAACTCGGGGGTCAGTTGTTATTTCTCAAACTTCTTCTTTGTTTGTGTGGCCTCTCTTTAGGGTTTGATGAGTGTCAAATACCACCTATATTTCTCAAAAAAAAGATAAGAGAGAAGAAAAAGCAAACAAGTCATTTATGTACATGTGGTAATGCTAATAGAAGTGTGGTTCTGTTTAATTGCAATATAGTATAGCAATATAGACTCATGTATCCTGAGTGTTTTTTTTTTGCTTCTCAAATCATTAATATAGTTAAGTGTCGTTACTCTTGCCCAACTTTTGCTCTCCGACGACCGAGGTGTCAGGTCTATAAATGAGTATATTTCTAGAAAGTTGTTATGTACTATTTCCAGTCGCAAGGGCACGACGCACGAAGAAGGCTCGTTTGGTCCAAGAGCGGTCTCAGATGGCAAAGAAGCTCACAGGACACAATACCAAGCGGTACCACAAGAAGAGGTTCGGAGAAGGTTGGTCTTTTGTCACAATCATTATCAGGATTAGAAAATGAGAATATTGCAATTATGTGTCTTTTTGTTTTGGAATCAAGCCGAAGAAGATGGCTGATCTACCTCTTTTTGTTCATACCGTCAAAATAGTATATTTACCATGCTTCTAGAACTAAGTCTCTGAAGCAGTCGGTTTTGGAGAATTCGAGTTTTTCATTTTATTCCGTTCAGGGGGGTATTCCGTTCATCAGTAGCTTTAGGGGGGGGGGGGGGGTATTCCGTTCATCAGTAGCTTTATCTGGATAACGAAACTACGAAACAGAGTGAGAAATATGGTATTTACTAGTAAAGTGCGACTATTGTTGAAATTGGAGTAGTGGAAAATCCTTATTTTGACAAAAAACGGATGATTCAATGGGTCATTCAACAAAGTCGCCCTACGTTTTAAGTGGCAAGTTACTCATTGAGAGTTCAATATTTTCAGACTATATTTCATATCGATATTTACAGGTATACGATTTCCCCTCCGAGCGAACGATTCTCGGTAGCCAGTCAATTCGTGCAAGGAATGGGATGTTCATGTTGGGATGTTCGATGATAACAGCATTTCGATGAGAATTGAACCTGTGGTATCTTTGTTTTTTTAATGTTGTACCAAACTTATCTCGTCCTTTTACGGAATCAGGTAATCAAAAACATCTGTGAAAATACAAATTTTAGAAATCTATCTTAACGTAATACGGCGAGATAATGTTGTTGTCAGGAAAACAGTATTGGTTTTGATTTATCACACTTATTTGAGTGGAATTGTCACATTTTGCTAAGTTATACTCCAGAATACTAACTAAAACTCGATGTGCACTAAATCGCATAATAACTAATTGAATGGGTTGATTTACGATATATATTTCTCTTGTTTGTTTCTTTTTCGTGCATTTTGGAAGGTTCTTCTTTGTACGGATAGACATTAGGGAAACATGACATTTCGGCTAGTTTCGTATCGTGAAATCCTTGAGATTAGATCCTCGACCTCATAGAACCAAACATAATGATGACTTTCTTTGGAGAACTTTTCACTAAAAATTACTTTATGCTTCGATTTCGCGAAAAAATGCCGCATTCTTCATCATTCTGTTTAATTTTTTTCCAGTTTTTGGATGGTAAATTAGTGACACTTCAGTTTTAATAATATTGTATCATGTTTTATGAGTAACCCTTACCCCAGGTTTTGATTGGACTTTATTCATTTTCACATTACCGTATCTGATCGGTGTTTATAGTTTTTGTTATCTATTGATTTTGCTAACTTTTTACTAACGCTTGTTTGGGTTATAACTTATTTGCATTGTTTTTTTTTTCATGTTGGTCATTCGTTTTCATGCAGAAGTGATAAAAATGTATTTTTTTGAATTATCTTGAACAATGTCTTATCGAGTTGAATCATGATTTTATGAAATTTCAATGGAAAAAGCTATTGAGGGTCCCCAGAAGAAATTTGGACCCGTCAGGCATGCCATGGGCAATCGACGGGCATGCCTGAGCAATGTGGGCAATTTATGTCTGGGCATTGACTAGGCATTGCCCGCCATGGTCGGGCAGGCATGCCGTGGGCAAAATTCAGGCATGCCATGGGCGCCGACCTTTCCCTGGACGTTCTACGTCAAAACTATTGATAGGGAAATTCACGTGATTCACGTGACATACGTGGGCAAAGCACTTTTTACGTGACACACTTTCTTTCAACTCACTCTACATCATATGACTATATAGACGTGTACAGAAAACATATCTGAGACCCAAACGTTCCATGTCAAAAATGATGATTTTCGATTCTTTACACGTGGAAAAAGACGTGTCACGTGACACACTTTCTCTCAAACTCACTCTATGTGCAGTCTGTTCATTGAGGGAAGTACAGAGCAGCAGCTGGTGCATCAGCGTGCGCAATGTAACCATCTTCTCGCGGAACTCGGCGCCTGTTTTTAGCTCAAAGTTCTGGAAAATACATAAAAACAGTGTAACTTTACACTTAACTAATACACTTATTGATAGTGTATTTCGGTCATAGTTCATCTCGTCATTTATATAATATCTTCAATTTAAGGAAATCTAATTTGCCTACTACAGAAATTCTTAAAATCATACTCAGACATTGCTGAATTTTGGCTCAAACCATAGTTCTGTTTTCTGTTCAAATCAGACTCTTTTGAATGGCCCATAACTACCGAAACGATAGTACCGGTATTTTGACTAGTATCTCTTGTTTGAGCGATGATCATCTACCCCGCTGCGTTGATTTCGCGCAGCGTTCGATCAACTCCGGCGGCGTAGTTTTGTTTTTAACTCTTACCGCGGAAAATCGATTTCTCCATTGTATGAGGTATCTCTCTCTATATCTCTCTCTATCTCACTCTCTCTCTCTCTCTCTCTATCTCTCTCTCTATCTCTCTTTATCTCTCTCTCTATCTCTCTCTCTCTCTATCTCACTCTCTCTCTCTCTATCTCTCTCTCTATCTCTCTCTATCTCTCTCTCTCTATCTCTATCTCTCTCTATCTCTCTCTCTCTCTCTCTCTCTCTCTCTCTCTCTCTCTCTCTCTCTATCTCTCTCTCTCTCTCTCTCTCTCTCTCTCTCTCTCTCTCTCTCTCTCTATCTATCTATCTCTATCTCTCTCTATCTATCTTTCTCTGGGTTCGATCCTTTTACAGCCGGTACACGGTCGATGTCGGTGTTTGTAGTTTGATTCAGTTGATTTTTGCTCAAAATACGTGACGAAAAGCTTGTCTTGTGATAAAACTATAACAAAGATTTTGGTTCCCTCCTATAAGTCTCCCATTTCCGAGTGGAAATCTTTCATAGAATGCAAATAGGTTAAAGCTTTCGGTGTCTGAAGAAGGACTATTGTGTGGTCCAATCGCAACTCTTCAGTCCTTTAAACCGCAATACATTTTTCAATTGCAGTTTAAAGGACCGTTGACATGGGATTGGTCCACATACTCGTCCTTCTAAAAGGACTGAATTATGTCATTCCTGAAAAAGAACTTACAAAAGGCGCGTCTAGTTGTTGTAGAAGTGCGGGGTTCACTTCGACATTCAGGGTACTCTCTAGACTGTTCAAACGGCTCAGGTCACTCTCCAGTGAAACTTTTCTGGAATGTTCAATTCTATAAGTTATTAATAAGTTTGTATGTACTGTTAGTCAACTGCACAGTCCCGTTAAACATGTTAAACACAGCAGAACTGAGAAACGTGCAAAGTGCACGATGCCTCATTAGATTGCGAAACTAACGTGACTATTCAATTTACTTCCAGTGTGATTCCTACTTTATCCGCTCTTCACTTCATTCTACAGCAATTACAATACATAATATAAAGTCCAATGGAACAACATAAGAGGGTTCCAGCTATAATACTTCAAGGTTATGAAAGGAATAGTAATCTGAACATAATAATTAGACTTTTTCTCAATCATAATTCGGAATGTACGGTGTGGGTACTTGTGTGCTGTGTCGTCATGTTGGTTACCTACACCTAACCAGAAAACTAACAAAACAAAGTTACAAATTTGAAAAAAACCTATTACAACCAGAAACTAAACACTGCCAAGTAGGAAAAGAAAATATTCATACTCGGTTGTGAAAAAAGAAAAGAACTGACTTTCCATTCAAATTCTCCAACTTTGCCGCGTTTTTCTGATTTTCCTCAGTGAGTTTCTGGAGTCTTTTGGCGGCGATGTCCAATTTCTCCTTCATTTGCTTCACGTGACCAAGTCCCAACTGCATTTCGGCTAAAAATGAGACAGTTAAGGAAGGTTTATAGTAGTTTGATCTTCATAGTTTTAGTTAAAGAAGGACGATTATGTGGTCCAATCGCAACGCTTCAGTCCTTTAAACCGCAATACATTTTTCAATTGCAGTTTAAAGGACCGATGTCACGGGATTGGTCCACATAATCGTCCTTCTTTAAGACTTTAAGGGGATCAAACTAACAAGCACCGCGGTATAGGAATAAATAACGCACACCGAATCAGCTTGTTTGCGAAAGAGCAAACTCTGTACAGGAGAGGTTCAGGGGAGATCAGGCTGAAACGGTTCATGTCGAGGTTAACAGCTGTGCTTGTAGTCTGCTCCCTCCACTTTTCAGTCATAATTAGCAATGAAGCGAAGCACATAAGTGCCGCTTCAAGGAAGGAAATCAATTTGACGATTTACAGAAAACTTCTAAAATTTTACTACAAATTCACACCCCATGACGTCGTAGCAAAACATAGCGTTTTTGTTTGGTGTAGGAATAAGGACTATCGAATCAGCTGGTTTGAGGCGGGGGGGGGGGGATAGAACTTCAATGGTGGGGGGTCAAACTTCCACGAGTGGGGGGGGGGGCTGAACTTCAATACCGAAAATGTTTACTTTTTACCCCCCACCCTCAAACTTTTGTATTGCAGGTGATAAATTGAATTATCACCCCCCGGTGGGGGGGGGGTCAAACTACAATTCCCCAAACGCAATATAAATTCAAAAAGGTGGGGGTAGGAAGTCAATGTTATACTTTGTTTGAGAAAGAAAATCAATTTAACGATTTATAGAAAATTTCTAAAATTTCACTACAAAGTCCCTCCCCATAACGTCCATAGCAAAACATAGAGTTTTTGTTCAACGATCTCGCTTTTGGTTATACTTTGTTCTATTTTCGTAGTGTTTCTCTGGATGCGCCTTTCACATGACATAAAATTAATATGCGACAGATTGAGAGCAAATAGCTATTGACAGATGACAGCTGGAGAGAAAGAGCTATATCTTATAGCGCTTGCGCCTGATTTTGTTTGTTTATAACCTATACTAAATAAATAATCTTAATTATTATATACTTATCAAATTATACTTTGTTATTGTTTCGTTTATGTTATTATACTTGTCAGCCTAGAAAGAAACGGCTATACATCCTAGCTTTCATTAGTTTTTACCTTGTGAATTACAACAAAACATTGATTATGTACAGTGATAAAAGTATGTTTTTACAGTACTAATTTCAATATTCTTCACGATAAAATTGTTCACCTGAACAAAGTAAACAAAAACAATAAACATCCAAACTTACTGTCAGCCTCCATTGCTACTGCTTCTGCTGACCAACCACGAAGTAATGAAACCAAAATGAGAGAGCCAACTTTCACGTTAATTCACGCTTCCAACACGTTTGCGTTAACGTGTTTCACGTTTTTCAACACCACCTCCTATATCTCTCGAGAGCACAGTACAAAAAATACTCCATGAAAATCAATCTTTCACGTGCTAATGTTCCGCCTATTTTGTTCTAATTGCATCTATTTTGTAGTTCTCCTTTAGAGTACAAAATATAATCATGAGGAACTTGGCCGAATAGTATATTTTAATGCAATTCTCACATTTTTCGATACCATTGACTTCAAGCCGAATGATCAACTTCACGTGTTTGGGGAAGGTTCTTTTCTTGGCAAATTCAGTTAACCATTTAACCATTTTTCTATTAACCCTTTGGTAACCCTTTTTTCTAACGTCTTTTGGGCGAAATTCGCGGTTACCAAGTGGTAAACAAAATTGTTAACCATTTTTTTGGTTAATGGTTAACTGGCGCGGTTAACAAAAAACGCGGTTAAATAAAGAATTCGCCTCCTTATGACTTCGCGTTTTTTTATTGCCAGCCCCCCCCCCCCCCCCCTGCTGGCGCCATGAACTAGTGCTGGCGCAAACTGCGTGAAGGCGCACACTTGGTGAAGCAATTTCCCGATTCCACATCACATTATTTTTTAATTGCATCCAAATTATCTTTATAACTTCCCCTATTGCGAATAATTGTGTGTGCTAAATCGATAAGTTTTCCTAATTTATAAATAGTTATCATATTCTTTTGGATCGTTCAAAGTGTATTGTTTGGATGCAGTCCATTTTTATACTTTATGAACTTTACTGATTTTCAAAAGTTGTCGGTTCTCTTCATTATTAGTCAGAGGTAGTTCTTATAACTCACTATTTTCAAGATTGCTCATGTCTGCGAAACGAAATTTATTTATTCCACGGAATTGTTTGAAGTATTGTATGGACGTTTCATTTGAAAAGTTATATTTTGTTTTCGTTGGATCGTTGGGGTTATGTCTCATTTATTCCTTTGTATTACTACAGGCCTTTTACATAATGGAGGACTACAAGTACCTCTTCAAAGTGGTACTTGTTGGAAACGCCGGAGTAGGAAAAACATGCCTCGTTCGCAAGTTTACTCAGGTACATTGGGTGCTTTTTTGACCCCTTTCAACAGTCTTGTTCAGTATGTTACATGATTCGTGTTGTTCCTATCTTTAAAGTTTTTGTTAAAACTATGCTCGCCAGTTTTGTTGGTTTTTAGACGACAATTCTCTGTCTCACGTCACAACCTTCTCGCATACAGTATGTTGTGCGATTAAACTTGTATTGAGCTTCGTCCGCGAACTTTTCGTGGCGGGACACTGTATCCTACTGCAATTGGTTCTGAGCACAGTACTGTTCCGCTGCGTATCGCGCTTATTTGCACGCGAATCATACGCTGAGCGGGGAGTAGTTTACATTTGCCCCCCACCCTGGTCGAAAATGGGTTGAAAAGGGCCCGTACTACAATCGCCCCCCACCTTTGGGGGGGGGGGGGGCGATTATACATCATGCTTATTCACTGCAGGCTTGGGTTGAGTGGGGGGGGGGGGTGATTGTTCATCAGTTCCGGGTATGTACTATCACCCCCCCATAATGGGGGCCCCATTTTGTATTGTGGGGGGGGGGGGGGTGATTGTTCATTGTCGAAGATGTACAATGTCCCCCCACCCATTTACCAATGACCCCCCACCTTAGCGCGATTTTTCTAGGATTTCAATTAGGTGGGGGGCAATAGTACCACGAGGGGGGTGATTGTTGGGTGGGGGGCGATTGTACATTTTCTCCTAAATCTGTAGTCGAGAACGCAGTGGTCTGGAGTATAACAAAATTGTTATGTGTTCGCCTAATTGCGAGTGACTTTTGTGGGCGAAATTCATCAGCATACTAACTAAATTTTTTACATGAAAAGTGGTGAATTCTCATTTTCAGGGTATTTTCCCACCAGGACAAAGTGCGACAATTGGCGTCGATTTCATGATCAAAACCGTGAATGTTGACGGAGAAAAGATTAAGGTGAATAATCTTGTTTGTTTTCGTTGTGTAGTTATATTTAAATTGAAAATTGTAACTACTCTATGTCATCTATGTTTCACCATTCCCATTGAAAATCGGGCGGGGTGCCAATGAAATTTCAGGATGTTTTTCACAAAATGAAACGAACCATACTTGCGACTTGTGCGATGTATGGTGTCTGATAGTCTGATATAAGTGTACACTTTACAAAAAGGCAACTCACTTTGCCCTCGAAGTGGTTCAATTTACATTTGCCGCGTCACAATGTTACACACTAGTGAAAATACACCAGTAAGGTCTGACGTGTCCACAAAAAGTTCGTTTTTAGATTTGATTACGTGAAAATTCATGAATTTATGATCAAAAATAAGCTAATTTTTGCGATATCGCCCAAGAGGACTCTGTTTTTGAATTTTCATGTTTTTTTAGAACAACTTTGCTGGAGTTTGGTGGTAGATCATGAACAATCCTAATCTCTTTGTCTTAGTATATTTCGATATATCGATAAACACGATGGGTGGGATAGAGGATGTATGTTATTAAATACTTAAACACAGTACCCCAATTCCTAGATAATTAAAAGTCAAAACTTACAACCTATTTTAAAAATTAAAATACGTATTTCAGCTGCAAATCTGGGACACTGCCGGTCAGGAAAGGTTCCGATCGATCACTCAGAGCTACTACAGAAGCGCCCACGCAATTGTCTTGGTGAGTTGTTTTTCATGTTTGGTTAATGTTTTATACGTTTTCCTAGGCTCAATTTGGTTCTTTTCTTCTCCCTCGCACATTTTCTATATGATTCCACCCATTTTCAATCAGGAATTTTCTCCGTGATCAATTATATATACACCTGAAAAATTTATTTGGTTATTTGTTACCTTGTTGTCTCCAAAACGGAAAGTTTCTCAATTGCTCATGCTCAATTGCAACCTTGAATCGTTCGTTTAAAAAATGGTTCTTCATCTCAGTTTTGTTGATTAAATTCATTGAATTAATAAAGGACGATTATGTGGTCCAATCCCTACGCTTCAGTCCTTTAAACTGAAATACTTTTTTCAATTGCAATTCAAAGACCGTTGACACGGGATTGGTCCACATAATCGTCCTGCTTCAACAATCAATATGCACAAACACCTAAATGTGTAATTCGTTAATTTCGTATTGTTCAGGTCTATGATGTCTCGTGTCAACCGTCGTTCGACTGTTTACCAGAATGGTTGGCGGAGATTGAATCGTACGCCAATAGAAGAGTACTGAAAATACTTGTCGGTGAGTAGGGAGACATTTATATTTCTTTTTTGTGTATTCATAATGGTCATCGGACACTGAATAGGTTTCCTGCTTTCCGTTTGAAGGGAAGAAAACCAAAAACATTGAGAAATTTCTCTGTTTCCGCACCACGCTGATGTGTTTTTTTTCTTCAGAAATTTGGAGTATTTTGATTCAGCTTAGAACAATATTGTTGGTCGCTTTTTGATATTGTTTGAATTTGTCGTACAATTCTCCTTCTCTGCTATCCGTTATGAAACTTGATTGTTTTCGACTCATAGTTATGAGATTTCCTATTACATGGAAAACGGGTTAATTGATTATATTATCACATGCGAACCTGATTCATCTTATTATCATCAAGTCTTGTGAAAGACGCAAAGAATAGATGAAATGACCAACAAACCAAGATGATTCATGTTGATGAATGATTAATCATTAACATATAACAGACCTTTCAAAGTGCAAGTTGATCACAATGCCCTTTTTCGTTTATTTCGGGAAACAGACAGTGAAAAGCTTTCGATTATAGGTTTTTGTGTAGAAATAGTCAAAAAGTAGAAAAATTTGTTTGAAAGTTAAATGTCGCTCAGCTTACTGACTCAGTCATTAATCATGCTTGAAAGCGTGGTGAGGTGAAACAACCAACAACTGGGCTTTTAAACTAGATGAAGATGAACAATTCCAGTTTTTATTATTAATGTTTACTTTTATTGATTTATTTGCAGGAAATAAGGTGGACAAGGGAGACGAGAGAGAGGTACCCGAGAGGATAGGCACCGACTTCAGTGAGGTGGGGGGTTTTTGCGAATTTCGAATATCTTCTTTCCGTTTTGTTATCATTTGCCAGCTCACACCAGTAAAGTTGTCCGAGTAGTCAGAAAAATTCGGAAAACAGACTACTTTTTCTCCGAGAAGAAGAAAATAGGTCTACTTTTGATGTAAAAATTTTTTTTCTCGTGTTTACATCTGAGAACGGACTACTTTTCGCCACCTAGTCGGGTACCCTACTGGTGTTTGTTTGCAAGCTTTGGCTGTTTAGTAACTGTTTAGGCTAGTGGCTAGTAGTTTTGTTTACAAGGGCACCTTTGGTATCATACACGCAAGTTTTGTTATGAGAGATAAAGCTTCGTTCTCTCGTATATATCTAGTTTGTTATACACGGTGTTCTGCGTTCGTTGGTTTTTATGCAGCAGCCGGTCGCAACGACCGCGACGCATCAGATTTCCAAAATATTTGAAATTCGCCGGCAGACGACTCTCGCCTTTTCACACTTTTCCTCGCGAGCCGCACGCGGTAGAGCTCCGCGAGCATACACCAGCAAGGTTGTCCGAATAGTCAAAAAAAAAATCGAAAAACGGACTACCTTCTTAGCTAAAAAGATGAAAATCGGTCTAATTTTTATGAAAAATCCTAAATTTGCACATGTTTACGTCTGAAAACGGATTACTTTTTGTCGCTTTGTCGAACCTTACTGGTGTATGTCCGCGAGGCGTGGCGCGAACATTCAGAATCGCGGCACACTTTAACTAACGCCTCAATTGGAGCATTGTTGGGTTCAAACACCGTGTATATCATTCGGAATCAGGGGCGGGAGAAAATGGTTGGACGTCGAGTCAAATACGACCCCCTCCCTTTTGAAAAATGAAAAAGTCAAATTTCAAGAAATAAACGGAATATTTCGAGCGAAGTTCCCTCCTGGTTGCTAAAAACCTGCAATTGTCAACCCCCTCTAGACAAATAACGACCCCCTTCCTTGGCATTTTTGGTTTGCCAAGCCATATCTGCCCTTGCCGGTTCGGAATTATGAGTTCTTCGTATATTCGTCGAACCGTCGGACAATTTGGTGTGAAACTGTGAAATATGAATTTCCGTGTGTTCAGGTGAACAACTTCGACTATTTCCTGGAGACTTCTGCCCTGGACGCAACGAATGTGGACAAATTGTTCGAGCATGTGGCGAGTAGATTGGCACACGACATGAAGGCTTCCGATCAAAGGTGGGAACAGGAGAAAATGAGATTTCGGCTTCGAAATATACCTGTCCGAATAGTCAGAAAAAATCGAACAACGGACTACTTTTTAGCCGAAAAGAAGCCAATCGGTCTACTTTTGAAGAAAAATTCTTAATTTTCACGTGTTCACACGTGAAAACGGCCTACTTTTTGTAGCTTAGTCGGACCTTACTGTGGTATGTATGTCCCCGTGTTAGTTTTCAGAATGAATTATGAAGGTTGTCTAATTAGGTGTTGGGTCAGCTGTCATTTAGAAACAGCTCCAGGAACCTTGTCCAAATAGTCGAAACAATTGGAGATATTTGCTTATTTTGTATGTAAACTCTTTGCGTTTGACTGTTTTAATGAATAACCGGCTCCTTCATGTAGAATATTCACACCTTACCTACATGTGTTGCGTATACATGTACTTGTATGCATGTGTTTCGATAATAGAACTGGTAGTATGAGAACTTTTAAAATGAGGTTACATGAAATCAAATTGAATGCTGAAAATTCACTATTTCATAAAAGGGCTTTTTCGGGTATACTCATTACAAGTCGGATGGCGGTAGTGGCGGCTCCACCGCAGTGAATCTTCTCTCCCGGGCTCAGACTCAGGTCAACAGCTGCTGCTCACGGAATTGAGAGGTCAAAGGTCATGCTCGGAGAGTTTCACCTTGTTCAGGGATGAGCATAATTTCACTTTCCCCGCATACTGTTTTGAAATCTGACTTCGAAATAGATAGTTTGAGGTTTGAGGGGGGGATGCTGTAATATTATGCTCATTCCTGCGGTCAATGTAATCTTTTTGTCTATCTTGCAATGCTACACTGCTACCACCTACTTTTGTGAAAGGTCTTTTCTGCTCATCCAAGTTTTCAGTATCAAAATTTGATCGTTTTTGGCGCGAGGCGCATCTCTTTTAGCAGGGTTTAATAATTTGATTTTTAAGTTTCGGGGTTTGTTGGGAAATATGTTTTATAGGTTTTCATTTCTACATTGTACAGACTATTTGCATGTTCTACGCTTTTTATCCCTTTATTTCGGGCTGGTTTTTCTTGTCATTTTAATTGTATTATTTTGTAAACAATATTTATTAGTTTGCCTTCCACTTAATTGTATCTGCGCTGCTCATATACTGTCTTTTCTTCGCGTTTTTTTGTTAATCTCGATATTTGCATAATGTTTATCTCCAAAACTGCTGAAATTTTATGTTTTCATTGTTTTTAAATGATTGTATGACTCATCCATGATGATTTATTTGAAATTCGCATATTGAAGAACACTGAAACCTTAAACTTTTGGATGAGTTATTTATTACCGTATTTTTTTTCACCAAATCTTGTTGTAGATTCTTTTTCACTAGTCCATCTCTCGCGTTTCTACCTAATTTTCAACTGTGATAGTGCTATGGCCTATATCCTACATTAAAATTTTACAAATTAAAGGTAAACTTTGTATTTAGCCGAGTTTTCGGTAGAGCAAGCCGTTTGTGCTTTTTTCAACCAAATTTTTTTACCCGCAACCTGGTTACGTGGTTACCGGCTTGTTTAATTAGGAACTCGGTTAAATACTTAGTAACCGATTTTTTATATTATAGTAAAATTCGAGTTGCATTTCTCCAGCTCGTAACTTTTGTTTGTACCATTTCTCTCGCCCTCTATTGTACACTATGCTCGTTTACGTTCAGCTGTGATAATAATAATAATATTATAAAGTTTATTCGCTTTGTTGATTTCTGGGAAATGTGTTGTGTACACACGGGTTATTGAGTTGAAAAAAGATGAATATCGATAGAATTAATAATCGCCGAAATTACTGGAAATATAAATATCACATACTTCAACATTCACAGAACATTTGAATCAGTTTAGTTTGAAAACTGTAGAGAGTTAGCAAAACATGATATTTGCAACAAAAATTCAAAAGAGTATAATTTGACTATCTTGAGTGAGAAAAGTTTATCTTTCAAACACTTGTTTTTATCAATTGATAGTTATTTCTGTGGTTTTACTAGTGTTTTTCACGTAAACCACGTACTTTGTGCCCTTGTAGTGTGTATTCCTTCGGTACGTGATTAGAGAGAAGAAATCAATAAAATGTTGGCGGTCAGTCGATTAGGAAACACTATCAGGTGGGTTAAAATGGTGTTTTGAGGTCATTTTAGGGAGTTTCCGGTTTATTTTGTAGGTTTTTGTGTATTTTTAAGGGCTCTTGGGGTATATTTCTAAATGTATTGGCTATTTTCGTACTTTTCTACAAAGAGGGGCTATGAAAAAAGATCAAATTAGTCAGAAATGGCATCGTAACGTAGAACGTAGGTAAAAATGACATATAATTCGTTTCAATTTCTGATGTTATTACGCGTTTCTCACTACTTTTTGATAGCTGATTTGAATGCAAGCTTGAAAAGAACTGAACTCGTGATAGAAAAGTAGGAATCACAGGCTCCAATCCATATTTTCCCATTTATAAATAGTTTAATTGCCAGAAATAGAGAAAAAACTCAGTTAGGAACTTGTAGAAACTTGTAGTTAGAAAGTTAGTTAGAAGAAGTTAGCAGTTAGAAAGTTAAGTCAGAAATAAAACTCAGTTAGGTTACAAAAAGAGATAAATACTTCACCCAGCAGCAACATAAGATCATACGAATTTTCGTGTCAACTTCCTGAAAGCGGATAAATTTGTTCAGTTATTTCTCTTCAGGATGACCTCTCACATCTCTGCCTATCGCCATGCTAAAACCGGCGATTTTACTCAGGTGTGTTTCTCTATAGAAGTTGCCCGCGTCACTGTCGGGATATACTGTGGTTTTAACTTTTGCTGTGTAGGAACAGCAATGAAAGCTTTCATAGTTGCTAGTGTTCGAATTACACCCCGAACAAATGTTTTCATTTGATTAGTGAATTTTTGTTGGCTTTACGTCTAATCAGATCAAACTATGCAACATCGAATGTAATGGGACAATTTTTCTCAAATCATCACCTCACTGTTCTGTTCTGTTCTGAATCACTGTTACTTTTTTCGGCATCTCTTCGAAATAATATTTCTACATCTAATTCGGTGGCATACATTTTATAATCTGGAGAACACAGCAGACATTTTGAACTACAAATGCCCCGGCACCAAACTACAATATATATTTATCTTACTCAAACCATGGGCTGTCAATTACAAATTCGCGTTTGGTCGAAACTGTATTGCAACAAATCTAGAGATATAGTGTGCCCCGAAGAGACGTCAGACGACGAGAGGGAACATCAATATATATGACAGCCACGCTGTATAAACAGTAATTTACTGTTTTGCAACGACGCTTGTTCTGAGAAAGCCCCTACAGTATCTACCAGTCTGTCGGGATCAAACTATATTCCATATTTCTCGAAACTCTGTCAGTATCTTTTATTGTAGGTGGGACCAGTGCTGCACAACCCGTACCGAGATGACCCTCTGTTGGATAGAACCCTTCGAAGACTATTGCCGCAGGCGGAATACGACAGGGTGAGGTTTTGTAGTTTTATCGTAGTTTGTAGTTTGATTGTTGATTGATCACCTATATCGTTGACTGGCAACTTCTGGCAAATCTAACTACCTTTTGGTACTGCTGGTCTCGAAGCGAAACTTAGTGTATTGGTCTTTGCTCGAAGTCTAAGTTGGCTGGTTTCAATTCAAAAACTCTCCGAGTACTATATTGCCGCAGGCGGAATATGACGAGTGAGATTCTGTAGTTTGGTCGATTCTCAAACTGAATCTTTCGCTTATTTGATATTGATGTTGATTTGAGCTATGGGTTCGTATTGCTGGTTCGCACTGATATTCTTACGGCCGAAAATCTGCGTTCACGTTATTGTTTTCATATTAGCAAACTAGTAGAACCAATAAAGAATACCAATAAAAAATAATGTGTTGTTTTTAAATATTCATTGTGTTGTCAGGCTGTCGATTTGCAACGGAGCCAATAGAAAGAGAATGATATATATAGTTCGTTGTCGATAAAACTGAAAGGGTAGAAGTACTAGAAGTGCAGTTCAATGCATTGTAGGCACCAAATTGAGAGCTTATTTGACTGTTTATATTACCAATTTGCTTGCTTTCGAACTTTAATAAATATTTAGTTTCTCACTTGTTTTCCAATTTCAGGTTGCGGCTGACCTGGATCGTTTCGGTGGCCGCGTGGTATCGGAAATCGATAATCTGGGACGACAGTGCGAACTGAACCAGCCGCGACTGGAACAACACGACGCCTGGGGAAAAAGGGTTGGTGGGGGAGGTTATACTACAACACTTTTGGGGCTAAATATATTTACTAAAGGCTTTAGAGTGATTACTGGTTATACTATAAGACTTCCTTAGGGAATAGGGCTATTTTGTGGTTGGTGGGACTCATACTACAGTGAAATAGCTCTGTTGAACTCTATGGTTGGTGGGGGGCTATACTACAAGACATCATAAGGCAAAGTTATTCGTTTTCTATTTAGGGGGGGGGGGGTATTCTACAACCCTTCCAGGGATAAATTGGTTCGTTTCTGCAGTCAGATTAGTTTCCTCAACTCGAGCGTAGCTCTTTAAAGGAACGACTGTTTAGCCGCCACGATCTCCAAAAGTTAAATTGACTGCAAACTTCTATAAATCTAGCATTCGGTTTGTTTAGTCTGGTTATAATTAATTGAGCCATAAGACTGAAGCAAAATGGTTAATTCAATACGTTTTTAAAGACGGCGTAACTCCCAAAATAATAGTGAAGTATTGATGTTTTCGTTTCGTCGAGGTTCCGGTTACTTTGCAGGTGGACAAGTTGGTTGTGTGTCCCGAGTGGTATCGACTCAAGGAAATTTGTGCCGAGGAGGGACTGATTAGTCAGTTTCACTCAAACTCAATTCACTTTTAGAAGAAACTATAACCCTCAAATTAACACACGAGTGACAATCGATTATTCTTTAAAGTGCAGTCCAACAGTTTTGTATTGAAAATGGCCAGATTATTCTGGTTCGACAGAAAATAACCGTTTTGTGACCATCCTTTGAGGTTACCGAAATAGGTCAGAAGTCTGAAATTTTATGAGTGGTGGTACTACCTTCTAGCTGTACCTTCAAGGGGTTCAAGGTAGAGTTGAAAATTTCGAGTTTTTCGAGTTTTAGAAATTTCGAGTTTCTCGAGTTTCGAGTTTTTAATTTCAAATTTTAGAATTTTCGCGTTTTTCGAGTTTCATAAATAAGCGAGTTCTCAAGTTTCGAGTTTGACTCGACTCGAGTTTTTTCCGAGTCGAGTCGAGTTTCGAGTTCGTCTTTAACAACCCTAGGTGGTACTACCTTCTAGCTGTATTTTTCATACGGCTCTCAGCAAGGAATTTGTTTCCATCTCACCTCTAATCCCTTACAGGCATTGGCTATGACACAAAAGTGAGCCCACTGACCCGAAGATTACATCAGGTAGATTATGTTGTTATTTAACACAACAAAACAACAACTTAGAACTATGCTTGAAACTTATGTTGCCTCGTCAGAACTTCAACGCATAGTTGTGAAGTGTTGGATATTTTTCCCATATGAGCGTGCCTACTGTAACTGTGTATGAAATGAACCCGTGAAGTATAATACCTAGGTATGTAACCTGAAAGTAACCTAAAACAAAAAATTCGTTACCATTACAATTTAAGATACCAACCGCTTACCTAAACATATAACCGGAACGAATGGTTATCATGTTACCAAAAATCGGTTAGGTCACCGAAAAAACCCGGTTTTATGTAGATTTCATCATATTTCGTTTTGTGCAGGTCGCCAAACTGTTCCTCTTCTCCCCCTCAGCTGGTATGACGTCATGTCCGATGGCAATGACAGATGGGGCTGTCAAGACACTCAAGGTGAAACCGGAATGAAATCTGCACGTTTTAGTTTGTAACGTTTTACGTTTAACGTGAGAAACGTGAGAAAGTGTACACTATTTCTATTACACGTAGCTGTATGTAGTGGGTAGCGAAGTTTTACTACAAATTTCATACGTTTCCCACGTTTACACGTACTTCATACGTGTCACGTGAACGTTAAAGGGGGGCTGCATTGAATGCCGAATTCGGCCAACGGCGTTAGCCGAAAAGGCACGAGAGTCAGAGAAGTGCGCGCAATCAATATTCATTCACTCCAAATCATCCTCTGCGTCCCTGATAGTAAGCAAAAAATTAGTGAATTTTTTAAAACAGAGCTGTGAATTGGACAGTCTAGTAAGAAAAGGACATCTATCGATTTGTTTCAGTTCGATCTTTCATTTGGAAATTCATTGCAGCCCCCCATTAATGGCCTCACACGTCTAACCTAGAGTTCCCACAAGCGTTCTACGTTCCGTCGCATCAAAGGTTCACGTGCTCCATACCTTTTAGTTCCAAATTCCATATCACACGTTCTACATCAAACGTTCACGCTAGATTATGCCTGACAGTCGCAGACATGCAGTTTGAACTAAATATACACCATATTTCACGAATTTCAATCGGAAAAGCACGGGATGGGATTAAACTAAAAACACAGCAGTATGGTATTATCCGGCGGTACTGAATTAGTGTATTTGGTTCCGCCGGAGAAAGCCGGTACTATACGACCATGGTTCTACCGCTGTACTGATTTGCGATATTCTTCGGGGGTACTACCGCATGCATGTCTGGGTATAATGTTTATGTTTCTCAGGCGAGCAGCTATACGGAGTACATCTCCTGACACTAAGACACTTTTACATGGTCTACGTAAAACTTTCACGTTTTGCAGTTTCACGCGATTTCCACGTTTTACGTGAAACTTCCACGTTTTAGGCGTTGGGACTATACGAAGTTGACCCTCTAGCGACAGAGACGGTAGACCGGTTGACGTCTTCTGATGGTAAAACAGCCTGGACAAGTGGGCAATGGATGACGGAGAAACGGGGCGGAAGTGACGTTGGTGGAGGGTGCGACACGTACGCTGTCCACGTGGAGAGCGACAAGGTAGGTCAAAAGTCAATATATCCTGGGCCGCTCGAGCGTAAGCAATGGAAGTGTAGATAAAATTTTCTCCTTCATGTGGTTTACATGCTAACTTCTTCTCACCTTTCTTGAACTCACCAAGTTTGGGCCAAATTGGTAATACAATTGGTAATGCGCTACTATTTTGATGACTACTGACTTTTATAATAACCTCTGACCTCTTCCAGTACCACCTCCACGGCTACAAATGGTTCAGTTCTGCTGTCGATGCCGACGTGGCGTTGACGTTGGCGAGGGTGGTCGACAAGGAGGGAAAAGCAGTTGAGGTAACTTCTTCAAGAATAAAACTCATTCTTTTAAGAATTTCGAGTAATAAGAGAGTAGAAGAATCGAAAAAGATTTGAAAAAGAATAACAGAAGTAAGCGGGAAACTTGTTAGAGACATTCGGTGTTGTTTTTCAGAGGAAAAATTGAAATTGTAATAGCTGGCAGCACTATCTATACTTCAATTTGTGCTGTGTAGACAGATTCAGGCATACGGCAGTCTTTCGTTAGTATAGTGGTTCGTGCTTAACCCTGCCCCAATATTTTGAATTTCAGGTCGGTATGCGGCAAAATTGCTAATTTTGCCAAATAAATGCACGGTATCATCAGAACAATAGTGGTAATAGTGATGAGCTATAGTCACCGTCAAATCGACATGGACAGTACCGTACCAATAAATAGGAGGCGGAGCTGGATTATCATACTCCTCCCAGTTCCGGAAACATTACAATTAAGTACACGATTTGAATTAGTATTTATTGTAATGTTTCTATTCGAAATATGAATATTTGAAGGGTTCCCGCGGTCTTTCCCTCTTCCTCCTCCGTATCAGAAATGAGGCGGGAGATTTGAATGGAATACAAATGATACGACTCAAGAACAAACTCGGCACAAAACAGGTGATATTTGTAAACAGCAATTCCATTAATGTTCATGATAATGGTTATACTAGATGTAAATTGAATAGTCACGTAACGTTATCATTCTAATGAGAAATCGTGCACTTTGTAATTGCACGTGTCTGCGTTCTGCTGTGTAACATGTTTCACGTGACTGTGCAATTGACTAACATTACAAAGAAAGTGAAAATGTGATAAATTATATCAACCAGGCTCGTTTATGTTTTCACTTTCTTGGTTTTGTGTTCTTCCTCGTACAGTAAAACGTACAGGGGATAATATCGCATAAAATCGAGCTGACAACCACTGATATCACTCTCATCTGACAATCTGATTCGCTCTTTTCTAAGCCGGACTTTTGGGTGTGTTTGTCTCAGTTGCTCTATGTTGTTGTCCTTGTAGTTCGATTCTTAGGTGAAATTTGTGAACTTGGTACAATAAAAATTTGGTCACTCGGCCTATAGAATGCATCTGAATTCCAGCTGCCGACCGCGGAACTCCTTCTAGATGGTTGTGTGGCGGAGAGAATCGGAGAATCCGGAAGGGGCGTGGCCGGAATATCGAACATGCTCAACATCACCCGAATTCACAACGCCGTCGCCTCCGTTGGCGCCATGCGACGGTTCGTTTCATTATTGGTTTTTGGTCCATCATAGATTGTATTCGTCGATGATCGGTTTTCGGGAAGAAGCCGGCAATCACATGATTAAATTTAAAGGAGGGCAGAAAGGAAAGCTAGTTTGGGTACCCCGGGGTATCTAAATATAACGTTGCGCGCGCCAAAACAGGCAAACACGTGTCAACCGTATGCAAATTTGGTTCGTTAGTTTGAGTTAAAAGTTATACTTATCGGTTTCTCTTGATGAGCTCTTTCATATTAATTTTCCTTTCTGTCCCCCTTTAACCCCGAGAAACGTAGAACTGAAAAATCTTTCGGTTTTTTTGCTATAAATTACTGTCGACTTTTTTCCTAGCCCCTGACTATACCAGGCGTCGCAATGTCTTCGAATTTCACGTTGAATCATGAAAACAAACTCTTTTTTAATCCAGGGGTGTTTTGTATTTTGTTCTAAATGGATATTACTTTATATTCCTATTTCAAATAACCTATTCTCTTCAGTGTAATCTCCCTGGCCCGTGACTATTCCACGCGTCGCCGTGTCTTCGGACAACCGCAGGAGAAGTGGCCCCTCCACACCAGTACCCTCTCTAACATGGAGGTCCAGACCAGGGCCTGTTTCCTACTTCTGTTCGAGGCCGCATGTCTGCTGGGAATACAGGTACATTTACCGGTATACGCCGGCCAATTCTACAACTAACCGGGTTTTTAGGTAACCTAACCGGGTTTTGGTAACCCTTTTTTCAGGTTACCTCACGAGTAACCGGTAGGTAACCCAAAACTAAAATCCGGTTACCGTACAAACTAACGGTAAAAACCACATTTTGCGTTGTAAAAACAGGTAACCGGTTTTTCATTTTCGGTTACCGACCGGTTACCTATCGAAGTAACCGGAAGAAAGGTTACCAAAAAACCGGTTAGGTTACCAAAAAACCCGGTTACATATAGCATTCACCGTATACGCCTCGTGACGCGATCTCTATGTCTCTACTCTTCTGCTTGTAGTTTGGTCGGATAGACCAATCATATGGTCGTCTGATCCAGTTTAGTCCCGGCTCTCAGATTTAACTCTAAAATTTACGGGTGAGACGGAAAAGAACCTGCTTCGTACTGCTCTGAATACAGGTATACCTTTCGAAAATCGGTGAGGTTTTCGTCAAATGAACAGATTAATTTGACAGGAAAACTCTAATAATGGCGTATTTAATAAAACTACTAGCAAAACGATGAAACGGAGGACAATAAAAAATAGTGAAATTTCGGATGGTCGTCAAGTCTTTTTCATCCCTACGTGGACTTCTACAGTATTCCTTCGAAGTTTTCTAGAAACGTTCTCAAACATCGCATTCACGCAATTTCTTTGATATAGAGAAGTCGTTAAGAGAATGACAATGATCCTATACGGAAAGCTTTACACTTCACGTGAAGTTCACGTGAAGTTCAAAGTTCATACTATTAGAGGTGACGTAGAATTGACGATAACTATAGTACGTTTCACCGAACGATGTCCTTCTACAGTAATCCGTCAGATATTCAGAAGGGTTTTTCTAATACATGGTTCATTATTTTGGTTTCAAACTTTTGGACGTTGTAGTAGTAAACGTGCAGAAGATACTACCAAAAATCAGAGAAAATCCAGAAAAGCCAGTTTACCAAACTTTGACCAGAAAGTTTGATCAGATTATTGTAGATGGTTATAAGTGGGTGGAACGAACTATATATGCTAAATACACACCACTTTTTTCAGGAATCGGGCAATGCTTCTCTGGTCGAGTCGACCATGCTCCGACTTATCACCCCCGTGCTCAAGCTGTTTGCTGGCAAAATGGTCGGTTTCATCATTTTCAGCAAGGATACTCGATGAATTCAGCCGAAAATCCAAATTTTCAGCTGAAATCTAAAGTAGTATTATAGGTTTTTTCAAACCGTTGTTAACACCGTACTATCGACTTTGTAAGGGGCGGGGTTTGGCGAGGGGCCAGCCAGTCTGCGTATCATTGATCTACACACTCTCTCAACTGCTGGCAGATAATCAACAACCGCTCGCCCCGCATCGCTCAATTAATCGAACCATTTAATGTCTTTATGGGATAAAATGGTGACTACAGTTGTGTTTGGCGAATTGTATAGTTAACACGGCAAGACAACCGATGTTTGTAGTTTGATCGAAATGCGTTTTTGGACAATATTGATTTGCTGTTCCGAGACACCATACTACAAATGTAGTTTCGTGATCCTGTACTGCATACTTTAAAGAAGGACGATTATGTGGACCAATCCCAACGTTTCGGTCCTTTAAATTGCAGTACATTTTTCAGTTGCAGTTTAAAGGACCGTTGACACGGGATTGGTCCACATAATCGTCCTACTTCAGTTGGTAACTTTCTATATTTCAGTGCGTTCCGCTGGTGTCTGAAGGCATCGAGTGTTTCGGAGGGCAGGGTTACATAGAGGACACGGGACTACCCACCTTATTGAGAGACGCGCAGGTAGGTCAGAGGTCATTGGGTTACGGTAACACTGATTGCTATAGTTCATCACTCAATGGTCTATAGAATGGTCTACACTCTTCCGAAAACTGACCTACCAGACTATATATACATATATGGTAAAGTCGTTACCTCCAACTGGTAGAGCGTGAGAACAAACTATAGTGTGGATTTGATCACTTGTATACTAACATACAATAAAATAGTAGTCAAGTCATCCCACGTTTTGTGCACGAGGAAACTTTCTTTATACAGCTGACTTGTACTTTGATCTTTATCTGCACACCACAATGTTTGAGCACAATCACCTCCTATCTAGTGACAAATTTGTGAAAATCAATCGACAACCATGTTTTGTGCGCAACGAAACTTTTTTTAGGTGGAACCTATGAGAATATTAGTCCTGCACAGAACATGGTTATCGATTAATTGTCTTATTCTAGGTGACCCCCATCTGGGAGGGTACCACCAACGTGTTGTCCTTGGACGTACTTCGCGTATTTTCGGGAAAAGAGAATATTCTCCACGCCTTCCATCAACACATCACGAAGTTATTGGGACATCCCTGTGAGTTATAGGCGGTTTCTCTCATACATGCACAGTTACCGTATCCTGGAGCGGAGAGCCTGGTACAGAAGTTAGAAAATTTTAGTATTATAAAACCAAGCTATTGGAACATTTTGGTCAGTTTAGTTGGTTTCACTCATACGTGAACTTCTACGCCTAGTGCGGAGAATCTAGCAAAAAAGTAAGGAACGTTCTCAGTACTATAAAACTATTAGGAACTTATTGAGCTGTTCGGAACATAGTTGACTGCCGTCTAGCTATGAAGTAGTCACAGAGAGCGTGACCCACTCTCTATTTCTGCAGTTTTTACACCCCAGAATTTTACAACCGTAGACGGCGTGAAACTACGGCCAATTCTCTATCTAACTGGTTTTTGACGACCTATCCGTTTTTGAGTAACTCTTTTCCGATTACCAAAAGTATTGTAGAACCAAAAACCGGTTATCGTCTATTGTTTAAGCCCATAAACAGTTTGTCTTCGATGAAAGGGTAACCGTTTTTCATTCAAGGTCACCGAAAGGTTACCAAGCAATCGGTTGGGCGAATATTTATCTGAAAAACTACTACAGAACCATAGAATACTTTATTATTCCAGCCGATAACCGTGACCTCCACGAGGCGCAGTCAACTGTGGAGTCGGCCTTCTCCCAACTGCAGCAGATGCTCCAGAAGGCCGGCGAATCGTCGCTGAAGAACGACGCGCGGCTGGACGGCGTCGCGCGCGACATCGCCTTCGCGATTGCACGAATATACTGTGGTGGGTGCTCATGCTCGGAAAACATTTGCCCTATTGATTTTTATAAATGCAATGTAATTAACTAGAATAAAATTCAAATGAGGTGTGTTTTTAGTCTAGAGATTTAGCGCCTTAGTGTTCTGCTATTAGCAAATTACCAAAGCGCGAGAGAGCATACAGGGCAATGAGGTCGCAAACAGACTAAGGTCGTCTGCGTCTCACTGATCTGCGCACTCTCTCGGCGAGGCCGCGAATCACGTTTCCCATAGCGAGAATCTTCTGTGGTGGATGGTTTTAGAGAAAGTATCAATGTATAACACGATTGTGTACAGTGTAATGCTGCTCCATGTCAGGACAAAAGTACGGTGAATTCTATATGTAACCGGATTCTTTGGTAACCTAACCGGTTTTTGGTAACCTATTTTTCGGGTTACCTCAGTAGGTAACCGGTGGGTAACCGAAAGTTAAAAACCGGTTACCTGTTTTTCTAACGTAAAATGTGGTTTTTACCGTTAGTTTGTTTGGTAACCGGATTTAAGTTTTAGGTTACCTACCGGTTACCTGTGAGGTAACCTGAAAAAAGGGTTACCAAAAACCGGTTACATATTGAATTGGCCCAAAAGTACAGGATGGCCGTTTCTGGTTGCTCGTTTGTAGAATGGCTATATACGAACAATTTATTACCTTTGAAGTACGACTGTGTAGACCAATCCCGTGTCAACGGTCCTTTAAACTGCAATTGAACATGTATTGAAGTTTAAAGGACTGAAGCGTTGGCATTGGTCCACATAATCGCCCTTCTTTAATGGTCCTCCATGGTCAGGTGCCCTTCTAATCGATACGGCCTCCGATTCGTCTTCTTCTGATTCCGATGTCGAGGTGGCCTACAGGTGAACAAACATTATAGATTTCTCCCATTTCTTTACGCAACTATCTAACTAACAGTGTTCTGTGACGATGAGTTAGAATGATGTACAAATCCCGCTACTTTTCCGACTTAATTGGTAATTTGTCGAGATCAAAGTAGAACTTCTTTCATTCGCTTAAAGAAGGACGATTATGTGGTCCAATCGCAACGCTTCAGTCCTTTAAACCATAATATATTTTTAAATTGCAGTTTAAAGGACCGATGTCACGGGATTGGTCCACATAATCGTCCTTCTTTAAACAAGTTGCTGTTACGTATTGTGATACTATGTCTGTTATTATTTCCACCATTACGTTGTACTGCGTTTACAAATATGGGTCTCGCCGCGCCCATCGCAGTCCTTTAATATCATCATATTCGGGCTGGCTGGTTTATTTTCAGTTGTTGTTCTCTCTGTTTAGTTTTCTCTTCTCTCTTTTGTAAAGTAAATCGCGCATACTCTATTTTTATATTAATAAAGTCTCTCTAAAAGCGTTTTCGTGTTTCTATTTTAGTGGCTTTCCACTAATTATTGCTATTTCTATCATCGATATCATTATTACACAAACTTCTGTTTGTAACTTGGGGGCCGAACCGCTCGATCGATAGATAGCTAGTGCGCGAAATTCTTTTTGAGGAAAAGGCCCATTAATTAATTATATTTGTGCATTTTTCAAATTTTCTTGTCCTGTTTATTGATAGTTTGTCGCCTATATCTCTTGCACGAAGAGAGTGACATTCTATTAGCCGGTATAACTCTTGTACGAAGAGGTCGGTATTGTTGCGTCTGGTCAAGTGAGACTCAGTAACACTGTGACCTGTCAAGCGGGAATCAGTTTATATTTTGTTGTTTGTTGTGAGATATTCAGGTCTGTAAGCGACCGTAGGTATCGTCACCGACCCCGCCGAAGTGGCATCTGAGTGAATTCTCGGTATAAAATAGCATTTTTCCAAGGGGAATTGCTGTCCGATTTTTCATTTTCAGACCTTTCTTTGGTGGAGTACGGTGAAATCGCTGCCCAATTTTTCAATTTGGTATTGGAAATCAATGGGTACAGTGAGCAACAACACAAGCATGAGTGAACAAGGACAAGGAAACGAGAACGATTTACACACTGCGATGGAGAGTGGGAACAGTGTGTCAAGATTGTCAGGAAGAAGTGGAACAGTCGAAAGAGGTGCACCTAGGGAGCCCAGAGAGGCAGACAGTGTACATGCGACTGAGGTTCAACCATCGGGAATGGAAGCAGTGATATTGAAATCAGTGACGCGATTGGTGATTTATGCTGAGAAGGAGATAAGCAAGCATACAAGATTGGGAACACAGAGGGAGGATGCAATGATGGATATTCGCAAGGAAGCAGAGGCTTTGGAGAAGTTGGTTAAAGTGGTGGTCGGAGTCAAGCGGAACGAGACAAGTGTGTTGGATGATGAATTCCAGGACACTTTGAAACGTGCAAACATCGGAACAGCAGCAGATGTCAAGGAACTGGTGACTTTGGCAACTGATAGTGGATCAATTGTGCAAGAGATTTGCCAAGTATTGGGATGTAGTGAAGCTGATGTGGTTGATACAGTGAGTGTCAAGGAAGCTGTGTTGAATAGTGTGTGTACTACTTTGGACTGTGATCAAAGTGTGGTTGCTGAGAAGTGTGTCAACAGAGTTATGAGATGTGAAGAGCTTGAGAAGAAGCAATTGGAAAGCATCGAAAGGAACTCGGTTGTTGATGTGACAAATGGGGAGAACAAGAAGTCAAGTGTGAAGGATGAAGATTTTGATAAGCTTATTGAGCGATTCAATAGAGTGAAGCAAGGAAGATCGATAGATGGCTATGTGAGGTCTAACAGCGGAAGTACAGTGGGGTCAGTATTGATGACTGGGTCCGTTGTGCGAGAAAGCAGGGATAAGGTGAACACTTGGAAGGACAATCAAGTGAGAGAAGGAGATAATTGTGGTGGATACAATGTGTCACCACAGGATTTTCATTGGTTCGGCGATCAGAGGAGTAATCATGGCAGAACACATATGGGACAAGCTGATCAATCTCTGGGGCGTGATCTTTTGCAGACACGCGAGAGCGATTCAGAAAAGTCAATGATGTATGAGTTCATGAGGTCACAAGCTGCACCGCCCATTGGTAATTTCAGTGGGGATGGCTCTCAGCCATGGTCAGCATATGTGAAATCTTTTCTGATCAGGTATCCTAAGGAAGTGTGGAGAGACGATCACCTGAGAGATATGTTAGTGGAGAAACTGACTGGATCGGCAAAAGATCATTTCAAGATTCTCAGAAGGGAAGATCGAGAAGGATCGTTTGACCGGTTAGTGTGGGCCATGAAGTTGAGAATGAACGAAGCAGGAAGGATTGAGACGGTGAAGGCAATATCAAGTGTGAGAAGCCTGTACAAGTTAAGGGATGAGTCTGTGGCAAAATTCTGTGTGAGACTGGAATTGCTAACTGGAAAGGCTTACCCGCAGCTGTCAGAGGAGGCTCTTTCAATGACACGAGCTGATATACTGTACCAGCAATTGCGACACTGGCAGGAAGCGGTACATTTGGTGAATGCATTGGAGGATTCAGAAGAGAGTCAAGCATATGAGGAAGTAAAGCGACTCGCATTACGTATGGATAGGAACCGCAGTTCATTGCCTGACAAAAGGTTCTACCGCAATGACACGTCTACCGACAAGATAGTTGGTACGCCTTTCAAAGCAAGTGATGATGTAAGATCAGCACAGAGGGATGAGAGAAGGTGTTTCAAGTGCAATGGCCTTGGACACTTTGCTCAGAATTGCAATGCTGGAGAAGTTCCGAAACCTGGTCCTCCTGGAGGGTATGTGCGAAGTTCGTTCGTGGTGAAAGAAGATCCGAAGAAAGAAAGTTTCGCGTCTAGAATTGTCCGAGAGTTGAGAGAAGACCGGAAGAAAGAAGACCTGAAGAAAGAAGATCCTAACACTGGGATCGCCTTCAGATCCCAGTCAGCAAGAGTTGTCCAGTATGAGAATCCCGTGCAAGAATACCATCCGAGAAGAATGGCCTATTGTAACAGGCAGAGATATTGTTGATAGTCATGTGCTCTTTCATCGACCCATGTTTTTCTATTATGTCTTGTCTAGCAGCGTCGGGTCGACGCTTCTCCCGACCCCCGGGATGTTACGTATTGTGATACTATGTCTGTTATTATTTCCACCATTACGTTGTACTGCGTTTACAAATATGGGTCTCGCCGCGCCCATCGCAGTCCTTTAATATCATCATATTCGGGCTGGCTGGTTTATTTTCAGTTGTTGTTCTCTCTGTTTAGTTTTCTCTTCTCTCTTTTGTAAAGTAAATCGCGCATACTCTATTTTTATATTAATAAAGTCTCTCTAAAAGCGTTTTCGTGTTTCTATTTTAGTGGCTTTCCACTAATTATTGCTATTTCTATCATCGATATCATTATTACACAAACTTCTGTTTGTAACTTTGCAGGTGGTGTTGGGAATAGCAGCCGCTGGTCCATCTATTTTCAGATGAATAACCTGAATAAAGTGTTGTCAACATGTTCAACAGGACGCGTGTTGTCCTTTACGGATGTGTTTGTAGTTTGATTCCCCGTCAACATCAAAACACAACAAAACACGGCAAATTCCACAAGGAACCGCGAATTTTGTTAACCCTGCCAGTTAACCGTTAACCATTTTTCTGTTAACCCTTTGGTAACCCTTTTTTCTAACGTCTTTTAGGCAAAATTCGCGGTTACCAAGTGGTTAACAAAAGTGTTAACCATTTTTTTGGTCAACGGTTAACCAACGTGGATAAATAAAGAGTTCGCCACAAAACACCGCTGGTTTGATCCTTTTGTAGCCATGTCCAGTATCGCGTTCAAACTACAACTCGGTTTACTGTGATGAGATGTTGTTTCACCCGAAACTGTGTATTCCAGATGGTGTTGCGAGCAGCCGCTAGTTTCCCTTCGACCCGAATGGTTCACCAATGAGAGGGTCCGCAGGGACAGGGACATCGTATTCGAAAACTACGAAGACCACGCAAAGAGCAAGATGTGATTGATTGATTTGGAAACTGTGCTGAATATCACATCTAACTGCGTTTTTGGTTACCTAACTTTTTTAGGTTACCTGAGTGCTTGACCGATAATAAGGTTATGTTAACGAATAACCAGGTTAGTTGTAGAAACTTCCACAGACTGTAAATTTAAGTTGTATGTAATCTCCTGTAACTATAGTTTATTCGTGCACCGGTATATTATGCTCATTCACTAAAAAACAACACGATATTGTAAAATCATCTTATTCTATTAAATATTGTATATACACACAACACTATATAACCTAGCCGAACGCTATTTCTGAGAAAAACACAAACACGACCACTAAAATAACACTAGACAGAATATTACTGTTTGAAGAAATCGTTTTCGACTCTTTTCGTGAACTCGAGCAGATTACTGTACTTCTTCAGGGTGTTCACCACGTCCATTGCCGGTAACCTGATAAAAAACAAACATAACTAAGTAAGTAAGCAAGTAAGTAAACACAGAAAATGTACATTATCAAAGTATGACCTCCATTTTTGCTCTATGTGAACAAGTTAACAAGGCGCTTGACTTTTTTGGTCTCGTGTCTAGTCTCGTGATATTTGAGACAATTCGTTTTTTTTTCTCGAAAGAAACGGTTTTTATAAAGTTCTTGAATTTCGCATCAGAATTCATTAACCCGTGTGGACATTCCGCTAAATGTATTTTCCGTAACCTGTTCTAAAGTTGAACTTCAACGAATAAACCTACATAGACAGTTGAAATACAGTCATGAGGTCACCGGTCACAACCGAAAGTTGCTCGCCAATTGACGATAATTCATGAATATTAGAATGAACCAACCTCATGGTGAGCAACGTGAACAGATGTCCGAAGAGCAGGGCGTCGGCCTCCGTTGGCTGGGTGCCAAACAAGAAGGGGGCGGAGCCCAATTGCATGGACAGGGCGCGGAACGCCTTCTCACACTGCTCCACCACGTCCTCCATGCTCTGAAGAGGTTACTATATGCCGAGGTGCCACCAAAATACAAACAAGAAAGAAAGTAATCGAAAACTAGCTTTGTTTTTTCAAGCACAACCGAGTATTTTGGTAGCAAAGAGCTGATTACATGTAACCTTTTGGTGAATTTTAGTTTTTGGAACAACTGTGATACTACGTTTTCAAGCCGTCTGCTTTTGATATCAACCACCTAGACACACTCTTTCGGCTTACACGCAATCCGCGAACGTGACCTCGATACACCCAATCGAACAAGCTTTTGTCTACAAAACCTCGTAAAAGAATAGAATAGAATAGAATAGATTTTAGAAAGGCAGTTTTCAAATAACTCAGGTATCCCTTTTTTTCCTTCAACTTCATGCCACCCACCTTTTCGGCCCACGCGCAACTTCCTTTCTAATTCTGATTACTATCTCTTGTTTCTCAAATTTGTATGTATAACATAGTTTTTCCTCATTCATAAGCTTGCAGGGAATGTTTTCCAACCTATTTTGATATTTATAACCTAAACAAACCTTTTCGGCCCACTCGCAATCCGCCAGATGTTGGAGAACCTCCCTTCGCTTGAGGGCCGGCAGAACGGTATTCAGGGGCCAATGATAGACGGACCCGTACCGAGATCGGGTTACGGTAGAATAGGTCTCGTCGTGTTTCCACACTATATACATCTGCAAGTATTTCGTAACAGAATCCTTAAATTTATATCAATTTTTTTAGGCAGTTTACTAAATAAGAGGTCATGCCAGCCGTCACTTTATCTGTAGGTGACAGTCATATTTGGAACCTTATTGAAATTGCTTACAACCAAATTGGGGGAGAAACTGTACCACACGCTCATATCCATTCTTGTAATTCAAACCGACTTCATGATTTGCATATCTGCATGTTTTTTTCATGAATAGTCAGACCCTACTGGTGTGTGTGATGATCACACTGTAACCCCTTGGGATACGTAGATTCTGAATGATCAATTTGTAATTTTCTACTTGTATAACTTCTTTTAGTATCTATGCAAATAAACCTTTTATTACTATTATTATTATTATTATTATTATTATTATTGAACAACTGAAATACCTCGATATTTCTGAGAAGAAGGTCGATGACGGACATCTGGGCGCGCATCTCGGCCAATTGCGAGTCCGTCATGTGGGTAGACAGAGAAACGCCCTCGAATAGATGGCATTTTTGAAAGTGAGAGGACAAAACAGAAGCCAATAATTGAAATACATTGAGATAAACATGAAACTATTGTGGAGAGTAAAGTACGAACACGCGTTTTAGTGGAAATCTGAAAATACGATAACATGCGTAGTTGAGAACAGAGTTCAACTCAGCGGTGAACGAAATGTTGACCGATTCTACCGCCGGTACGACCCCTCCCCGTTAAAAAATAGAAATTCGCCGAGAAATACGAAATTATTCTTCAAAATTGCGAGAATTTCACAAAAATCAGTAAAATCACCATTATTTCTAAAAATTTTCGGCCTGTTGGGGTTACGACCCCCCTCCCTTTAAAAATGTTGCACTCGTGAAACTTGTGGTCACCCCTGGTTCAACTGCGATCAGCTGCACCATAAAACACGCAAAGTCGCAAAGTCAAAGTGGACACTTTCAAATTTCAATATAGAAACGGACCTCTCTTCATTGTAGCCACAAATCCAACATTCAATACCAAATTTGATGAATGCAACCAACCTTTCTAGCGACAAACTCGACAATCCCGCTGAAATCGGAGACCAACGACTTCTGAACACGCAAGAAGGGAACGCGACCTGCAATCAGACCAACTTACAGGTGACAACCACACACAAAACTCACAAACCTACGTAAAAACGCACCCCCACACACCAGTAAGGTCCGACTGAGCGACAGAAAGTAGTCCGTTTTCAAATGTAAACACGTGAAAATCATGGAATTTTCATCAGAAATAGGCAATTTTTCTCGTTTTTAGCGAAAATGTAGTCCGTTTTTCGAATCTTTCTGACTATTCGGACAACTTTACTGGCATATGCGCACCCCTCAAAAAAACCAAGCGAAATCGGGCTGATTTGTATTTTATCAACGTATGACAATCACATCAGAGGTGTAATTATAAAATACTTGAATCAAGCTATCCGTCACAAAATTTGAAGACAAAAGCTATAGCGAGGTTATTTATGACAACATAGCGTCTATGCCGAGTGATTAGTCATTTTACGAGTAAACTACAACGGTCGCAGCTACTAAATACGTACCGGTAGGCGAGATGAACTCGGCATTGGGTCGTTGCTTGACCGAATATGGCAACTGTGCCATTCGCAAGAAGGTCTGTGCCGCCAGACAGTCGGCATACTGGTACAGAAGGGCCTGGTCATCTGAAATGGTACCAAATCAAACGTAGGGCGACTTTGTTGGTTTGGAAATTGAATCACCCATTTTTCTTCAAACTCGAGGTTTTGAACCAAAAAATGTCACCTTTACTGATGAAAACCTCACTTTCCACCCAGTTTTGTAGTATTTCATCCAGATAAAACACCTGATTTTCAATATTTTTTTGTGGAGAACAAAGTCGCCTCATGTATGTACCAAATAATCATCATAACTAAACGTCAGGGCTTCATGACAGCATGACAGTATGGGCAAGAAATATCATCACTGAAACTATTGATTATTGGTGTAATTCCGTTAATCATATAATCTCAGTGAACCATTTTCCTATTGCGGATCACGCAATGTACTGTAGTTTAAAGGTCCGCCGTTGTCCAAAACTTTTCGTTACGGTAGAAACCACAAGAACCAAATATTCTAATGGAAACCGATCAAAATTGATACAAAACTAAATAAAACTGACTGAGATAGGGTGTAAACAGGGCGACATCCTGCCATTCCTGACCAGCCGACAACTGCAATTCTGTGGCCAACTCGGACAATAGACCCGAGCTACTCATTCTGAATAATACAATAATAATAACAATACAAACACGAAAACTATAAACAGATTTCGAATCACAATAAAACATGAAAATAGATATCACCCGGTAACGCAACCGTAGTATTGCTGAACAGAATAAAATTTTGGCAATATAATCTTTCATTCTCACAAAGAATGAAGTGAGAAAAAGGAACAAGGCAAAGTTTTCAATACAACAAGCAAAACAACAATAATCAACAAACAGTGTAACAAGGTTGAAGTTCAAACCAACATGAGCTAAAATTAAGGCATTAAATCGCATCTGCACATACGGTGAGAAGAGCGTAAACTTTCTAAACAAAAAACAACTCTTACAAGTAAACAAAACAAAACAAAAACCACTATTTAAACGAAAACCAATCAATATCCGCCCTTCAAGGCGATCTCGTCGTTCTGTTTCGTCTTCTTCTTCCAATGTGCTCTTTTCTCCTCTTTCTCTGCGTCTCTCTTCTCTTTCAGTCCGGGGATCCACGTGCGATGGCGACGGAACTCGAAGCCACTCACCGGCTTCTGGGGACCACCCGACCTACCCTTTCCTAAAATCGAACCATAAAGAGTTATATGAACTGATTTAGATGGTAAATAACCTGAACACTATCTAGAACGTGCGAATATAAAATTTAAGCTAATGTAACCAGTTCTGCCAACTGTTAAACTGAAGTTATTTCTCGAAAACTAGTTAAATGATCTAAAGTATGTTCTGAATAGTCTAAATTCTAACTAGGAAGTTCAAAATACGAGACTACAAGTAGGCTGAGTACTAACGACAGATTTTAATTAAACCATAAAACCAACGCTAACTCTCCGAAAGTCTTCACAGTAAAGTACGCGAGAATCACCTGACCGGACCCGCCCTCCATTTCAGAAGACGAAAGGGTTATAACCCCGCCCCTTTGGGCTTCTAAGGTTATTCCCGTGATTATTTTATTTCATAACATGTTCATGGAATAAACCTATTCTTATTATTATTATTATTATTATTAAAGTAATGTGTCACCATTTGCGAATAATTAAATATTCATTTATTGCTGAGGCTAAAATTTAGTCACAAAAGTTTTATTTTACATACAACTTTCAACTACTGATACCATATATAACCAACCATTCTTGCCTCCATTCGTACTTCCTCCATTCTCCGTCTTCCCCTTCTCGACCGACTTCTGTACCGTAGCCAGCGCCTTCGTGTACTCGTCCATGTGGGGCGCCAACTCCTCCTCTGTCACCTGTGAACGGAGCACCAATTTCAATGAATGATCATACGCCAGTAAGGTCTGACTGAGCGACATAAAGTAGTCCGTTTTCAAGTACAAAGACGTGGAAATTCAGGATTTTTCATCAACAGTAGACCGATTTTCATCCTTTTGACTAAAAAGTAGTCCGTTTTTCGAAGTTTTCTGACTATTCGGACAACCTTGCTGGTGTATGTGAATGATTTATTCGCGATTTAACACCTGACTTTCCCACATTGGCAGATGTGGCGCTAACGTAACCTGTAAATGGAGGACCACGTGATTGTGGGATGCTAACATATCCTAGTAAAATTGTCCGAATAGCAACAAAAAACCGAAAAACGCACTAGATGCTCGCCAAATTAGTTTATTTTAGATATTGTAGAGTCCAACACCTGCTTTGCCACCTGTATACACAAATTAGTTGAATGCCAATGCAACTAAATGAAACGTGTATAGACAAAATAGTTCGACTAAACTAAAGGGAATGTGTGAAACCTTTATAGTCGTTGCCAACGGCAAGGCGGGAGGGTACTGTATACCTTCTCAATTCCGCTGTGTACGCACACATGACTTTGATTCCGAAACTTTCCGGATACGTTCTCCAATAGCCCGGTTGGCGTTCGGCTACGAAACTTTCACAGGTTCTATTTCTGCCAGCGACAAAGGTTTATGAATTTGGCACCCACTATAAATCGACATTATATCCATACACCAGCAAGGCTGTCCGAATAGTGAGAAAAAATCAAAAAACGGACTACTTTTTAGCCGAAAAGATGAAAATCGGTCTACTTTTGATGAAAAAAGGTAAATTTTTACGTGTTTATATCGAAAACGGATTAATTTTTGTCGCTTAGTCAGACCTTACTGGTGTATGATTATATCCCTTCAGGGGTGTATATTTGTATGGCTGGCTCACCAGTCTCTCCTCATTTCCCTCCATCCACAGACCAGTCTTACGCAACATCGTCAGGAACGTACGTTTCTGGAAGAAAAACAATAATATTATGTTGAGAATATTACATAGATTTTCGTTTGACAGACAACTTTCACATACATACACTGTGTTATAAAGATGCACATCGGGCTAAGTTCGCGGTTTGTTTGTCGAGAAGTAATAATCTCGATACAATCTGACTTTTATTTGCACGCGAATTCGTTTTTCGACAGGTATATATCACACTTAACACGTATAAGAACAACTTGATTAACGTGACAAAATACAAATTGTTAAACTAATAAATTGACAGCTAGGTGGGAAATGTAACCGACCGGGTCCTTGGCTCCGATGCTCAGTACCACTCCATTCTTGCCAGCTCTTCCCGTACGACCAGCCCTGTAAAAGAAGAAAACAATGAAAACAATCAACAAACAAATTGAATTTCATAAAAATGAGCAACCGAGTTCTTTCTGAAAACTGGTTACTACTGAAGAACTGTGAACTGATCAATTTCAGTAGTGAAGATTGTCCGATCAAGAATCAAGCAAAATCTGATGCAAACGAGAAAAGTGAGATTAGTTTACTTTAAACTCAATTAGTAATTGTAAGAACAACTACTATAAGTTAGACTGACTAATAAATCCTGCTAACTGCTTACCTATGTACAAATAGTCGATCGTTCCTGGGTAGATCATAGTTGATGACACAATCGATATCGGACACATCCACTCCGCGAGAGAGAACATCGGAGCAAATCAATATTCGAGTCTGTAAATGAACGTTTGAGAGGAGATTTACTCCAACTACGACACATTGCACCTGGTAGATTCTTATGAATTACATGTTAATTCCATAGTGAACAAATTTCCGAAGAAAACTGCAAAATATCTACTTATCATTTTCCCTTAACCCTGTATATGTAAGTACGGAGCTATTCAAAGCTCAAACAAACCAACCGTGCCACTCTTGAACCTCTTCAACACCTTGACTCTTCTGTTTCCGAATAGATCGGCCGAGAAATGCTCCACTTTGTATCGATCGCCGGCCAGTATGGATAGAATCTGACCCAGACGTTGGGTGGAAACCCTAGAACCAAATGGATAATTGACAGCTGATCACTATATATGGGGACTCTCATGCATATTCGGAATCGAAACTAGGTGCCGAAAATCAAACAGTTATAAAAAAACCTGTAACCGAAAACTAAGCCTATTCAACAAAAAGGGACCTACACATCGAACCCCCATCCCCATCTACAAAAACAAATGCAATTCAACCCTGTAAATGAATGAATAGTTGACAGCTCAGCAATGGACGGGGACCTCCATCTACACACGGAGGCAGTCGATGCTGGCCGTGAAACGGATTGAAAATACGCGCAATAACGACCGCTATCCTCACAACATTGCCCTATATTAATATCTGCATTTCGTTCCCAAAATAAGCATATCAACATTATTCAGCATGTGAATGAATTGAAGCCAACTACACAATAAACCCACTTTTCCTCCGTAAACACGAGAATTCGCTTCCAGTCCGGATTAGCCTCAACCTCTCTGTGAACCACGAGGGGATGGACAGCCTGCTCCGCGGCCAATACCGTATGCCGGATGGTGGTGGGCAGAGACAGACGACCAGACACATGATCTATCGTCGGCATCACCAGTTGCACCTGGAACGAGTCGTGTTATGTGTTATGAATATGTGTACACAAAGAGCAAATTTAGTTCAGAAAACCCTCCTGCATCCAATTTAATCGGGCTGAGTGGTCGACTGGTTGTGTGCGCGCTAGCACTAGGAACACCATGGTTCGATCCCACTCGGCGCGGTATCTTCATGGCGAACCGCATGATAATAAGGCTCACTCATGTGTTCTTCTTTTTTAGTCACAACTTACTGGTGTATGTTTGTCCTACCTCCTGACTAGTAGTAACTGTAGCTCTGAACAGACAGGGTCGATGTAAATTCCACATATGGAGTTCCTCGACATCCTTTGAGAGGGTGGCGGACAGAAGAATCTTGCGAGGCGCCTGCCGGGAAGATACCGTATCCAACAGATTCGTAGCTCGCGTCAGGCCTGGAAAAAGAATAATCCGAGTGTTTGAATAACTTCTTTCTCGTGAATCAAACACGTACTTGATTCTAGCCCCATTTTCAATATATTACTGTGAACAACCAAGTCGCCTGACCGGCCTGACGTATGACCGACAACAATGTATAATCTAAGTATCCAAACAGACGTACCGCCGGACCGCCGTTCGACCAACTCCAGCCATTCCGCACGGATCTTGGTACCCATTCGATCCGCCTCGTCTACCACCAGAAACCTGCAACATACGTCACATTTATGCATTCACGTCACTCTGTTGTTTTTGTTGATGTTGTGTGTTGTTGTTAATTCACAACATACAGTTTGCATAGTTTGAGTGCGAACGTTTCATGTTTCACAAGCAAATACATTCCGTTCTATGTTAATCCGAGAATTTCACCTCACTTTTCTCCATCTGATGTTAAGGTATTTTAGGTAACGTATGGCACCCGCAACTACAATCTAGAAGCTTTTCCTCTCTCCTCCGTTGACATTGAAAAACCGAGGAGAACAAAATGAAGTTTTTACTTGTAGCTTCATGCTATTACCTCAACGAGTCGAGGCTGATCGTGTTTCTCGGGTCATTCAGATGCTCCAACAGGCGACCGGGCGTAGTTATGATGACGTCACTCTGACACTTTCCCTGCAATAAACGAGTATATAATCTATTCATGTCATGTTCAAATGACCTATTAATACGTGAAATCTCCCCTATTTCGATACTACCTGGATATTCACTTTAGTTAGATTTCAATCAACGTATAGTTACTTTTGAGGCCACTAACTTCAATGAAAACATAGCACCTAGGCGGTGACGAAGATGTAAATATTTCGCAATTTTAGGTATATATCTCTGAAATCTCATGTGAAACTCTTATTAAACGTATGATCGCATTCACACAGAAATGAACTAGCCACAAAAGTTGGCACACAGCAGTACAAACCGAAAAAAACACAACGATTAACTATAATATAATATATAAACGAACCGTGGGCCCTCCATTCAACTTCCGAACTTCTTTGTCGAATTCAGTTGAACCGCAAAAGGCGGACACGCGGGCACCACATGCGTTAAAACGGGCAAACTCCTGAAAGATGATAATTGAGGACTCCAAAGGACAAAAGTCAAACATACACAGTTTTCGGCCGCATTTCGAAATTTCAGTAGGAAGGACCTGGCGTGCCAGAATGGAGAGTCAAATGATCTTCCTGCTCGGTATTGCATAGGTAGAACACCCCGTCAAAATTACACTGACACACGCTCATTTTTGGCATTTTTCTGGAACTTACGATCATTTTTAGAAGTAAGAATTGCTAGAAAAGCAATAAGCGAGACTGATAATCATTTTTGCAGAGTATCGTGACCATTTTCAGGGTTACGCACGACCATTTTAGTTGCCCTGAAATGAACTATTTTACCTATGGTATTTTGTGATGCGAAACAATATAAAAAGGAAAATAGCCGTAGCAACTCGTACCTCTTCAATCTGTAGCACGAGTGTTTGTACGGGAACCACAACCAGGGCCGATAGTCTACCACTTGGCCTCTCTCCAATAGAGGCGAGAATGGGAAGAACGTAGCACAGGGTCTTGCCCGAACCTGAATAAAACACGGTTGTAAAATAACTGCTCATTCAAAAATGATAGGAATCCGTTTAAATACACGAAAAAAGTATGATTTATACTTGTTTGTACCCAGCAACTGCAAACAACCAATCTAGCTGTAAATACGAATTTCCAAATCCCAAATACATAGTATGGAGTAACAGAAAAGACAGCAAACTGTAAAACATGATTTTACCAACCCGTTACCAGCCAACTGCCAAAAACGATCCGTTTTCCCAAGATAACAAGCAATACCCTATACCCATATCTGGCGAAATAACTATACGTAAACAGCAAAACAACAGTTAGATTGGTAAACCAACCCGTGGGTGCTGAAATGGTAACATCTCGTGGCCTCATTACGGGTGGTCTCACAATTGCCGACAGTAGGATGGGAAGCACGGATTTCTGAAACGGAGAAGTTATATCAATAACTTTATATTTGAATCCTAACTCACCCTAACACTAGTAAAGTTGGACTATTTTAGAAAAACACCCAGTCTTTTCAAACATGTGATATTTTTGCATCGAAAATCGGCTGATTTTCTCGATATCGTCGAAAAGGTTATTTTTGAGATGTGATCCCACCCCGAAGCTTGGAACTGATCACGGTTGTTAGAATCATTACCAAATAGCGAAATCATGTGCCTGTAAAACATTCAACTGAACCAAAAAATTACATCTGCTAGCTAGCTAACCTGTACCGGAAACCAGTTTGAAATGGTTTTAGCAACGTGGGTGGCCAGTTTTTCCGGCAATCCAACGACACTTTCCAAATCGGCCAGATTCTTCTTCTCCATCTCAGCGGGAAATACGGTGGCACTGTCTACCCAAGAACTCGTTACACTGAAAATATATATCTACTGCAGCACAAAGATGGTACATGGTAACACTTAACAATTAAATAACGCATGTTTTCATAAACTCACCTAGATTAGACACGTACCAGTACCAGGTACCAGTAATTCGAAATTTGACCTCGATCTTTACATATTCGTGTTTCTTTCACTATTTATATTATATTCATAATTTTCAAGGGGTAAAATGTTCATTACCATAAAAAAAGTATACAAGATACAAAGAAACACAAAAGTTAGATAAAAGCTACAAACTAACTTGATTTTCTTCAAATCGTGGAATGTTTGTTGTCCGAGAACTTGGAACTCCTTCTGGTGGTCATCCTTAGCTGTGGTTTCTGTCTTCACTGAATCCTTATTTTCATCGTCATCCTCTTCCCATTCGGGAATTCTGAATAGAAAAATGAACTAACAAGCAAACTTTTACAATAAAAACACGTTTTTAGACTAAAATACGCGAAACTTCATAACCGCGAAGATTGGAGAAAGTTTCCTATATGAATGTATTCATAGGTAAAATAACCCGTAAAAAATGGTGCTGACCCATGCTCATTTTTAGCCGTTTTATGGAACTTACACACATTTTCAGAAGCAAAAACTGTTTGAAACGCGATAATCGAAAGAAAAAAGCACTTTTGTGGGGGTATCATGGCCATTTTTCCGGGTACGCACCTTCATTGCAGTTGCACTGGCACTGGACTATTTCACCTATGAATGTATTAGCAATTAGAACTGGGACTGAAAGAAAGGCGGGTACGGAGTGCCATATTTAAAGTGTTCCTGGTGGTATTTCTATCAAACCCGGTGTGGTCGTGGTCAACAAACTATTCGGTAAAACCACAAATTCTCCTGTCTACTTTTTTCCGCTTATAGTAAATTAAAATAGTAAACAAAAAGTAAAACCGACGGTTCATCCAGCAGAGCTGCCTCGTCTTCTGGGGAGATGGGAAGTTCCATGGGGCTGGCTGTTTCCGGCTGAGGCTCCCTGAAGGCATAAATAAAAAAAGATAAATGTCAGTCTAAATAATGAAAACGTGCGTAACCTTGAACAGGTGTCCATACACCAGTACTGTCTGACTATTCACCAAAAAGTAGTCTGTTTTTAGATTTAAACCCGCTTAGATTGATCGTTTTGTAACAAAAATAGACGGATTTTCTCGTTTTTGTCAAAAAAAAAGTAGTTCGTTTTCCGAGGTTTTCTGACTATTCGGACAACTTTACTGGAATATGTACGAGTCTGTGTCTGATAAATCTGCAAAGCTGACGTTTTCTTTATTTATCGCGTTTCAAACTGTTTTCGCTTCAAAGAATAAAGATGAGCTTCATGAAAATGGCCAATCCACAACGGGAAAGGTTTTTAATTATGACTATGAGAGATTAATAAAACATTTTGATTACACACACTCAACTCGAACAAAAATAACAAATACAGACACAAATCGAGTTACTATCCGAAGTACTTATTTGACCGTATTAGGACCGACTACGCCCTGTATTTTCTCTGTTGTTCTCATGTCAAATATCAGAAGTCTTTTCTGCTTTTCTCCAACAGCTATGGGATTGTAGCAAAAAAAACGGAACTAACGGCTTGACTTCCGGTTTGATGTCATCTTCGTCCGAAGAGAAGACTAAATCCTTGTTGACGACAGGCATTTTCGCCACTGTCTTCTTCTTTTTGTTAACTTTCACCATGACCTGAAATCAAGAGAGGCTTGGCAACATGGCATTATGGCAGAAAACAGGAAAGGGTATGTAAAAGATGTTACATAGTGGTTACTAATGAATGGATGCCTTATTCATTGAAACTCGGTTAAATGTTGAACTGATGTGGTTACTGAAACCCGGTTTATTGTGGAATCGACCACCAAAATGACAGTATTGTAGTTCAAGTTTTTCAACGCATTGAAACGGCTAGTTTGGTGGTAAGCCTATTGATTTGAGAAGATGTACTCAAATTAGTTGAATGAGAAGATAAGAGAGAGAAATTAACAAAATACACACAAATTTACAAAATTAATCAATTTTGAGAGTTTCAAAAACTGTTACAGTAACCGTGCCGTGATATCTAAAATTGATTGTTAATTTTAACCGTTGAAAATAAAGTAAACGCTTTCCTGCATTTTCAGGGAGACGCCGAGATTTTTCGACATCGACTTTTTTTTTCGTTTCGTAATTCGAAATTTCAAAACTAAGTTCCCACTTCAATTTCGTCTTTCATCATAAATCCGAATGACGTTGTATCAATCTTTCTAGGACTTATCATTCTCTGCAACGCATAATATTGGTATCTGCATGTATAAGCTCGAATTTCAACTTTTCCATCCATCTAAACGAACTTACTGCTGTTTTTCTCTCGCTCATTGTCGTTGTTATTACTACGTGTACATTCATTCTATTAACAGCTTATCGAAGATGCCGAGAGAAGATACCATAACTGAAGAAGAGCGACGCGCTCATACTCCCTATGATCTCATCAGAATGCGCCTCGAACGATTGGAAAAAAATATTGTTAGTTTCTTTGTTAAATCTATTATGTGTTCAATAATCCGATTCCATGAAATTATTATTGCTCTAAACTGCAAAAAGCAAATTGAATTAAGTTTTATTTCGAATTTTACCCCCATTTTAAAAGGTTTTCTTCACGATTCACAGAATTAGTTAGATTTAGAGTATAGTTAAATCGCTGACCTTATCTGTCTATAATTCTAATCAGCAATGAGAACTTTCGCTCTCGATTGGGACAATTCTACAAAAATGTTTCTCAACAACAAGTGAGATAGAAGTTTCCCCCTATGTTGTTGCTGTTTAACAGTCTCGTTGCAGCACAAACCAGCACCCATTCCCGCAAAGAAGGCCGACATAAAGGCTCCCCGTGCACCCCCTGAGTTCGTCAGAAATGTGGTTGGTTCGTCCGCCGCCGCTGGCAGTGCCGAGTTCCACATATACAGGTGAGTGAGAAAAATATTGTTCGTCACTGTTGTTGTTTTTGTTTGCTAGTGATGTTTGGTTGAGTGAATAGGAATACTTTATTTGTTATGGGAAAACTAGAAACGGGAAAGTAATGAGTTATCAAGTTGTTTCTCTTCGACGTTAGTCTTGCCAAAACAACCATTTTGCGTGTATTCTTGGGTACACCTACACCCAAACTAGCCAATTGTTTCGATGGCTTTGTTGGAGTATTGTCCTATTGTCCATGTAGGTATGATATTTTGTTTGGGTCTTATTAGTTGATTCATCCATTCTTCATAACAGTTTAGAGATAGCTGAACTGTTCCTTCCAGGAATAATCGTAAAAAGGAGCAGAACAGACTGGATTACATTTCGAAAATGGCCGAGCGGGATGACTTGGATGAAGCATACAAGTTAGTTTAGTTGCCAAGTTGTGGTAACATCCTTGTTACATTTCAAATTCATCAAAACGTCGTTCCTCTCTAACTTATTCATACGTAAAATACCCCTCTATTTTGATGTTGACTGATGCTGACTTTCGCCCGATTTTGACCGTGGCATGGTCACTTTTTGGGGTAGTGTTACAGATTCTCGGTAAAATTAAAGAAAAAATCGTGGTTTCCAATGACATAGGCTAACTTTTTGGGAATGCTCATGCTCACTTTTACCGACTTGATGTGAACCTTTTTTACGTATGAACTTATTTCATACAGTTATTTTCCTGCATTCTACTATGTTTTGTTAATAGTTTTGTCTAGTTACTAGTTCAGAAACGAAGCTTCACTGTATTCGTGGGTTTTTTTCTCAAAAAAATCAGTTGATGATGAAATTGATTGCAGGGCCAAACGAGAGGGGATCGAGAAGGCGGAACAAGAGAAGACGGCCAAGAAACGAGCCAAACGACTACGGCAGAAGGAAAAAGCCAAGCGGGCGCGAAAGAATAAGGTAGGTAGAGGGTGGAATCGGGGTAATATTGTTATATTTACACTTATTTTAGATTTTTCATTCATTCTATTGAAGAGTAGAATGGAATGGAATGCGGGCTTATTATACTATTTCAAATTTAACATTGTTCTGATAGAAATAGAAGCTGTGACCAATTGTTGCATCCTCTTTCATGTAAATCAACGGAGAACTACACATGGTCGTCCTTCTGTAATCGCTGTATGGAGCATCATTTCCAGGGTGTGAAGGAGGAGAGTAGTAGTGAGGATTCTGATGAAGACGATAGTGACGTGGAGACGAAGCCAGAACCCGTCAACGGAGATTCCGAAGAGAAGACGCAGCAGGGAGCAGCAGCAGATGATACGAAAGCGGAGGATGAACCGACGACAGCTGGGGAAGATGTTGAGAAAGAGGCTGGTAATAAGGAGGTGGTATAACATTTAGGTAGTGACAAGTTGTAGTATTGTAGTTTGATCTCGAGGGATCAGACTACAAACATCAGTATATATCTATAGACCTACTGGATAGAGCGAACCTTACACTGTAGATTATGTATCCTTGATTCTTGAAATGTAACTATTGAATTTTTGAACGAACGAAAATTAGATATATAAGTTTATAGTTCACACTCGGGACTCGGTAGTTTACTTTTATGTTAAGTTTCTTTTTGATTTAATGCAATTAAGGAGAAACGGATTGAAATCAATATCAAAAATTGGTATTATTATTTTCCATCGCTATGTTCTCTAATGAGTAGATCTCGGGTATATAAACTCTTATTTTTGTTATTTCATGATTTTTACACAAGTATTAGCTAGGTTTCATACTTGGTGAATGTAAAAGTGTAATTGTGTAATAATGTAATATGTTGTTCTGTTTGTTTTTGATTTGTTGATGTAATATTAAATTTCTTCAGTTAACTTTGATAAGCTGTTCTATCAAGGTTTTCACCATTGATGTATCTCAACTTTCTCGAGTTTTGCGTGATGCGTAAACAATTCTACAATCCACTTTATGTATAGTTTTTCAATTGTTTATATTGTATTTTAAGATAGAATGGGGTCCATTTTGGATACTCTGTCCGCCCCGCAACTGTACCGGAAATTCGGTCAACCGGAGCGAGTTATCAATATAGCAGAGACGATAGGAAACTCTTCAATGTCCCTAGTCAGAGGTTAGTTGTTTTTTGAGAATTATTCAGTTTTCAACAAACACCAGTAAGGTCTGACTTCATAGATAAACACGTGAAAATTAAATATTTTTCATCGAAGATGGACGGATTTTCATCTTTTCGGCTGAAAAGTAGTCCGTTTTCCAAATTTTTCTGACTATTCGGACAACCTTGCTGGTTTATGGTTTTCTATGTAGGAGATTCGTTAAATTCTGATGAAAATCGTGTGTAATCATCCGACAACAATCCTAGGAAGCGTGTTTCTAGCATACGTAAAATATCCCCTATTTTTGATATTGACTGATGCTCACTTTTCCTTGATTCCGATGGAGGCATGGTCACTTTTTGGGTTAATCTTTGAGATTTTCGGCAAAATTATAATGATAACGTGTTTTTGAATCACTACTCATGCTCACTTCTCGGGGTTCTCATGCTCATTTTTTTTGATTCGATTCGGATCTATTTTACGTATGGTTTCTAGTTGTAGATGTAGTTGTAAATGTGAAAGTAAATCGAAAACAGTTTGCTAATGTATCGCTCAATCAAACGCACATGTTGAAGTTCTTCGGTTCTTAGTTCTTCGTACTTTGCACATAATTTATGCTCAGGAACATTGATTGATTTTTTAGGTCTTTTCTACTTTTCTACGTCTCTCGCCTTTGGACCTATTCTACTAACCTATATGTACAGCAAGGGAATGTTCAACACCAATACGATGCTGTTCTTGATGAAATATTCTGCTGTTTTGGTTATATTTGCGTATTGTGGACGGTGAGTATTAGTATCATTTTCAGTACATATCAAACACAACCATGGTTATTTTCTGGTTTTCGGACGACATTTATTGGGGGATTTATTTTCAAGACAATTGATATTTTTCTGCGCTGTGGTCAGTGGTCACCTAAATATCAGGAAATAGTTTGAACGCTGTTTTTCTCTGCTGAAACTGAAAAGTATAAGTTATTGCCAGTTCAATTTCAATTTAAAAAAAAAATAAAAAATGGAAGCTTACTCGTATATTTTTTATGAGTATTTCAGATTTATTGGTCGCTCAATGGACTCTTCGTATAGAGAATTTGTACAAATTTGGTCGAAAGCGCGAGCGTCTGGAAAAGCAGAAGACAATGCAGTGAGCTTTAATCAAATATTTTTTCGCAATAATTTTTGTATGATACACTTATTACTGAGGTGGTATGACTGGAACAGGTTTCTCTGGTGTATTATTGTTGTCTGTTGTTATTCCATAAAATGTACGCGATAAAAAAAAAATCCGAATTCGAAAAACGCACTCCTTTCCGCCAAAATCATGGAAATTTGACTAATTTTTAATGCTAAATAGAAACGCGTAAATGATGTGTCCAATCTAATGTCATTTGGTTGAAGGTTCTGAAGCAGTTCGATTTTGAGCTACATGGTGTGAATGCCGACTTCGTTGCTCTTCCCAATGAGAAGTTGTGGCATCTGAAACCGGAAATGGATGAAGGTACGAATGTGGTTGTAGTTTTCATGCTGCCCAATATGTGTACTTGGGTGATACTGTATTCGGTAACAGGTAGCACCGTAGCACCATCGATATTCATGTTTGTCATGTGTTTGTGGCTGCTGTCAGGCGTGCAGCTACAACCCTACAACTATGAACGCTGTCAGAAATTATATATATATATATATATATATATATATATATATATATATATATATATATATATATATATATATATATATATATATATATATATATATATATATATATATATATATATATATATTTCTATTTATATATTTCTACGCGTTTCTATTTAGCATTAAAAATTAGTCAAATTTCCATGATTTTGGCGGAAAGGAGTGCGTTTTTCGAATTCGGATTTTTTTTTTATCGCGTACATTTTATGGAATAACAACAGACAACAATAATACACCAGAGAAACCTGTTCCAGTCATACCACCTCAGTAATAAGTGTATCATACAAAAATTATTGCGAAAAAATATTTGATTAAAGCTCACTGCATTGTCTTCTGCTTTTCCAGACGCTCGCGCTTTCGACCAAATTTGTACAAATTCTCTATACGAAGAGTCCATTGAGCGATATATATATATATATATATATATATATATATCTTTTTGTATCTTTCTCTCATTTTGGCTTCTCACGTGAGTGCCATAGTGAGTAGTATACGCGCTGTTGACTAACACAGTAATCCGTTTCGTTAATTTTGAGGTGGAAATAAACAATTCGATGTCATTGATCTACGTGAGTTGTCCGTTGGTTTGTCGAGTGTATTTGTGTGTTTCAGCCGGTCCCCTAACCCGTCTGCTATCCCAATACGCGATCCATTCTTTTGGTCGTCACATGTTGTATCCGGGCTCGTTGGCCTTTCTCAACTGGCTGTTAGGGTCTAATCTACAGACGGCCCGGGCACTCATGGTCTCCACAAAGGTTGGCTGGCATAGAGATACATAGAAGAAGAGATGAATAGTCAGAGAGGAGGTAGAGATAAGAGATAAGGAGAGGGTTCATACTTCGAGCCTCCAGATCGGGAGGCAGCGGCCCGAAAGTGCAAACTATGCGTATCGATTGCGCATCCCAAGCACCTGGGTGCTCAATCGATACGCATAGTTTGCACTTTCGGGCCGCTGCCTCCCGATCTGGAGGCTCGAAGTATGAACGCACCCTAAGGAGAGGGTTCTGTAAAATGGTTCGGATTGTGAAAGACGGAGAGTTCATCGGGCAAGCGGAAATAGTTGGGTTTCCAAGTTTCCATTAGCATGTTCCCACGCCGATTTCACGTTTCTTCAGAATGGAGCGAAAACCGAATCACTTGTTGGAGGGAATCTGGGGAAAAATGTGGCTGGGGCTAAAAAAAGTTTGAACAAAATTTGGTAAAAAAGTGTCCTACCAGGCTATTTAAAGGTGAAGGGGGTCAGATCGCTCTTGCTGCAAAAGTGAGGGGGGAAGAGGGGAGGGTCTGAGACCAGCCAATGGATGCTGCATATTGTGCAGCGAAAATGAAGGAAGTCATTTTCTAACCCTTGTCAAAAAGTGAAGGTAGTACCATCTCAGGATGGCACCTTTTCAAGGTCCGACTATTCGAAGCAAAATAGTCCGTTTTTTCAGCTATAAAACACGTGAAAATCAACGATGTTGTGTCGAAATTGGACAAATTTTCAATGTTTTCGGCGAAAAAGTAGTCTGTGTTCGAATTTTCCTGACTATTCGGACAACTTTACTGGTGTATGAATCTGAACCAGGGTGGTGTGAGTGTATGGTGAAAGCATGTCTGTTCTGGTAATTTTCAGTTTCTGCCAATTTCAGGGCGGTAAGAGAAATTGGTTGCGGTCAGCGGAGGGAGACCTCATCGATACTATTTTCATCCGAGGAGAGGAGGGAGCACTCCAGGAGAGGTTTGTGCAAATGTTCAAAGCATAGGTGCGATACCCCGGTTAGCTAACTGGGGGATCTTTAACTTTTCCTTTAACTGGACTAGGGGGGACCAATAACTATTGTGATAGTGTTGGGTTTATCAGGTAATTACCTAGGGGTGACCTATAACCTTTCATATTTTCTGTGGAGGGGATGTTTAACTGTTCAACTCCCCCAACCGACACTATCCCACCTATGGTTCAAAGGCATCCAACCGATTGGTTACTTCTCTACGTCTCAACTGCAGAACATGCTGTCGAATTTTGTTGGAATTTGGAATCTGGTCACCGTTTCGGTTTTTCTTCAATTTATGAACAGTTTCTGGTTGCTCATGGATGGTTAGTGGTCTGCACACTTTCGCTTAGTGACATCGCCTTTAAATTTTGAATTTTTATGAACATTGAAGCGCCTGTTTTAGAGGAGCAGGAAATGTAAATGTTTACCAGTAGTAGCAATCAACACTTTCACGCATCAACACTTTTCAGACGGGACACGTTGATCATCACCTGTGAGGGAAATGCCGGCTTCTACGAGATTGGAATCGCGAACACGCCCGGACAGTTAGGATACTCGGTTGGTGGTGTTTTCATTCAAGTTACTCGTGATTACTGTCCTTGTATGAAACGTAGGGCGACTTTGGTGGATGGTTCATTAATCACCCGTTTCATTGAAATATAGATTTTGAACTATCCTTATTTCAACAAAAGTCACCTTCAACTCGGGAAAGCCTCACCTTCCACCCAGTTTTGTAGTTTGAGCACCCAGATAAACCACCTGATTTTCAAAAAAAAAATTCTGTGGACAACAAAGTCCCCTCATGTATGGTGGCCTTGTATGCAGTGATTAACATATTTTTAACCTTTCTACTCGGAAGGTGTTAGGTGTCTAACTCATTTTTAGGAAATATGATCTTGACCCCCCCCCCCCCCCCTTAGCTATCAGCTTCAACCTTCAAATGCTATAAGCTATCAGCTTCAGCCTTTAAATGTGCGTAAAATCTACATTGCTAAACACAGAAATGTTTAAAGTGTGCGAGTATTGTATGCCTGTTCTTGTTCTAGGTGCTCGGTTGGAATCATCCTGGTTTCGGTCAGAGTTCCGGTCTCCCGTTCCCCCGAAATACGCTGGCCGCCGCCGATGCTGTCATGCAGGTAGATCATTAGACGGCACTTTGGCTTTTCATCAATTATTAGAGAAGAGGCTCTAGAAATTTTTTGGGGATGCCTCATTGATTTGATTCATCCGTTTTTCTCACAATCAAGACTTTCAACTACCCCAATTTCAAAATAATAGAATTTAACTGCTGAAAAACTAATGCTGTCATGCTGGTAGATCAGTAGACGTCGCCTTGGTTCTATTGATTGTTTTGTTGAATCTTGTATCATTGGTAGGTGTCAGGTTATTTTTTTTTGGGTGACTGGTAAAGTTGTGAATTCGGTCTGTCAGGTGGAGATTTTCGAGAGTTTAATAATATTTTGCGATTCAGTCTGTCATTTCTCGCTTTCACAAACTTATCAATACTTCATGACATGTATTAATATTCTATGGGGGTTTGTTTTTACAAAAGTATCAATACTCCATTTTCAGTACGCGACCTCGGTGCTCGGCTTCCGTTTCGACCAGATCGTCCTCTTCGGCTGGTCCATTGGGGGATATCCGGCCAGCTGGCTGGCAGCCAACTATCCAGGTTGGACTTCCTTATGTTTGGCAGAGCCTGACATAGTGAATAAGTCTGTTCAGTCTTCCATTCTTCTTCACACGTTCCAACGTGGTTGCACTCTTGTTTGCAAATGTCCGTAAGTACGAGCAGTTGTTAGCAAACGTTTTGCACAGCCAAACATCCTAAGACAGTTTCCAGACACTTTTGTAGTAGCGTCGAGGAGAGTGGGTGCAGGTCAGAGACACTCAGAGTGTGCATGTCACTTAGTGGGTCTGCTGACTTACGGATGTTTGTGCCTTCTCGCTTCTGTAGCTGGCGCTAATGATTACGAGTTATATTTCATAAAAAGTAAGTTTTTGTATGAATTCATACCCTAAATGCCTCAGAGTTGTGACTTTTTCAAACAGGGGGGTTTTGCCCTCCCCCTCAGCCATTATAAGGGGGTTTTGCCCTTAATTTAGAAAATCGCTAAATCAGACAATTTTTGAGGGGGGGGGGGGGGGGGTTTGCCCAAATCTTCGGACCAAAAACAGGGGGGTTTTTTCTCAAAACGCTGAGCATTTAGGGTATGTATGAATTATATCGCGGTGTTTTTGTTATTCATATTTTTGGTTTCAGGCATAAAGGGATTGGTGCTGGACGCCACCTTTGATGATGTTCTGCCGTTAGCAGAATCACGAATGCCAAAGGTTCGTTTTCCTGCTTTGAGATCCTTCTTCAGATTTGACAGAATAACCACCCTGTTGTTGACAGTTTTCTTACGTCTATTCACAGCCATACAACAGAGTAGCATGGTCAATTAGGATACTTCGAGAAAGCTTGCAAGCCTTATTCAAGGGTTGTACCCGATGGGCATTTTCTTTCTGCGGACCATTCCGTTTTCATGGAACCATTCCCTGCGAAACTGCAGCTCCATCAGGGGAGGCTTGGGACGAGTCGTGTTGTTGTTGAATTATGTTGTTGTTTCCAGATGCTCAACCCCATTGTCAAGTTTGCCATTCGCGAGCACTTCAACTTGGAGATTCATAAGCTGGTTGGTTTCTCACTTGTTGTTCGTCTATTGTAATAAACATGAAATTGGGCAATCAATTTTAGGGAAAAGTGAATGGAAGTACTGTTCGATCCGCAACGTTTTCCACAACATTTTTTGATGATATCAGACAGTTCTTTTGGCACAATGGTTGTTTTGTAGATTCCTTGCGAAAGGCATAACACATGAAACTTGCATATCTCGACTTGTGTATTGTGTAACCAAAAGATTGGGGCTGGTGCTAGTCTCATTGGCAATATGCTCAGCGGTAGCCTCGAATAACTCAAGGAAGGGATTTCTTTTCCCCCGATATCGGAGAAAATGCTTATTTATTTCGCAAAGATTATCGAGTTTTTCAATCGAACAGCTGTTTACTTTCCATAGAATAGTCAACCTTAATGGTAGTGTGGTTGGTCCATGTCGTTATTTGCAGGTGGCTCGCTACAAGGGACCTCTCCGTCTGATTCGCCGTCTCCAGGAGGAGATTCTGACGACGGACGAGGGGGCCGGAGAGGAGGCCAGAAGGGCGTCTAATAGGTGGGGGACCGTATCTCATAGATTCACGAGTAAGGTCCGACTATGCGGCTAAAAAGAGACCGTTTTTAGATTCAAATAAATTAAAATTGATGATTTTGCATAAAAAATAGACAACTTTTCTTGTTTTCGGCCAAAATGTAGCCCGATTCACAATTATGATTGAGCACGTGAGTATTCGCATTCAAGATGATTCGATGTGGCTTGCACTCCAATTGGATAAATGAAGAAACCCTTGCCGACCTTAACTTCGAATCTTCGAAACGTGTGGTCGTTTTTTAACCAAAATTTGATGTAATCAAAATTCAAAGAACAATCGAGAAATGTTTTCATGGTCGGTTTGCACATGCAACCGGGTTGCATGTGCTTTTGAGATGCAACCAAATTTACCATTTTGGTTAGGTTATGTGATTTTGGTTGCATTTGAGATGCAACCAATGGTTTCATGCAACCTGGTGGGCTTTTGGTTGCATGCAACCCGGTTGCATGTGTAATTTGTCGTTTTTTGCTATTAGTGGTAGTGTAGTGAAGCCTTAGTTGTTCTTCGGTCTATGTTCCTTTTTCAGGGCCAACTTCCTGCTGAAGTACGTGCTTGAACACCGTCACCCGGACCTTATTAAGGGACTCGAACCACAGGTAGATGTTGTTTGTTTGTTATTGGCGACAGTTACTTTTAATCTCAGTTTTGTCCTTCTTCTTTCATAATATTTATATTTTTTCACTTTGCATCTTCTTTTATTTTTTTCTCTTCATCTTTTCTTATTTTTAATCTTCTCTCTCTCTCGATCATAGTGAGCTTTAAATAGTGGGAATATCCACTATTCCCGTGAGAACCTCCCACACCCTCTCGCCGCATATTTGTTGCTCTGGAGATGACTTTGCGCCAACTTGTTCGAATCGAATAGCCAGAATATTTCGAGAAACTGGTCCTGTTTCGGCTAATGGACTCATTTCTGATGCCTCATTAGAGAGTTTGACGTAGCTAACCCAAATCAACGGTTACTCTAACTTATTGCCAGGCCTGTTACGATAAGTGACAAAGAAACCATACTAATATGACAACGTCATTATTATGTGATATGTGTAGTAAAGCGTAAGGAACTATCCAACTTTCTCAGTCGCTCCTGAATATAGGCTCAAACCTGGTTTTGACAAATGAAAAGTAGGCCATGTGGTGAAAATGTATAATTTTGCAGGTGGATAGATGGCTGAGCATGTCGCCGCAGGATCGAACTTTGTCAGTCGGAGGATCACCGGTGGGTAGCCAGCTGCAACTCCAAGCTTTCTTTCAGAGTTTCATAATCCAGTATGGAGTAGTATAGGCATAATGCTGTTGCAGTTGTTTAGTTATAATAGCGTGATTTACATATGATATAAAAGTTGAAGTAGGACGATTATGTGGACCAATCCCAGCGCTTCAGTCCTTTAAACTGCAATTGAAAAAAGAATTGCTGTTTAAAGGACCGATACATCGGGATCGGTCCACATAATCGTCCTTCTTTAAGCATATTTGAATAATATGTCAGCTTATTCCGGAGGAAAGCGTCAAATTTCATCGTCTTCAATCAAAAGGTCTCTACGCTGTTGGTTTTTGTAAGCCAAATAGGGATAGGTAGAGCGAACACTACTGAAGAGTTTGCAAAATTTGAAAAAAATGTTTTACAGGAATATTTTCTTCTTCAATTTCAGGACACTGAGGCGGGTCGCCGGGTGGCCAGACTGTTCTCGGCCTGCGACCATTATTTGGTGGATTTCGATGCCACCCACGTGGCTCCGCTCGATCCCGGGTACGTGAGATTCTAGACATTGAAGGACGTGTTTTGGGGGTTACTGGGGACATTTGTGTTATATCTAATCCTATGGGTTGCTCTCACTTTAACATTAGTAGTCCATGCTGCTAAAGAGGGATTTGTATGTACGCTCATTTGGTAACGTTTGACTCAAAAAGTGTCGACAGCCTCTGATGCTGGAGATAGATGGATCGAATGGTTACTTTCCTACGAGAAGGATATAAATTTCCACGAATATCAACTATAGAACTTATTGATCGTAAACTCGGAAGTAGATGTACGTGTATAATGTATTGTTCCATATATCTATTTCATTTTCAGATACTTCAACATACCGACAGAATGCCGGGTTTGAGTCCACACTGATCTCCCTTTTCTCTCAATCATTCCCCCTCGGCCGTGCTATGGATTTCTATCTTTCTAGTAGTACTAACATGTTGGTATTCCTACTAATAGTATTTATTTTTCAATATTTCGTGTTAGAAACCGTAGACGATAAAGTTGCATGATGTATTATTTATATAATAATGTCTGTATGAATAGTATTGTGTCAAAAATGATGTGATTTGTTTAAAAAAGGAATAGGGAATAAATATTTTCAAGTGTTTTGTGGTCATATAACACTATATCAGGGTAGACTAACGGCTTCAAACGTATACAGTAGGATTCCACGTGCATGTGAAACAGAGTATTCATTGATCCAGAAACTAGATTGTGTGTCTTGCATTATATATTCATCTATTACATATTCATGTTCGAATAATTTATCCGAACGGTAAAATATAGGACTTTTATGTGCGGGTGTCAATTTTTAGTTGTTTTTGACAGTGCACATATCATCCATTCAGCCTAGAACGCGGTTTCATACGGTAGACGTCAACGTAGGTGTGAAGTAGACTATATATTATCCCAGACTTTTGATCTACGTAATGTAATTATGATTTCCCTAATGTAAAAGGAGGAGGCGGGGGAAGTCCCGTGAATATCCAGTTATTGAAAAGTTTTCTAACGGTTGCTATAATGAGGGAGCGTAGAGGTCAATGAGGACGCACAGATCTGCGTCTCTTTGACCTGCACACTCTCTCTTCGACGTATCTACAAAAGTGGCTGGAAATCGGTCTGAAAAAGCTCAATCAATTGATCCTTTTGAAGCTTTTCTTGGGAAAATGAAGACTATACTTGAGGAAGATTTCTTCTGTAAACATTGTCCCGTGAATCCAGTTTTTTTCATGATCTACGTAATGTAATTATGATTTCTCTAATGTAATGCGAGTAGGCGGTGGAAGTCCCGTGAATATCCAGTTATTGAAATACCCCGGCAACCAGAAACCCTTCTATTCTCCAGTAATCCGACACCCTAATAGAAATTCACCCCATTTACCACGTCTTAGATAGACTATCATATACATTGCTGTTACTTTTATATATATTCGATTTTTATCGATAAATCACCAACAGATGATAAATACACTGTTATTTCATAAACAGAGTTCATCATTGTAAGAAATTCACCCCTCATTTACGCCAACTTAGAAGAATATCATCATACATCGACGATACTTTCATATAATATTTAGTTGTTATCGAACTTACATAGCACCAGTATGAGAGTATACAGGGGTCTTTTAGGTCGTTTGGTGTCACTTTTCTATATTATTCATTTTTCATCAAACGTTGGAATTGATATGAATATATACAGTGTGGTCCTAGCTAGCACATATGGTGTATAGTTCACACCATTCCTACTGAGACTCCTAAAGTAACCTTACAAACTTTCCGAATGCTGTTGTGAAGCTGAAAATGTAGTTTCTGGAAAATGCTTTTGTATATTTACTCTACCTGAGAAGGAGAATGAGGTACGAAAATCCTCAACTGCTTCGATCAAAGGTATGTGAGCAAAATGGCTTGGAAGTTTCGAAATCCTACTGTAGGAGTCTCAGTAGGAATGGAAAAGACTATAGTTTTAGGGTTGTTAATCGAGTTCAAAATTTCGAGTTTTCGAGTTTTCGAGTTTTCGAGTTTTGGGAAATTTCGAGTTTTCGAGTTTTCGAGTTTTCGAGTTTTGGGAATTTTCGAGTTTTCGAGTTATCGAGTTTTCGAGTTTTGGGAAATTTCGAGTTTTCGAGTTTTCGAGTTTTTGAGTTTTGGGAAATTTCGAGTTTTCGAGTTTTTGAGTTTTGGGAAATTTCGAGTTTTCGAGTTTCGAGTTCGACTCAACTCGAAAATTTTCGAGTTTTTTTCGAGTCGAGTCGAGTTTTGAGTGTTTTTGGACCCAAAATAGACATTTTTCGAGTCCGAAATTTTGATTTTCGAGTTTTCGCGTTCAAAATTTCGAGTTTTCGAGTTTTCGAGTTTTCGAGTTTTGGGAAATTTCGAGTTTTCGAGTTTTCGAGTTTTTGAGTTTTGGGAAATTTCGAGTTTTCGAGTTTTCGAGTTGTCGCGTTTTTGGAAAATTTCGAGTTTTCGAGTTTTCGAGTTTTCGAGTTTTGAGAAATTTCGAGTTTTCGAGTTTCGAGTTCGACTCAACTCGAAAATTTTCGAGTTTTTTTCGAGTCGAGTCGAGTTTCGAGTTCGAGTTTAACAACCCTATATAGTTTCTTCTCTCTCGCTGTGCTTGGTCTCGTTGTTTTCAGTCGAAATTCGAACACTATGACGTTCATCGAGATTATACTACAACGTAGATTTGGCTACGTGAATGTAGTTCGAATCCTAATACCTTAAAGAAGGACGATTACGTGGTCCAATCCCAACGCTTCAGTTCTTTAAACTGCAATACATTCTTCAATTGCAGTTTAAAGGACCGTTAACACGGGATTGGTCCACATAATCGTCCTACTTTAAGTCTGTACCTCGTCCGGTACATGCGGCTGCAATGCAACTGAGCGAATTCACTGGAGAACCGAACCAACTGAACCGAACCGACTTTTGAACCGACCGGTTCTCCAGTGAATGCTTCGAACCGAACCGACATTAATCATGAGTTAGACAAGCAAGTCGTAGACAAGGTAAAATGAGTCTATCCCGGTTCGTTTCGAAGCATTCACTGGAGAACCGGTCGGTTCCAAACGGCGGTTCGGTCGGTTCGGTTCGGTTCTCCAGTGACTGGTTCGCGATTCGGTTCGGGAAGGACCTGGTTCTCCAGTGAATTGGCCCTGCAACTGCGCAAAAATTATCCAGCAATTTTAGCTGCCAAAAGCCAAAAGCCACATTGTTGAAATTTTTCAGCTAATGAACTCCATAATTCCAAATCCCGTAGAGATTGCACTTTATTGGAATTACCTCGTAAATTGAACCAATTCAACTAATCGACAGTGCTTGATTGCAATTCGGACAATCGTGATTTATGAAATTTGTTGTCATGGAAGTTACAACGCAATTTCCCACAGTTTGCAGCTTGCTCACAGTTTTCTCACCGTGAAAACTTTGAAGACTGCGCTGCACGGAAAGTGACCATTATACTGTCAGTCAATTGCACAGTCACGTGAAACATGTTGAACACAGCGGAACTCAGAAACGTGTAATGACAAAGTGCACGATTCCTCATTAGAATACCAACGTTACGTGACTATCCAATTTACTCCGTTTGTGCTCCCGTTTGTTCTCTGTTTTCTCAACGTCATTGAACTTTTTCTTCAGAATGGAACAACACATTCTATTCACTATAATTATTTGCATTCTAATTCTCACCTCTCTTCCTCTATATTTCGTAGTTTTGTATCTCTTGTTCAAAACGCGAAATCGACCGAAGTTCAATACCGCGTTCTTCAAGATACTCTTCTCTCTGGTGGGTTTTTCATGGTTTAAAGAAGGACGATTATGTGCTCCAATCTCAACGCTTCAGTCCTTTAAACTGCAATACATTTTCCAATTGCAGTTTAAAGGACTGATGCGCCGAGATTGGAGCACATGATCGTCCTGCTTTAAACGTTTCGAACGGCAGTTGTAATTACAAAAGAACTATGACATTTTGTATTTGTGGAATACCTCTGCACTGCGTATGATTGCGTTCGTGTGACTCTGAAAAACCGTTGCAACTCAAAATACCGGACTTGCCAATTTTGCAACTTAAAATACCGGGGTCAGCCAGATGTCGCCTGTACTGTTTGAAATTCAAAAGGAGATGCAGGCTAACTCGACACCAGTATTCAAGCCTGCATCTTCTCCGGTATTTTAAGCTGCCAGCGTTTTCACAGGAATGTTAAAAGAGTCAAAATACGAAAAGCATAGGTTTGGCTGGTGAAACAAAATGTAGGAGGTGAACACCAACACACCTATCTAGTATAATGCAGTTTGCTCTTCACACCTTAACTGTAGCGGTATAAGAAAAACGAGATAGAAAAAAAGTTCTTGAAAACATTTCAGTTGCAGGGTCTGGTGGACATTCTCTATGTGTTTTCCCTGTGTTTCTACTGTATTTTGCCGATGATTGGCCTGGTTGGTCCAGCTCTCGTCAGACTCAATCACACGCCAATTGTATCCTACATGTGAGTTGGCCCTTATAACGGATTCCTGCTAAGAACGATTAGCGCCAATTTTCTGCGATTGGCCAGCTACAAAAACGACAGAGCATGCAGGTCAATGATGCGCAGACAGGCTAAGACAGTCTGCGTCTCTCTGACCTGCACACTCTCTCGTTCAGCCAATAAAAACGTGGCTGGCCAATTGGCTGGGAATTGTCTGAGTAGCAAATGAAAGGGGATCGAACTACAAGGAAAACCACCGTTATCTATAGTGAGTGCCAAATTTATACCTTTCTGTCTCTCGCCGGAATCGAACCTGCGAGCAAAAGATTTGTTGTGGGACGCTAACCGCTGCGCTATCAGAGCACACAACAGGAATGCCTAGTGCGTACACAGCGAAAAGTGAGGTATACGGTACCTGGAAAAAGTCATTCAAAATTAAAAGTCATTAAAGTAAAAGTCATTCAAAAGTAAAAGTCATTAATTCACTTTTAGTCAGCATTTGAAAAATTCGAAAATTTTCGAAAACTTTATTTCTGATTCCCAACTGTTTCTGTACTTAATGACTTCTACTTTCAAATGACTTTTACTTTAATGACTTTCAATTTTGAATGACTTATTCTGGTTGCCGAGTATACAGTACCCTCCGACCTTTTCGTTGGCGACGACTATACCTATCAGTTCTATCTTAGAACCTATGATCAATGTAGGGCTCGCTCTATCTGAAGCAATCTGATACTGCGTGTATTTCCCGCCGTGTTTGTAGTTTGAACTTGTTGCTTTTCACTCTCATCTTGGTAAATCGTGAAAATGCCCTTGATTAGTCTCACGTATGGTAGGAGTTGAGAATATAGTTTCTCTCTCAAGCGGGGACAGTTTTAAAGAAGGACGATTATGTGCTCCAATCTCGGCGCGTCCGTCCTTTAAACTGCAATTGGATAATGTATGGCAGTTTAAAGGACTGAAGCGTTGAGATTGGAGCACATAATCGTCCTTCTTTAAAATGTAGTTTGCTGCATCACGCACAGTAGAACCTCCGAATTGAGAACGCCCTCCCGGACCCATATTCTGACGCGGAATATTTCGTCACTTCACGTGAATGTTTCATATTACTCCAGCATACTTCGAAGTTTTCAGGTTTATCTACATGTACGTGCTAGTACATGCCCAAACGTGGGGGAATATCTTGCTGGCAGGGCAGAGATATCTGGCCATCTGTAAACCGGACTCCGTCATTACTCAGGTATCCTTATGTTCAGGAAAAGTTCCCACGGCTCTTGAAGACTTTAAAGGGGGACAGAAAGGAAAGTTAATATGAAAGAGATTATCAAGAGAAACCGATGAGTATGACTTTTCATTCAAACTAACGAACCTAATTTGCATACGGTTGACACACGTTTGCCTGTTTTGGCGCGCGCAACGTTATATTTAGGTACCCCGGGGTACCTAAACTAGCTTTCCTTCCTGCCCTCCTTTAAAGGAGACCGGAACACAACTTGAGCAGATGTTTTGTTTCGGGCTGCTTTTGACTGTATTGAGATCAGAGAGCACGAATAACTCGTATATTAATTTGATCAGTCCACGTGACATTCACATGACAACGCGCAACGCGCGACCCGCAACGCGTCTAATCAAAAGTAGGACACAGCAGCTTTACGAGAAACCATGTTGCTCTCCGGTCTCCTTTTTAAAGTTCACTTGACAACTATGGAGATAGGATGTGAACGAGTTTTAAAACAGCCAAACAATTCGAAAATAAAAAGCAACAATATTTCTGGCAGCTATCGAACATATCCGTTTTATCATACTGCGAAAGTGAAGCAATGTGCATGAGAAACATGAGAAAAAACCTAAAATACGGAACTATTAAGTGGTTCTGATTCCAGCGTCTGGAGTCGCTCCCCCTGTGGTGTATCTGTGTAATTCACTACTCCATTCCACTACTCGAACTGATCAAAACACAGTTTCAGGTGAGAACATCCTAATATTTTCATACAATCTTCAATTGCTGATTTTGTAACGTTCTTCTTCTTGCAGTTAAAGAAGATTATACGTTTTTTGAAAAAGTTTTTTGTCAAAGAAGGACGATTAGGTGGTCCAATCGCAACGGTTCAGTCCTTTAAACTGCACTACATTTTTCAATTGCAGTTTGAAGGACCGCTGACACGGGATTGGTCCACATAATCGGCCTTCTTTAACAGGAAATAAAAACGAAGTCCACAACGGCCAAAACAAAGACGACTCATGCATTAGGGTCTAACCAGATCTGAATTGTAGTTTGAACTCAATACCCACAGCTATTCACGAATTTCGTCCTGAGTACGTATGCTAGAAGATCCCGGCACCTTTATCCCATCCTGCGTCTCCTCGAACATACGCTATTTCTCTGCTCTCACATCCCGCCGAGATGTAAGAGACGAGAAATAGTGAGGCAACGCGAGAGACGCAGGAAGGGATGAAAATGCCGGGATCTTCTAGCATACCTACTCAGAAAGCAACGGGACCAAACTAAAAACACAGCGAAATAAAGCTGAAGGGAGTAGTTTACATTTGCCCCCCACCCTGGTCGAAAATGTGTTGAAAAGGGCCCGTACTACAATCGCCCCCCACTTTTGGGGGGCGATTATACACCATGCTTATTTACTGCAGGCTTGGGTTGAGTGGGGGGTGATTGTTCATCAGTTCCGGGTATGTACTGTCACCCCCCATTTTGTATTGTGGGGGGTGATTGTTCATTGTCGAAGATGTACAATGTCCCCCCACCCATTTACCAATTACCCCCCACCTTCGCACGATTTTTCTAGGGTTTCAATTAGGTGGGGGTAATAGTACCACGAGGGGGGTGATTCTTGGGTGGGGGGCGATTCTACATTTTTCCCAAGCTGAATACCGCGTCTATAGACTTGCTTAGGAAAGAACAAACATTGTATTCAGTCAAGTGTAATATTTTGACTACCTCGATCTAGTTGATTGAATTCATATGTAACAAAAAAAATTTGTATAATATATATATTTTCAGCACCCCGCAACCTACAAAATGCACGACTATCGCGCAATACAAATTATTCGACTTCAGGACACGGCGGTCAGTTAGAGCAAATTCAAAATTATGAATAAGAAAAAAGAGTCTGTACTGGATGGATTTCAGTGCTAAATTACTTTCTGTGTGGCACAGTTAACGATTTCATGTGAAGAAACGTGTACCTGTTCGGATTGTAGGCGAAACCCAGCAAAAAGTCTTTCCTCTAACTTGTCGCATGTACCACAGTGGGAAAGTCACGTGTTGGATAGCGGATCAATCTACTCCATCCACAATTGGAGCTGATCTTCACGTGTTTTCAATTAATCACGTGATGTGTACTCGTCTATAGTCGTCGCCAACGTAAAGGCGAAAGGGTACTGTATACTTACTTCCCGCTGTGTATGCACATATGTCTTCGATTCCAAAGCTTGTCCGTCATGTGCTCTAACAGCGCAGTGGTTAGCGCCCTGCTACGTATCTTTTGCTCGCAAGTTCGATTCCCGCGAGAGACAGGAATTTATAAATTTGGCACTCACTATACCAGTTTTTTTGGAAAAGTTTGATACCAAACAAACGTCGTTCTCATTCTTGCGTTCAGCAAAAACTACGTTTCCGTTCTTTTCTTTTTGGATAATTGTTGTCGCGTTTGCCCTAATTTCGACTGAAAAGCAGATCAAACGACAAACACAGCGCTTTTCATTCCAAATAGCACCTCCTCTGTAACTACGACACGTATCACTGTGAAACGTCATGTTTTGGATCGCTATATTTACCGTTTTGTTGAAAAAGGTCTAATCAACAATCCCTTATTTCACTCGGTTGTTCCCAAAAAAACCATTCCGTTCTTTTGGGATAATTGTTGTTTTTCGCATTGCGACCCCCCGGGGGATGTGGCCCAATCGTAAATTTGTCTTGTTTTTTTGTTGTTGATGAAACCTTCAGACGAATGTTCCGAATTGAATGCAACTTTGAGGCTAATTAAGTTTCAGCTCGTAACAAAATAATTAGATAAATGTTGTGATCGGGTTGTGATCTCTGGTTTAAAGAATGTTTAAAGCTGGTAAACTGTTTACAGTGTTTTTTTAAAATTGCACATGACAGCTAAAATTGCTGGATAATTTTTGCGCAGTTGCAGCCGCATATACGAAGTACAGGGAAGTTAAAGTAGGACGATTTTGTGGACCAATCCCGTGTCATCGGTGCTTTAAACTGCAATTGAAAAATTGAAAAATTGAAAAATGCATTGCAGTTTAAAGGACTGAACCGTTGCGATTGGAGCACATAGTTCCCTACCGAACCAACTGGTTCGGGAAGAATCGGTTCGGTTTTGGTTCGGCAAGGAATTTGTCGGGTCGTATCGTATATCCACACCTCACTGTTGCGAACTGTAATATTTGCAGTAAGTTCCCCCGAAAGAAAATGAATTTCTAGCGAACAAACTACAGAAACGTTGTTTTTCAGACGAATACTCTTTGTGCGTTTGTGATATTTATATTTGCGCTGATTGTGTGTTCAACATGCTATGCTTTAATACTTCGAAAAGTCATCATCAATAGGAATAGTGTCAGGTTAGTTTTTCTCACCGGTAGGTCTAATAACACGTTTTTGCAAATAATCATATCTAACACATGCTCGGCTCCAAATATGGGATAAGGTTGACTACTCATTTCGAATCTCAAATACCGTACCATAAAAGGGGCGAGATCCGAATGGTGCTCTCACCATCAGCGCATCCTTGATCTACACACTCTCTCATCTT
>OZ038435.1:9843809-10243809 GCA_964036275.1 Litoditis marina | reverse complement strand
CACATCTTGAAATTGCTTGAATTTGAAAATTTGGTATTTGCTCGTCAGTTATTTCAAATTGCATGGAAACCCTTCAAAGATAGACCTGAGCTGGAAATGAAATGTCGTTACTTTTTTGTTGGAACGTTGCAAAGCTCAATTTCTTCAAATGACAGCTATTTGAGAATACACCTGCTCTGTTTTTTTCGAGTTCGGAAAATTGGAAAACTTGAAAAACCGAAAAAAAACAATAATTTTGACCACTTTATTGAACTGCTCAAAATAAGCGAAAGCTAAAAATGCCTACGATTGCTGGAAGCAAACTATAAACTATAAACTACAAAGATGAGATCAATAAACAAGCTATCACGCGAAAATACCAACAATTCGGACATAGTTTAAATACAAAAAATAACTGAAAATGGCTACAGTAACCCTCTGAGACCAGCAATTTAATCAAACTATAGTTAGCACCAGGTTGAATAGAAATTAAATAGAATTTGGGTATGAGATACGAAGACAATTTGATTTTCAAACAAATTCTCTAAAAGTTTAGACAATGCTTGATTGCATACTAGTTGAGCATGAAAGCAAAAAAACCGGGGTAAGAGCTTGTAAATTAAAGCAATAAGTGATATTTACAACAATTCTACAAAAAATCAGTTAGTTTTGGCAAGTTTTCTCTTCGAAATACAAAAAAAAGGAAAACGTTACAGTACTCTATTGTACTTGAGCACCCACAGGGCACATATTTGGCTGCGTACATGGAAACTGACTGAGTATCATAAAAACAAGTGCTATCATGGAATGTAGTGTACATGGAACCTAAAGAGATCTCGGGAGATCAATTTGGTGAAAGGTCAAACTATAAAAACAAGCTATAATGTTGAAAAAATGGACAATTAGAACAAAAGGCAAGAGCTGGAGGCCAGAGGCAAGATACAGTATGAGATTTAGTGAGACTTTTCGATAAAATGTTGCACTCCGAAAGATTGAAAAAAAAATAGTCGTAACTATAGCTGATGAACATCAAAACGTCAGAACTACAAGAGGTTGATGCCAATTGGCGCATCTCATCGCAAAACGCCCATTGGCGCGCAGGGCGTGCGCAGGGACCGGTGTATTAGAAGTAGATCCCGCAAAACGTGGAAACTACGTTTTCTCTGGGGCGAGTTCTTAAATTCTGCTGTGTTTTCACGTGTCACGTGAGCTACGACTAGAGGTGGAGAAGATGACTACAATTCAACGGAAAACCGTTTGAGTTCCGAGAAAACTTCGGAAAAGAATTGGGAAGAAGAGTTCAGCCGCAGCATGTCGGCACTCCTTGCGTTGATGATCGAGAGACAGCGGTTCCAGAACTTTTCTCGGTCCTGAAAAATCGATAGGTCATGAAAAACCTATTATTTCGGGAAACTCACTCAATCTTCAAAACATCTACTGATGTATGTGCGACACACGATCTTTTATAAGCCCGAGTTTAAGCTAAAACGGTAACAAAAACCAAATGAGACGTCGGTGAGTGGAGAAGTTTGCGTGAATTGTAAATACGCTAAGAGCTATCTAAGAATTCATTGAAAGGTCTTGCCTAGCGCGCTGCCTGTTCACGCTTTGATAGACAGTTTGGTCATATAATCATTGTAGCACTCGTGAAGACATAAAAAAGTAGGTTTCATTCAGAATAGAATCTGAACACAGATTGTAGCTCAAACAAACCGTTTCGATAAGGAATGGTTTCAGTGGATAGGATATCTCGTTTCCCATGTAACTGTAGGAGATGTATAGACACGTGAGCACCCAGATGCGCAGGTCTTCTACACTCGTGATAGAAGACTCATCTGCAATGTATGCAATGATCAATGGAACTTTTTTGTAAACTTCATTTAAAAAAATGAAGTTTACAAAAGCTAAAAAGAGTACTGAGTTTTAGATGACTGGCAAACGCATCTAGACGATATTCTACATTTGAGATAGATGACTCATCCGAAAAATACGTTACGTAGAAACATTTAATCAAATCAACCTCGCCCCAGTTTTCAAGTTCATTTTGCTAGTGTGAAAAGATGTTTATTGATTCAGGTTTAAAATTTGTACACCAACATCTTGAGTTTCAAAGTACTTGGTTCGGCGAAACAGAAGCTTTGATTTAAACTTGAGAGAGTTGTGCAATTTAGAGAGTGATAGCCAAAAAATGAACGGAGGGTTTCTTTCACTTTTTCACGTGAATTCAAATTCGATGAACTTTGTAAAGATAAAATAAAACATAATTTCCATATCGTTCCCACCTGGAATGACGTCCTTGATGAGCATGAAGACGAATACAAGATTGGCCGGATTGATGAAGGCGATGTCCTGCCAGCCCTGGAAAACAAGGTTGGGGAATGGAACGCAATTTGAGAAAAGAAAAGAAAATATGTGTAGTATTACTAACTTACTTATGCATAGTTTCTACAGAACTTAACTTTAATAGCTATGAATGATTGTTAGTTTTCAGGTATCTTTAGCATACGAATAGTTCCGATGTTATTTTTTTTTCAAATTTACCTGGCGGCGTAGCAATCCCTCAAAAATCTCATGAGACACCTCATGAGCTATTCGCAAGAGCTTCTCATGAGATTCAGCTCATGAGGTATCTCATGAGAAACTCATATGAACTTCTCGTGAGATTGAAGAATCGCTACGCCGCCTGTAACTGTGCCTGTCAAGATACTTGTAATCCATCTTGTAAAAGACGTTGTAAATATATTCAACATGTCACTAGTAACTGTAGCTGCAAAAACAGTGGCCTGTCCACCGTGCGCATCCACATTACGAGATGTGCGGCATAGATGAACTTGTCAGTTTATTTCGCTTATTTTTGTTGAAGTCATTTTGATTCTGCTTGTAAAACTACCCATCAATTCACTAGTAACTCTACCTGTAACAAGAGTGCCCTGTCCACAGTTCTCATCCACATAACCAGATGCGCTGGTTCGAATCCCCGCGGCGGCCGATTCTGACAAATGAATTGACCGAGACCTCGCAACAACTCGGAGGTAGATGCCTGGATCACCGTTTTTCGACGGCTCGCCTGAATATGAAGGGTTTTGTATTTGAATATGCAATTCTGAATTCAACTCCAGTAGATAAATCTACTACTGATGACAAATGAACTTATCGAAACTTTAGAAAAAATAGAGAAACAGAAGCCTCTAGATTAAGGTTTCTGTATGTGAAGACAAAATAAACTCCTGAATGAAATCTGAATTGCCAACTCAATTTTGTGCATGTTTAGTGGTCAACATTTCAATTTCGTGAAATATTGAGAATAGACGTTAGTATACAAGAGGTAATGTGCTAGTGATTGCTCGTGAAAAGCTTATTCTGCTTTGGGCAAAGTTAAATCTTAATCTATTGTTACAGTATGGTGCTCTGTTGAAAACAGTTCGATATCAAGGACAACTGGCCAATAAACAAAATATAGCTAAAGGTTGTCATTTTATGCTGAATAAAAGATAGCTCAATTATTGATTTTTGTGATCTACCCACCTCCGACTCGGTTCTAGCAGACAGCGGTCTCTCGATCGGTCTGTCTATCCTTCTCACTATCCCATTGTCCCGCGGGTAGGGGATCGGGTGGGAGGTCACCGTTCTGGAATAATCAATAAGTATCTGATGCATGCAGTAGAATACAGGTTTAATAATGATAATAATAATGACAGGTGTATCTCACACAGTCCAAAGGGACGAGGAAAAACCCTTACTTTTCATTTGGAAACAAACAACACACATTCATAACTTATGATTTAAAAAAACTACAAAAGTTTTTATTCTAAATTGGATTCTTATTACAAAATGTTAGATTATCATGGAGTAGAGTAGATTCAATTGAGAAAAACCTTCTCTAAAAAAAACTTCTCATAATTTCCATTTGGAGTGCAGCCACCGGGCTATTTGATGGATTCTTCGGCGGAATACTAATGCTCTTGGTAATTGGCTTCAAATTTTGACTTTTTGGATCTTACAAACAAAAACAATGTTAGCAAAAACTTTTGAAAGCTATTCTCGAAAAATGTCTCCAATTTGATCGTGGGAAGGCTATATCTCGTAATCGAGTTTCATGTGTCCTTTTAGGAACAATTTGAAACAGGAAAAAATTGCCGTACCTATGGGTAGGACTGATCCGAACAAATTGAAAAAACGTGCGCCGTACCTAGTATGGGTTGGGCTGATCCGTATTATATGAAATCCAAGCAAAGTGCGCCGTACCTAGTATAGGTTAAGATGGTCTGAGAAATTCGGGAAAAAGGTGCCCCGTACCTAGGATGTGTTGGGTTGATCGGTACAACTTGAGAAAAAAGGTGCCCCGTACTTAGTATGGGTTGAGTTGATCCGTACAATTTGGAATCCAAGAAAAGTGCGCCGTACCTAGTATGGGTGGGGCTAAGTGGCGTCTTCGCCTGCGGTCCATCTGGGCTAACGAGGTTGTTGTTGACGAAATCCTGTTTATTTAGTCGCAGTTCTCGCTTCAACTCTTCTCGTATACTGTAGAAGTTGGGGATCACTGTGGTGTCGGGTTCGTAGCTGGAATGGTATTATTGAAAGGAAGTTTTATATAAGTTTTGTAAAAGTTCAATTGTTTCATGTTGAAATCCTGGTCAATGTTCAAATGTGTGAACGCTTTCGATATAAGACAACGAATTTCAAACTTCTCACAAAATCTGGTATATCCCGCGAAACTGCAAAAACTGAAAACCAAGAGCAAAGGTAAAAAGTTTGAAGTGCAGTCTGTGATGTCAGGTTCGTAGCATTTCGATATTTGTAGAACAATCAACACTCAATTTTCGAGAAAACAGAAATAATTTTTACAAATACTTTTGTCATCGACCCAGTCATGTCACAAACTTCAATGATTGTGTGATTAGACATTAACACACTATTAAAAGTTTCCAGAAAATTCAAGTTGTTGTACAAACATTTGAGTCTTGACCAAGTACTTGAGAATTGACCTACCTCTGATAGTTGGAGTTGTTGTCCAACGAGACTGGGACCTGGCTGTACGGTAGCTCCCGCTGACTACGGTAGGTCGTCACATTATCGGAGGAGCGGGAGGTGATCAGGTCTGCAAATGCACTCAATTAATTTAAGCTAGAAATTTAAAGGATTTTTGTTACCATACAATTTTTGAGAGGTTTTCAGATCTGGAAAAGTGGAAGCAACCAGTAAAAAAATTCGAGATGAATGTAACATTTGCGAATATAGGTGTACTGTGTGTTTAAACATTCCATTCATTCATTTCAAAATTCACAGGATCTTGGGAAAACAATAAAAACCCAAAAACTGCTCTGCTCACTTCACCACAATTGCAAAAAAGGTAAGAACTACACATTTTCAGTAAAAACGATTCGTAAAGTATAGTTGGAACGTAAACATCACAGTGTTTGCCAACTGAAGATCTTATAGGGTTCTGCTATATTCTTTTTTAAAGAAGGACGATAACGTGGTACAATCGCAACGTTTTAGTCCTTTAAACTGCGGAACATTTTTCAATTGCAGTTTAAAGGACCGTTGACACGAGATCGGTCCACGTAATCGTCCAGCTTTAAGCAACTGAAAACGAGAACGTACCGTTCGACTTGGCGAAGTGTTTCTTGGAAACCGGTTGGATGTTCTTTTTGCCCCAATTCCAGCCCTGAGCCAAAACGGACTGACGTTTTTGGAGATAGAGGGGACCGTCCGGGGTAGAAAACAGGTGGTTACACACCTGAAACAGGTCACGTGAAGTTCACGTGAATTGAAAAGTTTCACGTGATACACGAGGTTGAGAATAGGTGGTTGCATACCTGAAGAAGGGAGGGTTGGTCACGTGACCTCACGTAAATTTACGTGATGTTCACGTGATTTGATCATGTGCGTTCACGTGGTTCCACGTAGTATTCTAACGTGAATCTCATATCTTGACCTGATTTCACTAATGAAATGCTCACATAAATGAACATCAGTATCGGAAACTGTAAGCGTCAACCATATTCGAACTATTCTGCAAGCTTGAACTTTCTCGAAAATACTCCCGGATCTTTTTTGTAAGCGAATTAGACGAGCATGCAAAAATCGACAGTCCCATGACATTTGGGTGATTGAACCGGACTGATTTGTATTCATACTGTAGGAATTTAGGCAGAAATGAAAAAAACTATAACTGTTTTGACTTGAGTTTTGCCCAATTGGTGGTCGTATCGAATTTCTTCGCTTGAGAAATGTGCCAGAATATGATACTTCTTTATGCGTGTGGCCGACTTACCGACGTGGGAGGTCTATGGGGAAGGGGAGAGGTGAGAGAGGCCCCCATCAGAGAGAGTCCCAGGGAGGAGAGAGAACTGAAAAGAGGGAGGGTTAGAGAGAGAGAGAGAGAAATAGAGATACAAGTAAGGGATAGAGAAAAGAAGACACAATGAAAGTTTTTTTCACATTGAAAGTTTTTTTTTTCTTTTTGGTGGAATACATAATTCAATTGTAATGGTAGATAAAGTCATGTGTCGCCTAGAACTCCGTACGAGAGACAGAAGAGGAGAAATTAGAACAGAGAGAGTTTGGAAAACTAAACATGAAAAAGAAAGAAGAAGTGAAAAAAAGAGGAAGAGGGAGAAAGACAAATAGAGAAAGAGTTTGGAAAATCTGACATAGAAAAACGGAAGAAGAGAGCAAAAGTGAAAAGAGAGAATAGGTGAGAAAGAGGTAGAAAGAGGGAGTAAGAGAGAGAGAGAGAGAGAGAGAGACAGAGAGACAGAGAGATAATATTCGTACCTTGGACGTGGGGAGCCGTGGGATCTCGACCTGCTTGTCACATATAACGGAGGTTGCGATATGTCGCTTCGCGCCGCCGAGTCCGGAATTTTGTGTCGTGGATTATCGATTGATTTTTGTCCGCGCGCGCGCCTCTTCTCGCATTGATCGAACGACAGCCGCGGCAGTCGAAAGATGAAGGCTGCAAATTACAGATTTGAGGAGAAAATAAAAATTTGAGAATACTTAGATGATAGTTTACATTGGTGGTTCAAAGTGTGAAGTTGGAAAAATCGATAATAACTATACTCAACTGGGAGAAAAGGGGAGAAGACGGAATATTTTATGGCCAATTCTACAACTAACTGGGTTTTCAGGTAACTAACCCTTTTTTGGTAACCTTTTTTCAGGTTACCTTGGTAGGTAACCTGGAAGACGGTAAAAATCACATTTTGCGTTAGAAAAACAGGTAACCGGTTTTTCATTTTGGGTTACCATCCGGTTACCTACTGAGGTAACCTGAAAAATAGGTTACCAAAAAAGGGTTAGGTTACCTGAAAACCCGGTTACATATAGAATTCACCCTATTTTATCAAACAGAAGTTCGACATGATATAAGAAAAAGTGGGTGAAAGAATAGATGACACTGTTGTAGGAAGTTTTGCTTCTATACGAGAAATTCCTTTTATTCACACCTCTGAAACCACGAAACTAATAAAAACGAAAGACTGTGGCGCTCCCTTTAAGATAACAAGGTTACGATGTGTTTAGTATTAGTTACGAACCATTTGTATAATTTTAGAAACAACAGAGCACAATGAATCAACAATTGAAACAAAGATGTATATAAATATAAATCAAGGAGTAATTATAGCATGGAATATTCAAAATGATGACGTTGACTTTAGTGAAAGTTTGCAACTTATAATATTACTTTTTCTGAACAAGCTTCCAATTCTAAGTCGTCCCAAACTTCTTCTCAACTTTCGTAATTTCTTTTTTCATTATGAAAGGTGCCCGATGTTTTCACTTATTCACGCTACTTCGAACTAGTCAAAGGCCGCACTCATACTCTTTACGTCGGCGTTCAACGCCGGCGTTAATATTGAAGAAAACATACGTATTGATTCGCGCGGCGTTAAAGACGGGCGATTATGTGGTCCAATCGCAACGGTTCAGTCCTTTAAACTGCAATACATTTTTCAATTGCAGTTTAAAGGACCGTTGACACGAGATTGGTCCACCTAATCGTCCTTCTTTAACGCCAATAAAAACGATGCGCATGTTTTCTTCACATTCTCTGAAGTTAAAAACCGAGTTGTTTACCAAGGTTTGCCGAAAACCCATATTGTAAATCAAGGATCAGACTTTTTACCAAAAAAGGGTGCACAATTATAGTCTGTTTTACTCACCAATCGATGTACTCCTACAGTAATCCGTCAACTATTCAAGGGGGTGTTTTCTAATGAAAAAGTCATTACTTTGGTTTCAAATTTTCATAGTTAGTAGTAGTAAACATGCAAAATACACTATCAACATTTTGAGGAGTTCTGAACACGCGAATATACCAAAGTTTGACCTGGAAGAGGTAGCAGAATACTGTAGAGGGTTATAAGTGGGTGGAACAAACTATATGCACCAATCTTTGATTTCACAACTTGATATCAACTAGGGACCAATTTGGTGGGGCTAAACTTGGTAAACAACTCGGTTTTTACCTTAACGCCGACGTAAAAAGTATGAAAACGGCCTAATGGGTGCGTTTTTCGAAAACGAGAAGGATGCTCCGCCTCCTCTCACAGGGTTTGTAGTTTGATCTCATCAGTCTTCAGTCTTCGTGAGCCATGGCGTGTGTTCGAACTACAAAATGACTTTGTTCAATACTTTTGATTGGAAAATGGAACCCCGAAACCCCAAATTGTTGCGTTTCAGCCAATTTCTCCCACTCGCTCGATGGCTTCATTATTTATTGAACACCTCTTCCCCCTGTGTTTACCCAAATGCCAAATTGCGATTGGAGCACGTGGATTGTCAATAGAGCGCGGAATCGGTCCGGGGCAGAGATATTAAACGAGGTGAATTCTATATCTAACCGTGTTCTCGATAACCTAATCCTGTTTTCGGTTACCTCTTTTCAGATTACCTCAGTAGGTAACCGGTTGGTTGGATATAGAACTGGCTATAGAAAGAACCAAAATGGGTCAACCAGAAAAGTTTTAAGCTATAATAATAACGAAAACAAACTGAGAATAATATATACTATTATGAATACTTTTATTATTGATTGAAGTTTGTAGTTTTGAGAATTGGTCCGTGGTAGAGATATGCCTGGTCCCTGGAGCATAGCTGTCAGTTTGGGAAGACTAGTATAGAAGGGGGGGGGGGGGGGGGGGGGGGGGGGATGGAGCAATTTGGAAGTGGCTAACATCTGATAAAACCTCGAATGGAATGAAAACAACTATCGTATGAAACTGAAAGTTTGTGGTCATGAATAGGTTATTTGTTGTGCCCACCCTCAAAATATTACTCAAAAAACCCAAAACATCCAAATTTAAAGACATTTTGAAGAGAAGAGGTCGAAATCTATCAATATAATGATCCAAGCTTTTCGTGAAACAGATTTATAACATTTTAATCATTTTAAATCAATATCAATTACAGTATAAGTGGTGTAATGGGGCGGCGACTATATGACAGTGGGAGTTTTGATGACAGCTGTATGAAAGAGAGAAAGAAGGGACATCTGGCTGACTGTTTTATAATTGAAACTCCAACTTTGTTGAGAAATTCACCATTCATGTGTATTGAACGGCCTGAAAGTTCTATAATCGTACTGTTGCAGTTGTAGTAAGAATAAAAATACTATAGGGTAATGACAGCCTATGAAATGTCCTGAGAAATATGTATGCACATTGACCACATTAACAATGTACTATCTTCGTGAAAAATAGATTCATAATAACTTGATTAACTAAAATACGTATCAATTTTAGTATACAAGTAGTATATTGATGGGGCGGCGACTATATGACAGTGGTAGTTTTGGTGACAGCTGTAGATGAAAGAGAGAGAAAGAAGGGGCAGCTGGCTGACTCGATTAGGCAATTCTCATCGGGTACAAAAAGGAGAGGAATGTAGGGAAAACTGAGTGAAATGTGAAATAAGTATAGAAAATACATTTCTGTAGGTCAAATCTTGCAGATTTTTTTGCGCACTCGTTAATTCGTTCATCATTCAAAGTTGTTAATATAAAAGCTCGGTGTTTTGATTAGGCCATTCTCACACGAAAAAAAGAAAAATGTAGGGAAATCGAGTGAACTTTGCATACAAACTACAAGGTCAAACTACAAAAATCACGTTTTTACAGTGAAATCTAGGTACCCAAATGAATAATGTTATAGGTGAAAGATCGCGTTTTAAACGTGAACACTGAAAGAATCGAATGTTTTTGTCACAAATGTCGCAAAATAGAACGAGAACAATATGATTATTGAATAGAAGATATCACAGTTTCCACCAATGATAGACTCTTTGTGCATCAGTTTGGTCGAAAGTTCAAGGTAGGAACTGTATAGCGCGAACTCGCATTAAACCTTTTTGACTAAGTTGTAGAAATGTGGAAAAAGTGAAGACGAATGGAAAGGTATCTAGTTTCACATCATCATTGAACGTTCTCGTAAAATAACTTTTAACTTTTTTCCGTGATTTCAAAACCAATTACACGCAAGCTAACCGGAACCGCATGATAATGTTATTATTGGAAGAAGTTGCGTTGACAGAAACAAAAAAAAAACAGTTTATTCGTTTGAATCGGAAATAGTGAGGTATAGGATTTTGTCAAACCGTTGTGGACACCGTACCATCGATTTTGTATGAGACGGGGTTTGGCGAGCGGCCAGTTCGTCTGCGTATCATTGATCTACTCACTCTCTCAACTGCTGGCAGATAATCAACGACCGCTCGCCCCGCTCAGACAATTCCCAGCCAATTGGCCAGCCACTTTTGTAGTGGCCTCGACGAGAGAGTGCACAGGTCGAAGAGACGCAGATGTCTGCGGCCTCATTGACCTGCACACTCTCTCTCGCTTTTGTAGCTGGCCAATCGCGGAAATTGGCGCCAATCGTTCTGAGCGCATCGTTCAATCAATTAAACCCTCTGCTGTCTTTATGGGGAAAATGACGACTATAAGCTCCTTCCGTTGCTCAAAAACGGGTGAACAATAGCTGTTTTGGGCCCCACGCGCTACTAGGAAACGTCGCTTTAGTGAACACTTTATCGTAGAATGCAGCTAGTATAGTTGACAGATTGGCTAATGAGTCACTTCAAGAATTCATTTAAAAATAGTTATTTTAATCATGCATAAATTAAGCTGGCAGTTTACAAACACTATAGGGTTCGCTCTATATAGTCGTCGCCAACGGAAAAGCGGGAGGGTACTGTATATCTCAAATTACGCTGTGTACCGACAACTGGGCTGGATTGCAAGGCTTATGGGCTATGTGGTCTTCTAGCGCAAGGGTTAGCGCTAAGCTTCAAATCTTTTGCTCACAGGTTCGATTCCTGCGAAAGACAGAGGTTTATCAGTTTGGCACCCACTATACACTATTTACGCTGTGTTTTGTCCCACATCGCTGCGTTTTTAATTTGATCTCGTCCTTTTCGGTCCAATTTCGTAAATTATAACGGATATCGAGTTGAAAATACAAATAAGCTATAACATATGACCTTCAACTATAAACCGAGGTTTCATCTTTTTTTCATGTATATCAAATTTTAATTATCGAAACTAGAGAAATAACATAAAACTATAACATACGAAAGTTCTGTTCTCAAAATATGTTTCTCTTAAACAAAAATACAAATTTTGGAAGAAACATTATGCACTCCTTGAGGATGAGTTAGTTCCGATAGTGAACTAGAGTAAGTTATTTTACAAATGTTACAAACATTACAACTTTATGTTCTTTGTATAATATACTAGTTTTTATATAATAGTATTTCCCTCAAATAAAGTGTTTAGAGGGGGTAGATGTCTAATGAGATATGCGGGTATAAATGGACTGCCCGGGAGGGGACCACTGCTAATGAATTTAGACGGAAAAGTCGATAGAGAATGGCGGAAGAGAGATGGCCACTTATACAAAAACTAGTTTCAACTCATTGAAAACGTTCGAGCTCTTGAAAAATGAGCAAAACAATTGAGATAAAAAAACTAGTTTTTCTTTGAAACATTATTTCTAAAGGCTCGAGCTAATGAATCGATAGGGAAACGTGGTGAAAGAGAGGGGCCACATAATTTAAAACTAGTTTTTTTAATTTGAGGGAGACTTTTGAGCTTTTGAACTAAACTCATTTTGACAAAATTGGGTTTTCCAGTTTCGAAGTTTAGGAATTGGAGGAAAACCACCAAGATTCTATGTTTTAGATTTGCGATGCGTAAAACTTGGAAAAACATTGTGTCGTTACAGGGCTTCAATGCAAATCATAGCTATTGATCTATCACAGAAATGGATCAATAACCGTATTTGGCGACTGTAGTCTGCTATATTATGTTAAAATTCGAATCTGTTATACACATTATGTTAAGTTATCTTGAAGGTTTTGCTCACATCATTAATGTTATTGACGTAATTATGGGAAACAATATTTGTCACGTCAAAAACCTGAATGATGTCATATTCGGTATAACTCAATGAGAAAACCAAGCGCGCGATGACGTGAGGGAGCATCAGGTTATAATCAAATTCATTATTTATTATCAGAACTAGCGCAAACCAATTAGGCAAGAATTCCTTATTATGAACTAAATAACCACTTCTTAACGTAAAACATCATATATAACCTGCTCCAACGTATTAAACTCAACCGGACTCAAAATGTGCGTTGATGAACTACCATTCGCTGAGGTTTGGTCACAATTTAAGAAACTATCTAATTCACCATAACTAATTTCTACGTTATTAGCTACACAATTGGACTTTGAATTTAGTCATATTCTACCATATTTGGGGAACAGGGACATATATTTTGCGTGAAAATCACGTGAACAATGAACATTTGAAGCATTCAGAAGCACATTTTATAGCTTTTGTGAACGCCTCAATACTACCGTACCCACATCTCAGTAATATTCGAGTATTTATGACAATGAAACTACCGTAATAACACTGAAAAAATCGATAAACAGCAAGTATCAATGTTGCTTCAAATGCTGCACTTGTTCTAAGTTTTCTAGTCATGATCTCCAAAAAAGTTTTTTTTCAAGAAATCATCGTGAAAGACAGTACACAGACATTGGTACACTGTTAGTAAATTGCACAGTCACGTGATACATGTTGAACACAGCAGAATCCAGAAACGTGTAATGACAAAGTGCATGATTCCTCATTAGAATACCAACGTTACGTGACTATTCAATTGCCTTATAACGTGGGCCCCCTCACGTGCTAAACGTTACCTAAACCATGCAGCGTGAAAAACTTTCTGATGAACCTACTCAAGTCTACATTCGGCAAAAAAGTAACACAGAAATACACGTTGACAAAGAGCAAAGGTCAAAGAACACCTTCACGTAAACGTGTCGCCGTTTTTTTTCACGTGAAAACGTGTAAAACGTGTAAGTAGTCACGTTATGTGGAAGTATTGGGTGTGGGCGGTATGTTCTCGACTAATGCCCCTTTCCTTGTATGTTGAGGCTCTCCCTCCTATCGATCTACCCGCCGCGTCTGCGCCCTCCTCTCCTCCCACACTCGCTCGGCCTTCATTATCTCTCTCACTCTCCGTCTCTCTTCCTCTAATCATCATTTGACGTTTCCTTAGAAATATGGAGATTATTCGGCGTCAGATTATGGTCAAAAATGCCGCGAACGCCACAATAGTCAAAATTACGGTGTGTGTACAAACTATGAGTATTGATTGAAACTTTTATCTTTTAACTTTTAAGAACTTTTAAGAAAATTACAAAGTATCAGTTTGTTAAACTATACAGGCGGATTCATATTCACATTTTGCGGAGATCGTTACATTTTTTCTTCCTTTTGTCAGTTCGTAAATAAATGACCCATGTGGAAAACATGGTTATCGATCACATTTGATTTGTTTTCTCAGAAATAAATGCAAAAGTGAATATAAATAAAAATATAAGACAAGTTTTCCACTTCATTGAAGCCTCGAATAGAGTTTGCCGGCTACTTGCCATGCGCATAAATTACGATTGACTCAGGCAAAAAGTAAGGCAGTGGTGGGTTGAGCGATGCATCTCGTATTAGAGCAGGACGATTATGTTGACCAATCCCGTGTCAACGGTCCTTTAAACTCTGCAATTGAAAGTAATTCAGTTCAAAGGACTGAAGCGTTGTGATTGGACCTCATAATCGTCTTTCTTCAAGAATCTACACTAACAGCGAGAGGGGGGGGGGGGGTCTGAGATAGTCTTCTCATTCTCAGTGATGAGATCTACAGAATGTATACAATGCCAGAACATGAACTCCGAAAAAGTTGAAGTTTGCACTGGAAATTGCTCACTGGAAAATTGAACTGCTCGCTGTAGGAGTAATGTAGGAGTCTCAGCAGAATACAGAAAGACTATAGCCAACATCTAACAAGGAACGCCTAGGGGTATAGGCTTTGCTTGGGGACGCCGATTGTTTCACGACACATGTTTATGTACTTTGGTGTGTTAAATACTACATTTTCATCCTAATTTGCAATCTCGGATATGTGGACAAATCAGTTTGATATATGGTCAAAACCTGGCACCGTAGCAAAGTCTTCTGAAAAGGTCAGCTCCGAGCTGAACTATCTGGACACTGCCTGGCCCAAATTTGGGTTGCGCCCACGAAAACGAAAATTTGGCAACTATAGTTCGTTTCATTCACTTATAACCCTTTACAGTAATATGCTGAAACTTCCAAGTCAAAGTTTGCTATGTTGGCGTTTTTGAATTTTCTTCAAATTTTGGTAGTGTCTTCTACACCTTTACTACTACAAACTCTAAAAGTTCAAGAACAAAATAATCATTCGTTCGTTAGAAAAACCTTTCTGAATAGTTGACGGATTACTGTATAAGGACATCGATTGGTGGAACAGAGTGTATGTGACCAGACGGTGATAAGGCCCCCAACCAGGGTGCGCTCACCACTTTCATGACTTTGCTACGGTGCCTGTAGTTTCGGGGGGTTATAATCCCACGCTACGCTCTAACAGCTGGTACCGGCCACTGTGTGTATGACCTATACACAGCGCCGTAACTCATTGTCTCTTCTTAAGTTACAACAGAACACTTCCTTCAATAAGGATTCATGATCTTCTAATGACAACCAACACACAAGTACAATAAAACACACAATAGAAACAATAAAAAAAACTACGCACCTCTCGTGCGGCTAACAAAGGCTCGACTGCTGCTTTCAAGACCGCCCCCTCGGCGTTTAACAATAACAAAATGAAACTATCGCTTTCGCGACAGTGCCTGTAGTTCAATTTTTCCAACCCGCTAGGACGTCACTGTACCTAACCGGCGCCAAATCATAGAGGAAGTTATGTTGGCAGTAACTAACTCGCAGTGAAACTAGATTTTCTTGGCTCTGCTGGAAGTTTCGAATGATATCTGGTTTTACTTTACCCCCCCCCCCCAAACCGCTTATAGACCACAGTGAAATCGTATTGACACATACCATGAACAATTGTTTTGAAGAAGAAAATAGAGATAGACCTATACTCCGTTCCACCAATCGATGTCCTTCTACAGTAATCCGTCAACTATTCAGAAAGGTTTTTCTAACGAACGAATGATTATTTTGGTCTTGAACTTTTAGAGTTTGTAGTAGTAAAGGTGTAGAAGACACTACCAAAATTTAAAGAAAATTCAAAAACGCCAACATAGCAAACTTTGACTTGGAAGTTTCAGCATATTACTGTAAAGGGTTATAAGTGGGTGAAACGAACTATAAAATGTCTTGTTCTAGTTCTTGTTCTGTGCCCTTTAAATTGAATAGAGCGGTTGGTCGATTTCTATTAAGTTTCGAGTCATGCCCGGTCAAAATCGAGTTATGAAGGTTTTTTTGTTCAACGTCAAGGTCGAGTTTGATTACATTTTCGACGTTAAAGTTCATTTGGGGTTCAGTTGGGTTCAAAGTTCAAAGTTTAAAGTTTTCGAGTTCAGAATTATTACTTATTTGGTTTAGATTATTCTAGTTCGAGCTCGAAGTTTGAGGTTTTTGCGTTCAGACTTACAGGTTTTTAAGTTCGAGGTCTCTTGTTTTTCAAGTTTCAAGTTTTTGAGTTTCAAGCTTCAGGTTTTCCAAGTTACCATGGTTTCGAGAACTCGAGTTCAGTTTGTTAAAACTTTTCGAACTCACAATTCCGATATTCCGAAACCTCTCCGGGCTTATCGGTTTCCGGTTTTACAGAAAACTATTTCCGGGAAACTGCGTGGAAATATGGATGGACTAGAGAATTACCCCAAAAGTGATTAAAAAATTTATGGAAACGAACTACTGGTTCTCACGACATTAATTAGACTCACTCTTGGAGGATTACGGTAGTTTGAGCATGAAAAAGACGTCTCTCCGAGTTATAGCTAGTCTAATTTGATGATTTTATTTTGCTGTGTTTGTAGTAGAACCAGGGGATTAAACTACAATTATGAGTCTATGACTCAGAGGGGGACCATATTGCATAATGGCAACTGGGTATTACTGGAAGGGAGAGGGGATAAACCAATTTCGGGGTTTTAGTGGGGGAATGGGGCCTAATGAAAGGAAGAGCTGGGGACTCAATTGAATGAGGCTCTGGGGGGATGAGTCATGGGGAGAGTGTGGTGGAGAGAGAGGGGGCAGAGAAAGAGAGGGGAGAGAGAGAGAGAGGAAGATGGTAGAGAGAAAGAGAGAGAGACAGAGAGAGAGAGAGAGAGGGGGGGACAGAGGAAGAAGGTAGAGAGAAAGAGAGAGAGAGAGAGAGAGAGAGGGGGGACAGAGGAAGAGGGTAGAGAGAAAGAGAGAGAAACAGAGAGAGAGTGAGAGGAGAGGAAGAAACAACCGATAAAAGAGTGGGGCAAACAACCAGAGAAAGGGAGGGGGGGGGAGTATACTGAATAGAGAGAAAGAGGGGCAGAGAAAGAGAGAATTAGGGAGGAGAGAGAGAAAGAGGGATAGAGGAACAGAGAACAAATCAATGAGAAGGTTCAGGGGTAGGGCTTGGAATTGTTGAACTCGAAAATTCTCCACAACCTGAAAGAGCCAAATGTTCGATGGTGACAATGTGAAATTTTTAATTGCTGGCTTCGAAAATTCAAACACTCGATATTTCCAAAGCATCGAAAACTCGAATTCTAAGAGAAGTTTTTCCCAGATCGAAAATTCATAACTCGATCAATAACCCCAAAAAAGAGGGAGAAAGCGGAGGAAGACACAGAGAGAAAGAGGGAGAGATGAGTTGAGAGAGAGAACGACGAGAGAGGGGATAGGGGGCAGAGAAAGAGAGAAAAAGAGAGAAAAGGATAGAGAGAGTGTTAGTCTGTCTGCGTCATCCTCTCTCTTTCCAAATGCATTGCGAGTCCTATCTTCCCTAGTGAATGTCACAAATAAAGCCCCAATAAATAAATGACAACCCTTCTGGCGGCACTAGAAACAACACAGAATTTCGAAGAAGTTTCGAAGAAAGTTTAAATATTGTTACAAGCACAAGAATATGGTTTGTATGGGCTAAAAACAACACAATATTCAAAACAACTCCCAGCAAACGACGTTTTGCATCTTGGGTATACATGTTCAGAGCTTTTGACCGAATTCATAACTTTGAGTTTATCACTTTGAAGAAGGACGATTATATGGACCAATCCCGTGTCAACGGTCCTTCAAACTGCAATTGAAAAATGTATTGCAGTTTAAAGGACTGAAGCGTTGAGATTGGACCACATAATCGTCCTTCTTCACAATCAAACCCCTAGCCCATCGTGTATTTAGTGTGATCCCGTCGCGATCGCGATTTGTGAGTTAATAGATCAAACTACAAACTTTGTGCTGCGTCTAGGGATCAAACTACAAAGTTCAAACGAAAAACAAAAAGTCGATAACAGTACCCAGTGAATGAATAAAAATGATCGGACCACATATTCGTCCTTCTTTAACAGAGCGCGTTCCGAGTATAACCCGTTGAGTACACTGTACACAGTAGGTTTCAAAAGGGTTGTTGTACTATACTGCACAGTTTCATAGGAAAAACTGATCAACTATGCGAAAACAACTTGGCTGAACTTGGTAAACCTGTTCACTCTCCGGATAGATGAAGAAAGGAATTCTCGAAAACCACCCTGTTCAACACGTCCAACTCGTTTACTTTCTCAACATGCAAATCAGCCAAACCACTTGCATTTCTGGCAGGAAACCCGTTAACACGTTCCCTCACGTGATTTGGGCCGTGAAAACTGGGATGATTCGTTTCATTCCCAGTCTTCTCGTCCCGAAGGAGGTTCGTTCTCTCCCATCTTCTACCATTTTCCAGTTGAAATGATCCCCTGTCCGAAGTTTGAGTCAGTTTTTGTAGTTTGCAGTTGAATAATATTTTAGATTAGGTAGATCATAAATTTCAAATCTACTCAATTCATGTGATACCCTATCGATTCTTGATTTCGATCTTTATCAGCTTTCGATATGTTCTAATCGAATACTAACCTGGTAGAATTATTAACAACGTTCCGAACTAAAATTCTATCTCTAAATCATTCACGTTGAGATTCTAATTTGTGGGACTTTTTCTGACCGTGGAACACTTTTCTTTGGTATAGTGGTTAGCGCCATTGTCTCTTACTCGATCGCTCACTGGTTCGGGACCGTGTGGGGACACTAGTTTTGAACCTGATCTATCCAACATGCAAAATTATTCGGTTGAAAGTATAAACATTAGAAGTAAAATAGAAGTTTTTCTGAAACCTTCTAACTTTTTTCCTTACAGAGATCAATCGGTGATGAGCGAATCGAATAGAAAGGTGTCTTCCAGACGAACGAATAGTGGACGTGAGTACCTCTCTTTCTCTCTATCTCTCTCTCTCTCTTCTGTCTTCATTTCCCTCTTTCTTTCTATCTCTCTCACTCAATCTATCTTTACCCTCCTTCTCTCTCTCGCTCTTCTCTGACTTCCCCTTCCTCTTCACACTCTCTATCTCTCTCTTTCTAGCTTTCTTCAATCGATTGATTAATTGGTTTTCTCGCTGTCTTCAATAGAATGATTTATTGATTTTCTTTGATTATTGATTTTTCCTCCAGTCTGCTCCTCCGCCGCAAGTTCTCGCAACAGTGGCCGTTCCTCGAAATCTTCTCTCTCCCGCCGATCCTCCAAATCTCAGAGGTAAACAAATATGTAGTCTGATCTCGAGTTGAACTCTGGCAGTTTGATCTGAAGTTGAAATTGGCCTCAGATTGTACAACGTTATACTATCGCCCCCCCCCCCAATAAGTTAATAATAATAATTTAAATAATAATAATAAATAATAGTTTATAGTATAATAGTAATAGTTTAAATAATAGTTTATAATAATAATAATAATTAAGTTAAAGTTAATAATAAGAATAATAAGTAATAATTTTTGAGTTCATACCGGCTGCTCGTAGTGTTTCTACTGGGAGTTTGTAATATATGGGTGGTTACCATGTCTTTGTGGTAGTTAGATCTCGATGAACGCTATAATTTCGAAATTCAACTTTTGAAAAACGGGGCCACACTACAATCACGACGAGATACTCTGAAGTTAAAAACCGAGTTGTTTACCAAGGTTCACCCCACCAAATTGGTCACTAGTTTGATATCAAGTTGTGAAATCAGAAATTGGTGCACAATTGCGCACCAAGTTCTCGGTGAAAAGTCTGATCCTTGATTTACAACTTGGGTTTTCGGCGAACCTTGGTAAACTACTCGGTTTTTGACTTTGAGAGTAGAGGAACATATAAACTCTTCGTGGTAGACAAGCGTCTACCACGTCTACGTCTGCGTACACAGCAGTATTTTTGAATAAAAACTGAGATACAGCCGATCAAACTACAGAGTTGGAATGGTCGATTCCTGAAGTATCCTTCCTTGGGAACGTGTTCACGTAACTTTGTTTGGAAAAATGAAAGGACAAATTTCCCGAAAACACATTCTCAAGCAAAACGTAACACGCTATCGTCCCCGTTTTCAAGTTGAACAAACTTGATAATTTTCTGTTTACCCATCTTGAAAACGTGACTTTCTCCGGTTGTTTTGTGAGGGGTGGTTTTTATGCATTTGGCACACTGTCTGCATCTATAAGTGTATAGGCAAGGGACATATTTTTAGTAACTCGGTTTAAACTCAGTTCAAACTACATTGTTTTTCTGAATATGGTTTTTCGGAGTGTGATCAATACCCGATAAAGTATATTTATAATAGTTAGTTTACACCACACTCATTGATATTCTGAATATCGATTTTTATTAATCGATATTCGTTGTAGATCCCGTTCCGATGTTTCCTCCCATCGTTCCGTTTCCCCTGTGGCCGATCAGGAAAACGTCAAATATAGAAAGAGGTATACTGTAGACATATATTCTGATGTGTTGTGTTGATTTTTCTTTTCACAAGAAACATGAGCATGACTATTTTGAGCTTTAAGGAAAGACGATTATGTGAACCAATCCCGTGTCAACGGTCCTTTAAATTGCAATTGAAAAATGTATTGCAGATTAAAGGACTGAATCGTTGCGATTGAACCACACAATCTTCCTTCTGTAATAACTAAAAAATCTCCTAATAGGTCGTCATAATTTCGACTATCACTAGTTAAATTTTCTCAATTTCATCAGGTTTTCATAAGGTATCTAGAATACATAAGCCTTCTAACTGAAGGTTGCTTGGTAAAGAAAATAGCTACCACTTTTTGTCTTCAAATTTGATGTGTTTGTAGTATTAGTATTCTGATATTTAGTTATGACTTGCTATACGTGCACACGGATCAAACTACAACTGACAGCAAATTCATGCTCAATTTGTGGTTTTGTGTTTATTAGAATTGAAGTAAAATGGGGGGTGAAGCACATGATATTAGTATTTCGAAAGTTGAATAGATTTTTTGGGAACATTGACTTTTCACCCCCCCCCCCCCCCTCCACCTTTCCGAACTTGTATTGCGTTTGGGGAATTGTAGTTTGCTTCCCCCCCCCACCGGGGGTGATAATTCAATTTATCACCTGCAATACAAATGTTTGAGGGTGGGGGTAAAAATTAAACATTTGCGGTATTGGAGTTCAGCCCCCCCCCCCCCCCCACTCGTTGAAGTTTGACCCCCCACCATTGAAGTTATGCCCCCCGCCGACCCAGGTGGATTTTCAGATTCAGAATTTTCCTATCCTAGATTTTCAGATTTTAGCTTGGGTGGGGGGTCGAAGTGCTACGGGGGGGGGGGCACCCAACTAAAGTGGGGGGCGATACTTCAATTTACCCGATTTTTTCAGTCCATTCCTGGCGCGTGCTGAGAGGAAGAACAAGCGTCTCCTTTCGCTTGGTCTGCTACTGGCTCTGTTCCAGGTAAAATACAGTCTTCGTCTTTATTACGGTAGACCTTATTTCTGTGCAGGAGAATTGCCATCCTTAGGACTATTTCGAATAGCCTGTATCTCGATATATACAAATTTGAACCAATTCCTGAGTTTCTGCGGTGTTTCTCGATCAAACTACATCTTTTCCAGGGCCTGTGTCTTGTTTTTGTCGCCGCTTCCGGTACCTACATGTACCTGAAGTATTCCGCATCGAACACCCACATCTACTATATCTCTCAGACAGTTATGGAGGTTAGTGGGATTTTATATAATGTTACAAAATACTCTTTACAACTGATCGGTTTAAACGAATAGCCGAGTGTAGATAAACGAAAAGCTTCTGAAAAAGGTGACTTTCTGGCTATCCTGTGAAACTCAAAGTAGGACGATTATGTGGACCAATCTCGTGTCAACGGTCTTTTAAACTGCAATTAAAAAATGTATTGCAGTTTGAAAGACTGAAGCGTTGCGATTGGAGCACATAATCGTCCTTCTTTAAAAAAATATGAACGAAATTATACGATAGACTTCAAACGATATATTACTAGTTCATGAAACAGATTACATGTTTTGTTTTGAATAGGTTAACACGTAATGACCGAGTAATGTACAGAAAGGCAGCAGGATACTGTATATCTCAATTTCCGTTGTGTACGGACTAAGGCTGTCTTCAGACTTTTTGTGCGATACAAGATACAGACACACGATTCATTTTCGAATTATTTGTATCGTCTCATTCTGTATCCGTATCTTGGCGCCAACGTATCAGAAAAGTATGAACGTTCCAGGATACATTTTTTCGATTTTGGTAGTTTCAAATTCAAAAGTAACTTTTAACAATTTTAAATTCTTTATTTCACAGATATTTATAGGTATTCTTCAAATTGACGTCTATCTCATCGCACGCGACGCGCGCACGCGCCGCGACAAAATGTGAAAATGAATGAATTTCGATAAACTTTGGACATCGTGAAAAACAAAAACGCTGATGATCATTGTTACCGATCCCCATGCCATATACTCAATTTCACTCACGCGAAGCGCGTGCACGCGACGAGGCAGAAATATCAAAATGAGTCGATTCATATGAAATTGGGATGGGTGGGGTATTCGACCGAAACTTGTAATACCTTCTTATCCGCGTGGCCAACCACTCCCAATCCCAAAAATTTATCTTCATGCACAAAAGTTGAAATTTTTTGTCGCGTCGCGTGCTGCGCGCGCGCTTGACCCCAAGTTCGTACCAAGCTTACATCTGACTTCAGAATGATCAATTTCCTCAGGTTCCCAAGTTTTATTGAATTTTACGGGTTTTTAAATTTTTGTCGCGGCGCGTGCACGCGTCGCGTGCGTGATATAAAATTGATATCCACATTCGCAATCTCCATGATCGATAATCACAGTTCACAAATTTGACCCAAATCTGCATAATTTCTCATTTTGACGCGTAGCGTGCGCGCGTCGCGCGCGAAAGTGAATTTTTTTGCGGATACCAATCTGTTTTGTGTGGGGGAACATTCTATCAATTGGAAAAATTTCACAAAAATCACTTTTATAATCCGAAAACCTAGATGTATCCACAATATGAGTGAAGTGTAGATTGCCGGCCGCAATCTTCAAAAAAAGTGTATCGTCGATTCAAAATGATGTATCTGACGCCGAGATACTGTAGAAAAAGTATGAACACGATAGATACATCGCGTGACGCATGTATCTGTCGCCGCTACAAAAATGCAATCGATACACATGATTAGAGCGCGCATGTATCGTGTATCTTGTATCGCACAAAAAGTCTGAAGACAGCCTAAAAGTCCTCGATTCCCAAGCTTGTCCGTTGGGTGCTTTCGTGGCGCAGTTGGTTAGCGCACAGTCTACGAAACGTTTGCTCGCAGGTTCTATTCCGGCGAGCGACAAAAGTTAATCAATTTGGCACCCCCTATAAATAATACAATATTTTCTGATTTTATCTCCATTTCAGACCATCATCTTCCTCGCTTGCGTCATGGCGGCCTGTGTTCATAGTCGCGGTTCGTTTTTATTTTTCTGCCAGCTCGGAAACTTTTCACTATAGTCGTCGCCAACGAAAAGGCGGGAGGGTACTGTATATCTCACTTTCCGCTGTGTACGCACACGTCTCCTATAGTCGTCGCCAACGAAAAGGCGGGAGGGTACTGTGTATCTCACTTTCCGCTGTGTACGCACACGTCTCCTATAGTCGTCGCCGAAGAAAAGGCGGGAGGGTACTGTGTATCTCACTTTCCGCTGTGTACGCACACGTCTCCTATAGTCGTCGCCAACGAAAACGCGGGAGGGTACTGTGTATCTCACTTTCCGCTGTGTACGCACAAGTGTTGGATTCTGAAGCCTGACATTTATGTACTCTAATGGCACAGTGGTTAACGCCCAGTTACAAATCTTCTGCTCGCAGGTTCGATTCCGGCAAGAGACTGAAGTTTATAAATTTGGCACCCCCTATAGATAACGTGTGCCTCAATATACAGTTTTTCTGAACTTCATCTTTGTAAACGTAGATCGATAGAGCGGAAGTTGAATGTTTTGTTTTGTAGTTTGAACTCAAAGGGTGGCCGTCACTTGACTACTCCCCAACCTCTTGGTTAGCACTTTTTAGCGACCCACCGTGCCATTCACGAGAGAACGTGCAGGTCAGAGAGACGCAGACTGTCTGAGACAAACTTGTGTGTAAAATTAGATCACTAAACGAAAAATTAGGTGAACAAAATTTGTTTACAGCAATTCGTGTGCTTTTCCCGGTTATCCCGTGTAAAAAAGTTAACGAATAAATGAATTACAAACGACTTTTCTGAAAGTAAATAAGTTTGTTTTCAACAAACACGTAAACAACATTTGTTTGCAGCAGTTCGTGTGCTGATTCTGTGTCTGTTCCTCGTTGCTCTCCTCTCGAATGCGATTGGAATCGGGGCCTTCATGTTGGAGAATAATCAGGCACCCGAGTACTTTTGCGGGTGAGAAAAGTATTTTTAGGGTTTCCAAGAGTATTGTTGTCAATGGGCTCAGGTTCTCTTGTATGAAACTCTTGCAAAAAACTTTTATAGAAGTCGGGAAATATGGGGACAGTAACCATGCTCCAGAGTACTATTGCGGGTTGGCATTTCTGTTAGTTTTACATAGGTTTGGGTTCAGTTTTTCAATTTAAAGTAACTTTATTGATAACATCAAACATAGTACATGGTACGAGCGACCTTACCGTTCTTTTTATTTCAATAGTAGATGCAGTGACATGGAATAATTTCTCATTCAATAAAAGAAACTGGTGCGAACATTCATTCCTGTTGGGGTCACTGTCCACCACTGCAGTAAAATTTTCGTAATTTTCAAATCCTCAACTAAAAGTGAATTAATGATTTTTACTTTTAAATGACTTTTACTTTAATGACTTTTAATTTTGAATGACTTATTCTCGGTACCTTAGCTCAACCATATTGACTTATATTTTACATATGTTATTAGAAGACATATTGATTACTTCAGTAAAACGGCAGAACTGGCTGGAACCCAGCCGAACCACGTGAGAACCACGTGTCTGATGGACTTCATCAATGTCTACTACAACATTCTCTTCGTTTCGCTGGTTTTGTTCTCTTTCCACATGCTGCTGCTGCTCGTTGCTGTGGTCAGTTGGGGAGGCCGTGCGCAGGAGTATCCGAAAGATCTAACTTACTACGTTCCTACTTTTTACGCAACCAGCTGCATTTGCAGTCACCTGGCAAATTCAACGCTGCGTAGCCTGGAGGAATGCTCTACAAATGGAAAAAAAGTTATCCATTTTTTCTTCAATCTCGCAAACTTCAAAAGTCATGGAAAACTGAAATTTCGTTTTCGTGTACTCGGCGATTTCGAAATGGGCGAACAAACTTCCGAACTAATCATATATAACTTGCAGGTAGTCCTGCTGACCTACGAAGGAAGTATGATGCACTACGAGAGCACCCCCGACGGTCAGGAGCTAATCAGGAAGGTTGGTAGTTATTTTAAGGTTCATTCTGAGATCCATTCACTGTTTTTCTGACAAACCAACCAATAAGACTTATCAGGAAGGTTGATCACGTTTTCACGTTTCCGAGGCCGTCTTCTGGAACATTCTAGCGTCTAAATCGTAGACTGCGTCTCCTCAAACATATGCTATTTCTCTGCTGTTATCCCACCGGGATACGACTGTCAGGATGACCGGACCGGAAAGACCGCAAAGATCCTTATACTTCTGTGTTTGTAGTTTGATCCCCCCGTTGTTTTCCGGGCAAAATTTTTGGTTCATAGTACCAACTACCAACCAACTACAAATCAGCTCTGTGTAGCCCATATAACTTCCCGATGCATTCTAGGCACCGTTTTAGCGAAAAATTTAGCTCCGCCCACTTTCTGTACTCAAATGGCAAATGTAATGATGTTTTCTCCAGGAACGCGAGGCGTGTATTATCGGCAAGAAGAGAAAGAGTCACAGAAGTCATTCGAACAGCTCGAAACGCCGTCGTCATAGAAAGTTGTTAGTTTTTAAAAGTTTAAAGATTTGAATCATCGCCTAAATTTTTTGATAATATTTCCACAAAGTTTTCTGCCGTTTTTGAACTTCAGCGACCTATAAAGTGAAAATTAGTTTTTCAAGGATTTGATGAGTTTTCATGTACTTTTGATGAAGTTGTATCAAATAGTTTACGATTTTTCTCGAATTGTAAGCTTTAGAAAACCTCAATCAATTGGTTTTTCTGTGTTTGTGTTTGATACTTGTATAGTCCAGATAGTCCGATTTCGTGTAATTTTGACTGATTTTATTTCCAGCTCGAAGGGTCTAAAGATTCCTCCCGGTTCCACTGCTACTCAGGTATATTATCAACCTGTAACCTTTTCCTATAGAATGTGATCAAATCTAGTTTTTAGTTTGATCTCAAATGAACTTCAACAGAAAAACCAGGGTAACATCGGGTAACGTAACAGTTTTTACGTAACCGTTTTCCTTGTAACTGTAACTAATACTTACTATTCTAACTATTTAACTATAACTATATAACTGTCCGTATAACTATTATAACTAGTCCAAGTAATCTTTATAACTATTCACTTTCAGGTAGTAGCCTAATCTATCACTACTTAGCTATTGTATATTGAACATGTTATCTTATTATAGTTTCGTCTGTTCATTATGAAGTTCGCGACTTGAAGCTAGACGATTATGTGGACCGATCTCGTGTCAACGGTCCTTTAAACTGCAATTGAAAAATGTATTGCGTTTAAAGGACTGAAGCGTTGGGATTGGGCCACATTGAGTTCAATTAGTACAACAAAATTGACTTGATATAAATATAAATAAAGAGGGTTTTAAAAAGTCTAGAACTTAACGGGCTGTAATCCTATTATACATATCGGCTACAGAGTCCAAGTTGCAACTAGATATAGAAGACAGTACAGAAGACAGAAGTACAGACAGTACAGAAGAGATACAGTAAGGAAAAGAAGGAGAGGAGAGAATTTCATTTTTAAAGGGACCGTTCCTCTTTAATTTGGAGGTTCGAGCTGATCAGTCGATATTGTTCACATTAAAAAACCACAATCGTTCATATAGGTGTCAACTTCCTGTCTTTCTCCGTGTTCTCGAAAATGTGGCGCGACCACGCGCACGTACATACACCGCCGAGTTCACCTACGTACAAAATTTTCAAAATGTCCATAAAATTACGAAACCATATTCAAAACATGGCCAAAATTACCAATATGAAATCTGTGAAAAAAGATTTCTAAATTTCGTGAAAACTACAAAGCAGTGATACATTAACGATTGCTGCATTACAGTAACCCAAATCCTGTTGGCTTCTATTTTGCTCCGTAATAATGTGGTTTTTTGAACTTTCTGTGCGTAAGGTATGAACTTACATCTCAAAACAGAATAAATGACTTTTTTTCATTTTTCAAAAATTACCTACATTGCACATTATAGAGGTACGGTCCCTTTAATCGTCCTTCCTTGATTGCAGAGCTACGAAACGCGTCAAACCAACATGTTTGTGGGAGACTCGAAGGGAGAACCAGTTGGAGTGGGAGCCGTGGTTACCAGTACCATTGAGGTACCACATTCGGTTCTTTTAGTACATTTAGTTAATTTGTAGTTTGTAGTTTGGTACCCGAATACACACCATGAATTTGACAGAAAACTGACAGGATCAGACTACAAACACAGTGAAATAGCAGAGATACACAATATAGCACTTGTTTGGAAAGAGCAAATTATTAGTGGTTATCAGCTTCATTGAGGTACCATAATTAGTTCTTTTTTGTGCAGTATTACTTGTAACGTCATGTTTTACGTTGAGTCTTCCTCCTGTATACTAGAAGTGAATTGAATAGTCACGTAAAGTTAGCATTATAATCAGGCGTCGTGCATTTTTTCATTGCACGTTTCTGAGTTCTGCTGTGTAACGTAACGTAACGTGTTTCACGTGACTGCAATTGACTAAAAGTATATCTGTCCTTTTTCATTTACAGATTTCGGCCGAAACACCAACTGGCAGAGCCTCGAAGCAGTGGAGCAAGGGAAAACAGTTTTTCAAGGTTCGTTGGCCAAGTCTCATCACGTTTACTAACGTTCAATTCCACGTATTTTTTCACGTTGCCTTTTACTTGGACAGATTTTTATGGTTTTTCTTTTTTAATTGAGTACTAGTGGAAAGAGTCAAATTTGACTCGTATAGACTTCTATGGCTTCTATAGGTAACTGTTAAACCAGGAGACTGAGAATCGACCTGTTTACGAGCTATGGTCGAAAATCTCGTTTTCCTTAAATATATTTTTAGAAATGAGTTTTTTTTTCAGGATGGTGAAGGAAAAATCGTGGAGAGAGACATGCCGCTCACTATCATCACTAAGGTATACATATTCAATACTTTGTACTGTTATCGATTTTTCGTTTTTTGTCGACTACACTGTGAAACACTTCATCGTTGTAGTTTGATCCATAAACTAACAAATCGCGATCGCGACGGGCTCACACTACAAACAACGGGAGCTAGAAATTTGATTCTGGCATGTTTATTGTTTGTGGTTTGTACGAAAGTTCTACTGTGTTCAACAGATCTGTCCTTACTCTGGAATTTGGCGGCGACTCGCCGGCGACTCGCCGGCGGGCGCCACTTGAGACATAGCTCTCAGGTTGTCGCCGGCGAGTCGCCAAAGTCAAAAAATATTTCAGTGAGATAATCCAAACGAGGTTCTAGCGAGTTTTGTGAATTGATGAACGGCTAAAAATTGTGTCACCAAGCATAATCTCACAGTTGTCGGTTAAAGGAGGACAGAATGGAAAGCTGGTTTAGGTACCCCGGGGTACCTAAACATAACGTTTCGCGCGCCAAAACAGACTAAAACATACGAACCGTATGCAAATACGGTTTGTCAGTTTGAGTTGAAAAGGTATATATCAGTTTCTATTGAGCAGCTCTTCCATATAAACTTTCCTTTCTGTCCCCCTTTAACCTTTTCTCTAGATAGTCGCCGGCGAGTCGCCCGAGAAATGCATAGGGTATTGTCGGTTTAATTCAGGCCGAACCCCATCCCATTGGAAAGAGAAGCAAGAAGGTTTCTGAGAAATCAAAGAAGGAAAAGGCCGTTATGCCCAACAGATACAACTCCGTCACCAAGGTATGTTTGGACTTTTATTGTGTTTCGCGCATGCAAACTGCATGAAACTAGGGGTTTTAGATGTTGTAGAAAATTCTATAGAAAAGAAAAGAACTCTTTCTTTCTACAAAAGCGTTTGCATCATTAATCGAGCTCCTAATCGTACAGAACAGAGGTTGTGGAAACCCATTTTTCGAAACCACACATATTTGTCACGCTATTTTGGCTTACTACACTAAAGTATGCGTGAATTTTTTCCAGCGTTTTAGTCACTTTGAAAAGGCAAATACCTATTGGCAAGGTCAAAAGAGCCCAATCAAACTATTCCATCAAAGATGCCTGCTCGTGTTCAAATTTTACATTAGACTGAAACTGAGTTTCAATTTGAAGACAAAAAACTTCATAACTTATATTAACTCATAACATAACTCATATTATTATAATTATTACTCTTACTATCATATTGTTCCAGATGCCGGCCCTTGAGTCGCCCATTGCATATTTGAGCAAGAACCGCAACAAGTCTGGCCAGCGAAGCGAGTATGTGGTATAGAAGAAATGGAAGAAAAGAGAGAGCCGCACCTCATATTTTTGTAACAATAAAACGTTGTTCTCCGCTGATATTTCTCGAAACAGTAGTTTGTGTGTAAAGTTTTTTTGTGTAAAGTTTGTGTTTTCTATGAAGGTTTCTCGAATATTTGGAAAAATCGCAATTAGTTTGTATTTGTATGCATTAGTGTTTGGGAAAATAGAATTTTTGTAGTTTGTTTCAATTGTGTGCGAAAAACCGTTTTTGTTTTGAAAAGTTTTCAAATTCAAAGATTCAAGCAAAATCCAAAAAGGTTTAGTTATAACTTTATATAAAACTCGAAATATGAAAACAAACAAGATATATGAAAAGGTAGAGAGCTCTACCAACACATAAGTGAATATTTTAAATACCACACGTAGAAAGGAATATTGATATTGGCAAATAAGGCATTGCTGCGCGTAGACTTAGAATGTTTGTATTTTATATCAATAACACAATAATGATAAAGCTAGATACCCTGAATTAGTGGAATATTTCAATTTAAATACATATTAAAGTTACAATTTATAACTACAAACTACAGACTAAATTCCACAATTCACAATAGTTTTCATAGAAAAACAAGTTGATAATTATTAATACTGTTTGGCACTAGGCTAAAATAATAACAAAATAAAAAATAGATTTTGTAGAACGCCCTTTACTTCTTTTTGTCTCTGCGGTCCTTGGCTCGTCTGGAAATAGAATCAATCAATAACCTTTGAAGAACTATTTCAATTTTATAGTCACTTTGTACTATATGAAACTTTTGCACAAATTGGTACAATATGATTTTTCGATTTTTACTATACTTAAACTTTCTCACCAAATCTTGTAGATTTTCACATACTATAATCAAAAATTTCGTTCCCGTTCTGCGCTAAGCGCTAAACTATCGCTTCCCTCCCATAAAGTATTGGAAAAAATTTTTTCCGGTCTCCTTTAAGCGCTAAAACCATCCGTTTTACGAGCGTAACCCCCTATTGTATGGTCCCTTCTGCCGAGCGGGGCGGTGCCTTTAACCGAGACAACCTTTGTTTATTGAAACCGTTCACATTGCCGGCCCAATATACGTCGTAAATTTTCCACCAGACGCGCGGCCGCAAACACACACAGAAACAATGGCGGCTACAGTAATCCGCTGGGTAGCGACCATAAATGCGTACTGTGGGATAGTACTGGTGATAGAGGTGTGAGCTAGAGGCAACGTTCTAGTTCTGAACTAAACACTTAAAGAAGATCGAGGAAAAGTTTTGTTATTTCTAGGTTAAATTCAAGGTAGTAGGTACTCTTTTCTATTCTAGTGTATGTTTTAGACTCTTTTCTGCGTTTTAGATTTACATGGAAATCTCGAAGAAATTTTGAATCGAATAGTAAAGTCTCTCAATAGAAAAAACTTGACGCGCCTTTTTGTGTTCAAAGAACTATGCTAAGAATGTGTAAGAGTTGTTTTGGTTAGAAACGCACTTCTATTTGAAACGTATACTAATATTTTGTTATAAAACCTCGCTTATGAAAGTTTTTGACACACTTTCTGTTTTGTATTTCACGTTTGCTACAGTACCCTCTAATACGCAACTTACGCAATTAGTAAGTCATAAAACGGACCAATTACACGGATTTTCAGTCGCTCGGCACAATTTCGACCATTTTACGAGCTCCGTTCACGGACATTTGAGAGGAGAAAAGTAGCACTAATCGTCTCTTTCTCTCTCTCAACCTTTCTTATGTTTGTCTCTATGTCCCTCTTTCTCTTTTTCCTTTTGTCATCTCTCTATCCTTTCTTCCTTTTTCTCTCTTTTTCTCCCTATGTCTCTTCTTCTCTTCTTATTCATGAAATTCTCACCTGTTCTGGAACCAGATCTTTATTTGTCTCTCCGTCAAATTCAACTGCGTCGACAGATCGGATTTTCGCTCAGACGTCACGAATGGCTGCGTGTGGTATTCCTGCAAGACGTTTACGTATACGAGTGAAGCCAGAAAAACTATGTTTATCATCAAGTCGTCTGAACACTGTGAAACATAGTCAACAAACCGTCTCTCATAGTCAATCAGAACTTGGTTGTTCGTACTCCATTTCCGAAACCGGAAAGCATGCAAGTTGGGCAAGTTTTTGTTGGTTTTTTTTAAGTGACTGTTCCTGAATCTCAAGTTCACGTTTAAAGAAGGACGATTATGTGGTCCGATCGCAACGCTTCAGTCCATTTAAACTGCAATACATTTTTCAATTGCAGTTTAAAGGACCGTTGACACGGGATTGGTCCACGTAATCGTCCTGCATTAGTAGTGCACCTAAATGTCGCACGCGTATCAACAAGCATATGGGTGTATTTGTACACTCGATGAAACGTCTATCCTGCGTACCTTTTCCAGCTCCAGTCGTTGGTACTCCGTGTACACCATACGATACTTTTCCGACGTCCGCACTCGCACGTCTGAAAAACGAGAATTGAGTTAGAAAATGAAAAACAAAGTCTACTTTTACTTTCAGCCACCGTGGTCGAACGGCTATACTCTACTACACTAAACTAGGGTTCGAACGTTCAACGAGTTTGGAATGAAAACGGTCCAGTTTTTGAGTTGAACTTTTCTAATTGAAAAACTTTTCGCAAGTCGATTTGAGAGTTGAACTTCAACAGCTTTGTTCATCACAATATTACGCTAGGGTTCTAAAAGTCCAAATGTGAGTAACTAGAAAGTTAGTGTTTACGACTTAGACCTTAACAACCCTGCACTATCATACAGTATACCATCCCAAACTCGCGACAGTTGCTCAGAAATATTGTTTTTGCGCAATGTCACACTGACATGTGTTACAACAGATTGTAACACTGCGTCAACGAAAACAATCACAAAGTTTGATGACAAAGCTGTAACGTTACTTCACGTGTCATGTGATCATTTCTCTCTCTCTCTCTCTCGCTCTCTCTCTCTCTCTCTCTCTCTGTCTCTCTCCTTCTCTCTCTCTGTCTCTCTCCTTCTCTCTCTCTCTCCCTCTCTCTCTCTCTCCCTCTCTCTCTCTCTCTCTCTCTCTCTCTCTCTCTCCTTCTCTCTCTCTCTCTCTCTCTCTCTTCCCCTCTACAGAATTCGCACTTTCCAAAGCAAGCCTTGGTGTGTGTGTATGATTCCGTTGTTCTTCGATTGAAACTGGTGAATTCCTGCTCGTATCGATCAAACTACATTTATGGCCTTGTCACTCCCTCCCCTTCCTTTCCCTGCCAAACCCCCTTGTTATTTCAGTAGCCGGCTGCCCTTATCATCGCCAGTTATTGATTTATTTTATCAGCTCCCAAAAGCCTTTGACGCTTGCGACACACGAGACATTTGCTGCAAATTCGCTGGCACGGCATCAAAAAAAACTTTTATTGACAGCTAGTAAAAACCGGGCACGAACCAGCTATAGGGTGCAACCGACTGACTTTTCTTAAAGGATACCCCTACATAAGTTTTGTTCATCAACTTGTGATAGGAGAATTGCGAATCAGAGCCTTAAAAGTTTCATGAATCCCTCGGTTTACTGTACAATTCTACAGCTCTAGTTTAACGCGTATCGGTTATGTGATCCTATTCTATGGCTGGTGTAGTGGCTAGCGTCGCCGTAACTTGAGATTTTGGTTCCTGGTTCGAGTCCACTCTGAGGTATCTATTTCTAATTTTTACACTAGATACACGTCAAGTACATCTTAAACCCCTTAAAAGTATCCTTTTTTATGATTCAGTCCCCCTACAAGTAGCTGCTATCAATTTGTTATCATAGACAATGTATCCCATCAAAGGCGAGCCGCCAGTACAGATCCCGACTCATTGGCGCCAAAAAAACGTTGTTGATCACCGGTAGATCAGTACGCGTGGCTACCGTAACCTTCGTGACGTCAAAGGTAACGTACCGGTGACGTAACCGTAACGTAATCGTATATACCGTAACGTTCTTAGCGGTTAGCAACAGAACAAGATTCCCTGAAGCTACAAAAGTGGGGAGTTTCCATTCTATTTTCTTTTCAGGTATACATCTAGTTTATAGGCAAAAGATCTTAGTTCTAGCTAGGTCTTGGAACACGTTCTGCCTAGAGAGAACAAAGATCAAACTACAAACACCGCTGCATAAAATGTATCGTATTCTCCCTTTTTCCATCAAAACTACCCCTCCCTGCCGTATAAAGTAGCCATATTTGCCCATCGGAAGCCATGTTAAAGGTGTTATCTCAGTCCACGTCGCTTCTTATCATTTTCTCCCAACGCACCACCCTAATAACGGCCGTAAACACCGGTTGTAATCCTGCCTTATAACACTCTGATTCGCAGATTTGGCGTGTTCGTTTACAGCCCCGGATTATGAACACCGTTACCGTATACACGGAATGTTTCCGGAATTATCATCATCAAACTAGTCTGACTACGTTTTTGAAGTTTTGTGACTGTAAAGTTTTCTTAAAGTTTTGTGACTGTAAAGTTTTGAAGTACAATAGTTGCATTGTAACATTGTCCATCGAGCCTTATACCATTGAAGCGAAGTGAAAGTTGGTTTGCCTGCAGTTTGGAGGCGTTTCCCCCGAAAAGGGTTCTGTAAAGCTCAGCACGTCAATTTGAACGTTTCGTATTCTAGCTAATGTGTATTTTCGCGTTTTGTGACTATGAAAGAAGAAGTGTTCCTAGTTCCGTAAATACTGAACAGAACGTACTGTTGGTTCCGGGACCAGTCCGGTACGGCAGGGTGGGGGTGTTCTTTGAGGGGGACTTCACGGAACTCGGCATCTTCCAACTATTGAACACCTAAATACGAATGTAAGTGAAAACACAGATACAAAGTTTTATACACAACATGGAAGACAAAATGAAAGAAAGAAGGAGGTCAGAGAGGAGTAGAGCTCTGAAAAACCGTAGCAACTTAAAATACCGTTGTCAGCCAGATGTCACCTGTACTGTTTGAAATTCATAGGGAGATGCAGGCTAAATTTACATGCGTATTTAAGCCTGCATCTTCTGTGGTATTTTAAGCTGCCAGCGTTTTCATAGAGTAAGAAGTAAGGAAGCAAGAATGAAAGAGAGGGAGAAAGAATAACTGAAAAGAGAAAGGTAGACAAAAGAAACACAAAGAGAGTCAAAAAAGAACGAGAGATAGAGAAAGAGAGAAAGTGATCTACCTGTGAGTAGTCGGTGGTGGGCATGTATCCCTGTGTCAGCAGGGGATTGTGGTAGTACTGCGGGTTCACCTTGTACTCCAACGGCGACGCCACCGAAGTGGAGGGAGTGGAGGGAAAGGGGTCCGAGGGATACTGCTGCAAACGAGTCTAGAAGAAACGAAAACGTGGAGTTAGTAGTTAGATCCCTCACCACACAACTCGAACTACAATTCAATTTCCCCACCCACTAAAGTAGGGAAGAAAGGGGGTCGGAAGGGGGACTGCTGCGAATAAGTCTAGAAGAGGGGTTGAAATATGGTTTTGAACTTTTTTTAAACTGTTTACAACCGTTTTCGATCCTAGGCTCACAACTAAAAGTAGGAAAGTGCAATCGTTTTTGTGTGAAAACGGTGTTTCGGTGGTTTTGCACTCTTTTTTACCTCCAATTAGAAAACATCCAAACTCCGGGGACAAAAATTTGCATGACACCGTTATGATTTTGTCCCTTACTCGGTACAAGCGCGGAATCTCGCTCAGTAAGTTTCATTTTACCTTCTTTTGTACCTCCACGTTTTTCTACCAATCAACAGATGATGAGACAGTGTGTAAAAGTGGAGAGTGCAGACAGATTTGCCATAGGTGTTAGTTTATGACTTGGCTGCATGTTTTTACGACCGTTCTGTTAGTAAACTGGGGGTGTTGTAAATTTTAAATCGGTTGTAAATTTGGTGACTACGCGGCAGAGTTGACGTTTTTGGCCAATGGGAGAAAAGAACATAAAAGACACGAATAATACAAACTATTGTAAATCATATTTTGTTGCGCTTGTCGTGAATATGTCAAAAAGAAACCCTACAGCAATTACACCAAAACGAAACCCTACAGCAAGTACACCAAAAAAACCCACGTTTTCAGAAGTGTATAAAAATAGTTTTTCCTCGACTATAAAACGGGGAAACTTCGCTAAAATTTTACCTCTGTACGCATCGGTATTATATTTAAAGAAAAGTACACATCAAAATCATTTCTACCAGCAAGTTATACAGACATTTTTTCAAAGAAATCTTTTAGAACTTTCTAAATACCAGTATTTTTGACCTACCTCAGTCTGGGGGAAGGGAAAGGGATAGACGGTGGCATCCCACTTCTGTTCTGGGTACCCGTTCTCGGCGGGAAGTGCCCACGGGTTCCCGGTGGGATAGAAGGGAGCACCAGAGATACCCTCAAACGAATGCAACATCGAGGACTTGTCACTGAAAAATAGAAGTTTTACATTTACAAGTTTCACATTCATAAGTTTTATATCAAGTTTTAGCAGAAGAAGTTCAGTTGTTTAGAAGTTTATCCGGAAACTTTATAACTATGACGGTTTATTTTTGTTTGAAAAAGAGCAAATGCAGCATCGAGGACTTGTCACTGGAAACACACGAGTTTTACAAGAAATGTAGTTTTAGTAGAAGAAGTTTAGTTCAGTGAACGTTGAGAAGTTATAAAGGGAACTTGAGGAAATATGACAGTTTTGCGAATCTGTTCTCACGTGGAATATGCAAATACAACGTCGACGACTTGTCACAGGAATGGAACACGTATTTGATAAAAAGTGGGAGAATACAAATAGTTTCACAAGTTTTATACGTAATTTAACCGGGAACTCCAGAGGTACGGTGTTTTCACTTGAAACTGAAGCGGTACTGAGACATGCAATAAAAACGAGGAGAACACAGGTAGTTTTTCGGAACAAAGTGCGAGTTTTACGTCAAGTATTGTAATCGGAATCGAAATGGGTTAATTTCCAGATTAGCCACGAAAAGGTATCTAAGGGTACATTAGGTAAGTTGTAAGTACATTAGGTAAGTTGTATTAGGTAAGATAGGGTAAGTTGAGGGTAAGTTGAGGGTACACGAAAAGGTATATAGGAAAAGGTAAGGTACGAAAAGGTAAAAGGAAAACATATTATGGTATCAGTACAGTGTGTTTCTATTCACGTTAATTCGGACAAAATAGGATTATTCGAACTTCAGTATGACCTGGTTAAGTTTCATATTTGTTTTGGTTAACATAACCAGTTTGGCTACAGTTAGCGTTTTATTGGAATATTCAAACAAGATAAGAAGATTTTTCAGATTTTTAGTGAATATCGAAAAAGAACAGATTTGATTAACATGATTCAGATCTAAGAATTTTCACTATAAGAAATGAGTTGAGATTTGACAATTTTCAAACGAGAGATGTTTTGAAATATTAAAACAATCAGAAGTCTCTTTTTTGAGTGGCTTGTTGAGTAACTTGCACTACAATAAGGAAAACACAGCAACAGAACGACACTTCAGTCCCCTGATATCTACTACTCACTTCCTATGATGGAGTTATTCAATGTTTTCCACCTTAACAAAAAAAATATTTAAAAAAAAAGTAAAGAACAGCTATTGTTTCTCATATATACTTTTCGACTCTACTGAAAACCCCGTCATCATTCCATTTACTAAGCGAAAGGATAGTAGATGAATAAATCTGAACTTTGTTTATGTTGTACCGGAAATGCTCCAGTAATCGTGTTTACAATGATTATTATAATAAATATTCAAATATAAATATATAGGGGGTGGTAAATGTCAGCTGGGTCTCCCTTATCGAATGGGGCAATAACCAGATCGGGGCGGGACGAAGCCACGCCCCTTTTCTACAGTAACCCGCGACGGGCGGTCATTGGCTAAGGGGACAGTCTGCTGGTAGGAGAGGGATTAGGGGGGGGGGTAGTCGGGATTGTTTGGACGTGGGAATCTACAGTAACCCGGTCATTGGGCGAGAGGGGGGTAGTCGGTGTCGTTTTAATGTAAAATATTACCGTAGCCCGGCCATTGGTTAGAGGACAGTCTGCTGGTAGGAGGGTGATAAGAGGGGGGATGGCTCGAAAAGAAAGGGGTTGTTAAAGGATGATAGTCGTTTTCATCTCAATATGGAACGCTACAGTATTCAGAAAAAAGACAGACTGCTGGTAGCCGGGGGATTAGAGGGGGGGGGGGGCTTACATCAGAGCTGGATAGTCGGTGTCGTTTCGACGTGGAGACTTACAGTAAAGATTTGTTATTTCGATTTCGAGACGAGTGGTGAAAGAATATTTTGGTTTTCTCATGTTATTGAAACATAGGATATGTACTTGAAGAAGGACGATTAGGTGGTCCAATTAGAACGCGTCAGTCCTTCAAACTGCGATACATTTTCCAATTGCAGTTTAAAGGACCGTTGACACGGGATTGGCCCACAAAATCGTCCTGCAATAACTACAAGAATTGAATATTTGTAACTTAACATACACATGTAGAAAAGCCTGTTTTGTGACAACTCATTGGTCGAACTGGTCAGATTTTACTTTAGTACTATTCTATTACGTTGCCCAAGTTTGGAGATAGAAGTTTATTTGACCTACCGTTTGACTTCAGCTGTCGGCGGCGGACACCAGAATCCGAAAACTCTGCCGGAGGGCCACATTGGGTGGTCCGACGGGAAGGGGACCGCACACGCAGGTATCGATTGATCGGAGGTCATTCTGGAATAGAGGTCAAAGATCAGTAACGAGAAATATAGAGGGTGATACAACGTAATGAACACACTGAATGCATCCAAAGTTTAATACTCAATAGTTCGCCGGGAAGTTCAAAAATCATACTGTGAAGAACTATGAAAGCACGGTACAGACTATACTAGTTCTGGCGTCTGTTCAGGCGCTTTACCACTAGTTTCACAGACAATTTACGATTACGGTAGGGACTTAGTTACGTAAACGGATGAATAGAACGGGTTGGAATGAAAAGTTTCGAGGTCATGACCCAAAGAGAGAGAGGAGGGATAGTCAGAGAGGGATAGTCAGAGAGGGATAGTTAGAGAGGAAGAGGGAGAGAGCGGGAGGGAGAGAGAGAGAAAAAACAGGAGGAAGGAAGTTTCGGGATCATGAGGAGAGGGTGTGAGAAAAGGAGAGAGAGAGATAGAGATGAAAATAGAGAGAGAGAGAGAGAGAGAGAGAGAGAAAGAGAGGAAGAGAGAAAGAGAGAAAAAGAGAGAAAACGAGAAAGAGGGAAACAAAGTTTCGGGGTCATGACCCGTGAATGGATATAAAGTATGAATAATAATAGGACACCTAGGTAAACAGAGGAACCGCGGGAGACGAATATCAAGTAGGTGGCAGATTAGGGTATGGTAATCAGAGAGAGAGAGAGAGAGGGGAGGGAGAGGGAGAGAGAGAGAGAGAGAGAGAGAGAGAGAGAGAGAGAGAGGGGGGGAGGGAGAGGGAGAGAGAGAGAGAGAGAGAGAGAGAGAGAGAGAGAGAGAGAGAGAGAGAGAGAGAGAGAGAGAGGAGGGAAAAGAAAGCTAGAGTAAAAGAGGGGGTGGCTATTAGAGAAATTAGGAGAGTATATGAGACAGTGTAGAAGGGAGAGTGAATTTGAGAGAGAGGGAGGGAGGCAGTGCAAAAGCAGTGCAAAAATAGAGAACGAGGACGGAAGAGTGAGTGGGTCGGGGCAAACTTTTGGTTTACACTTGTTGTGATGTTACTATTCGTTTGAACGGCCAGACTAGAAATCGAAGAAATCAAGAAAGGCTCCTTTTTCGTTGTTTTTGAACGTGAGATGATAGGAGAAACAGTGAGGAAAAATTAAATACAAACACAAAAACGGACAGACAAGCAGAGAGAGAGAAAGAAAGAGCAACGAAGAGAAATATAACAAGAAAGGAGGAAAGATGAATATGTTGAAGTATCATAGCTTATGGTTACAGCCGTCTTTGCGTATGCAAATGAGGGCGCGAAAAAGAAAGGGGCAGATTATTCGGTATGACAGGTACTTGACATGAAACAAAGGCGGGCGACACCCTGGACTCATCCTGGCAAGAGGGGGTACTGTAGGTGGGATATAGGTTAGACGGGGACTATGGAGTACTTTAGTGGTACATTGGATTGAAAGGTACTGGAGGTGGTATTATTGAATGGGGACTATGTGGATGGACTGTGTACTGTAAGGTGAGAGAATGTAGAGCAAGATGGGAGGGTACTGTGGGTGGGATATAGATTGGACGGGGACTATCTGGGAGTACTGTATAATGTCCCGATCAAATGGGGGGAGGATACTGTAGCTGATACTATAGATATGGCGACGACTCCTGGGAGTAATGATGAGAGTATGGTGTACTGTAGGAGGGATATAAACTGGACGAAGACTATCGGTACGGTATGACAGTTACTCCGCCAGAAACAAAGGCGGTGGGGGGGGGGGGGTTGCGGGCCCATCCTGGTTGGAGTCAGGATACTGTATGGGAGACGTAGATTGGATGATGACTATAGGGTACTGTAGGGGATGTAGCTTTGATGGGGACTATCCGGTGAGAAACACACACGGTTGACAGAACCCATAGAGAGTGCGATAGAGAGAAGTTGGACGGAACAGAAACTAAGGGTTACCGTAGCTGGTATACAGATTGGAACTATGGTGTACTGTAGGTAAGCTAAAGGAGACCGCAGTGTGAAAGTTTTCATCCAATTTGAAAAAAAGTAGTTTTCCATCGAGCACAAGTTTTGAATATAATTTTCTATAAGATTAAAACTATCATTTTATTGTCAGCAAAACATTGGTCTAAAAATGCTGAAATTGAACGCATAGAGTCAAAAGTCCGGTTGGTAGTCTTTTAAACTATTCTGATGGGAAGAAAGGGAAACTCAGAACAGTCGTCTCGAACTGAAGTAATAAATTAATCATCCTCCCCGCTTATTATAATTATCTTTTCGCCTATTTGGGGGCGGGTCTTGCTGGAGGGTCAATTAACGGAACAATTAGGGTGATTTGGGTATAACTGGGGGAGGGGGGCTATAGTAATACTTCACACCTTATTATCAGGTCAAAGAGACGAGTGTCAGACAAGGTTAGACACACTTAGGCATTCAAGTTGTGATTGGAAGAGGTCAAATATTTTGGAAAAGAATTAGTAGTGTAAACTGGTAATATAAAGAATAAGAAGTTTAGAAGACACCCTCATGGATTCAAGTTGAGTATTGATTGGTAGAGGTCAAACTGATTGGAAATTCGGTACTTTTGTGAAGAACTTACAACGATTAAAAGTGTAGAAAAAGACAGACCTATGGATTCAATGCAAATGTCGATTGGCAAATTCCAACTTATTGACAACTGAAAAATATTGGAAAATGGAAAATTTTCGAGAAAAGTTATGTTGAAACACCATAATGTTGAATAAGGTGTTATAGCCATTCACTGTACCCAGCGAAAACTGTAGACTTGCTGAAAGAGATGTCCATAAGATTTCTGTCAGTGGTATAAATGAACTGGAATGGTTCCGAAACTAGGAGTGGCGTTTTAAGGAAGTTACGAGATGATAAGATGCAAACACAACTTCTTTATGGGGGGAGGGGGGTAATCCACCATTGTGAAATGCAACTAAACGTTAAGATCGACCATATTATTATATTAAATTATAAGAAAACTAGGAAGTTGAAACTACTATAAAAAACCACGTTGCTCGTGTAAACATAATCGCAAATTATCATCATGATACTGATGGCTTTAAGTCTTTAGGTCTTTAAGTCTTAAGTTTGCTGAACACAAAATTCATGTACAATTTTACCACCATTGAAACTGACCATGACAGGAGCGAAGGTGCTACCGGAGCTTGTAATGTCCCTAGTAAATGATAGAAAGTAAATAGAGATCAGATAAAGTGTAATGAATGAGAACTCTAATAATATTCCTCTACTAATGCAGAGTTGTAAAACCACTGAAAATGATGATTCTAGTGTAACACGGCTTGTAAAAAGTTAGTAGTAAGTGATAGAGAGAGATACCAAGATCAGATGGATTTTGATTAATGTACAGTTGTAAAACCACCACAATACATTCCAGACATGAAGGTGCTAGCGGAGCTTGTAATGTCACTAGTAAATGATAGAGAGGGACTCGTATCCCGGTATTCTCTCTGATAACCCCCTCTACAGTAGCAGGGGCACAGAAAAGGCTCGTAAAACTGTGCATCGGCGGCAACATCAAAGGAAATCAGTTATGGACTGTAAGTCTGATTTATGGCATGCTGCAGATAGCATGGGAGCCATCGTTCGAGAAAAATAAGTATTGCCGCGCTTAGCGACGCGTACATGCACGCGTGCACGTTCGAGAAATTTCAAATTGATAAGGTTGAAGTTTGGCGTAAGCTTCGTTGTAGCGTTGGTGAGTTGATATTTCTGTTCAATTAGTTTATACAAACTTTTCTGGGGTCTTAGGCCGCATTCATACTTTTCACGTTGGCGTTCAACGCCGGCGTTAATAGTGAAGAAAACATAAGTATTGATTGGCGCCAGCGTTAACGCCAATAAATTCGATGCGTATGTTTTCTTCACATTAACGCCGGCGTTAAACGCAGACGTAAAAAGTATGAAAGCGGCCATAGGGTTCTACGAAACAGGCCCATGACAGCGCATATTCACGACATTACTTCAGTTTGCGGTCTGTAATAATAATATTGATGAGTTTATCAATATTCTGTATAACCATCGAATTAGCGACGAGATGCTTCTGTAGTTCGATTGTTTTCCGATTAGTCCAGTCAACTTGACGGAATGTGTGTGGAGAAAATGCCTAAATGCTTTCACGTTTCCACGTAACAATATCTACTTTTAGTTCAATCAATAATCATTAGGTTCTTCAATTCGCATGTTACCTAATAATTGTGTTTTTTTTTTCATTATTCATTTCACTTTTAGTGAAAAGTTTAGTGTGAAATGAGTGTTCGCCAAATGTTATTAAAGAAGGACGATTATGTGGACCAATCCCGTGACATCGGTCCTTTAAACTGCAATTGAAGAATGTATTGCAGTTTAAAGGACTGAAGCGTTGCGATTGGACCCCGTAATCGTCCTTCTTTAAAATAGGACGATTATGTGGACCAATCCCGTGTCAACGGTCCTTTAAACTGCAATTGAAAAATGTATTGCTGTTTAAAGGACTGAAGCGTTGCGATTGGACCACATAATCGTCCTTCTTTAAGTAGGTCTGAGAGGTCGATCTCGTGTGCAAGTTTAAGACTATTTGCATTTTCACACTTTTCGGAGGTTTACCAAATTCAATTTTCACACGTTTTTTTCACAAACTTCTAGTAAATTGAGTGCAAATGTCCAAATAAAGGGTCAGCGAATTGTGATTGCGGGCCGTGTGTGGTTTTTGAACAAAATTAAAACTTGATGGCCTGTGTCAGGATCAAAGTACACCCAATGTTTGATCTTTGAGTGTTGACCTGTTAACAAATTTTCATTGAGTTTTTTTCTAGCCGGTCGAACGTCTTATCCACAAGTTCTTAACGTCTTATCATCAAGTTCTTAACGTCTTATCCTCAAGTTCTTAACGTCTTATCCTCAAGTTAGGGACTATTTCTAAATTCACACCAAGTTGAGTTTTCACACGTTTTTCGCATTTTACGTGTCTTTTCCATTACAATGATTAACTTGAGGGTAGGTCGACCTTGGCCTCCAGTCAGGAACAATTTCCAATTTGAATATTTTATCAACATTATGAATTGAGTTTTCCCACAACTTTTACGTGACATTTTCCATAAACTTATAGTAAAATCAGTAAATTTGTCATATTTGAGTGTTAACCAATAATTGTTATTGAGTCTGGAGGGTAGGTCGACCTTGTCCTCAAGTTAGGGACCATTTCCAATTAGGAGGCGGTGGAATGAAAGGACCATATATCATAACTGGGGGCAGAAGGAAAACGGTCAGAGGGAGAGAGAGAGAGAGAGAGAAAGAGAGAAAGAAAGAGAGAGTGAGAAAGAGAGAGAGAGAGAGGGGAGAGAGAGAGAGAGAGCGAGGGGGGACTCTACAAGTCGAAATTGAGCCACAACTAATAAAAAGTCATACTTCCACTCTTCACGTGAAATCATTTTCATAGTACATAACTAACTTTGCTTCATTTTTCACATTTAAAAGTTCGAAACAAAGCATAGTACTGAGAACAAATAGTACTGAGAAATTTGTATCCGAACTGAAGTATCCATAGTTTTCCACGTGAAAACACGTAAAGTTTCCACGTAAAAACACGTGAAAAAAAAGTAACCAACCTGGTCTTTGACTGTTTTCCTTCCTTTTTTCTATTGTTTGCCGTACAGTTCAGTTGCATAATCGAAAGGGGCAGAAGTGCCGCTATCATTCGGCAATAAAACTGTCTCGAGGCGAACATAAAACATTATTTATTTCTTTTTCATGACTCGGCTTTCGCTGCTTTTCGCCTTTTACCTGACAGATGGTACCAGCTGGTGGAAAAATACAGTAACCCCCTGTTTTGATCAAGCATTTGAAGCAGTGTTATGCATAAAGTAAAAGGTATTATCATGTTGGACGTGAAAACATATTATAATCCGTTCGAGACCAACATAAAACATTATTTTTTCCGTATTCACTGCTTCTCCATGTTTTGGCCTCTACCTGACAGTTTAGATGGTGCCAGCTGGTGGCAAGATACAGTAACCCCCGGTTTAGATTGAAGGTAAATTATATAGTTTGTTCCACCCACTTATAACCCTCTACAGTAATTTGATCAAATTTCCAGGTTAAAGTTTGGTAAATTGACGTTCCTGGATTCTTTTCAAGTATCGGTAGTATCTTCTGCACGTTTACTACTACAAACTCTGAAAGTTTGAAACCAAAATAATGAACCATTCTTTAGAAAAAACATTCTGAATATCTGATGGATTACTGTAGAAGGACAGCGATCGGTGAAATGGACTATAGCAAGGTGGGGAAGTCTAAATCATCCTTGTAGTTTGAGCCGGACAGACATCTTTAAAAACGAAAGGTCCAACTACAACACATCGGGAGGGAGCGTGATACACCGTATATAACTGTTTGTCACTTGCACACTCACGTGAAACATGTTAAACACAGCAGAACTCAGAAATGTGCACTGAGCAAGTGCACGACGTCTCATTAGAATGCTAACTTTGCTTGACTATTCAATTGACTTCTGGTACAGGCTGTTGCTCCAAGTGGCGCCCTAGGGTACTCAATACAGTAACCCGGCTGAGATCAGAGATCAAACATCTGCACCAGAGTAGTCTTTCAACTTTGTCATTCCTACAAAGTGAGTCGTATGATCACGCGTAAGACGTAATAAAACATCAGAGCCATCACCAATGCATGTTGTTTAAATTTAGCATCTTTCCGCGGATCGTTACAGGGTACACAGAAATTTTTTTGGGGATGAAAGGATGCATCAATGCTATACTACAGTCGTCGTCAACGACTTGCGGAAGGGTACTGTATATCTCACTTTCCGCTGTGTACGTACACATATCTTCGATTCCAAAGCTGTTCGTTATGTGCTCTAATAGCGCAGTAGTAAGCGCTCTGCCACGAAACCTTTGCTCACAGGTTCGATTCCGGCGAGAGACAGAAATTCATAAGTTCGGCATTATCTTTAGAGGATTACTGCCGTCCTTTATTTACTTTTATCTTGTCTTGTAATGAAGTTAATGCCAGTCGGTCGAAAGGTGTTCGATACAGTAACCCGACGGGGATTAAAGGACTACAACACATCACGGATAGATAATAAACAGAAAGGTCACTTATGACAAAACATTAGTAAGTGACTACTATGTATTCTGTGTTTTTCCCATTATTATAATGTTTTTGTATACGGTGACATTAGTCCCGAAGTATGTTACTAAGTTACTATACCATGGGCAGTATTACCCTGACAGTAGGACTTTACAAGTTCATAATCCTCACTCATGCTTCAAAAATTATACAAACTAATTTTTAATGGTAGTTTTCAGTTACAATTCTTCATTCTTTCAGTTCAAACAGAATATAGCCCGAGCCATGTTGAATGTTACACATCAACAAATATGCATACAGTATGCTCTGGCGTTCAGATCTACTTTAACTAATGCAAAAAACTGTTGTATTCTATGCAATGTTCGGTAATCACCACTTTCTTCTATTTTTCATAAGCCGCCAGCCTGTCTGGCGCCCTCTCTGACTAGTACTCTCTCGTTTCCATTGTGCGAAAGTATTCAGTTACATTCTCTTTATTAGTTGCCGCCAGACTCTTTATATACATAATACATCTTGACACAATCAACTAATCCAAAAACAATCGGGTGTCTCCAAATTGAGGGGGAATTAGAACAATATGGTGATTTTATCAAGACTAGAATTTATACACACAAAAGTTACAATATAGTAATTTTAGTTATATAGACTAGAATTTATACACAAAAAAGTTACAATATAGTAATTTTAGTTATAAAGACTAGAATTTATACACAAAAAAGTTACAACATAGTAATTTTAGTTATAAAGACTAGAATTTCTATACAGAAAAGTTAAAACATACGAGTTTGTAGAAACATTTCCGCTTATAGGAACATTTTTTGTACATTACAATTGCACGCTTCTCATTTCTCTATTATTTGGCTGTGTTTGTTTGATCGTTTTGTGACTACAAAGATTGTGACTACCAAAATGATCTTAGCACTCAATAATTTGAAACGGTACGAAAATAATACGAAAAAAAATAGCACGAAATCCTATGAAATCTGCTTCTGAGCCTCTATTCGGCCTCAATGCCTTGATCTCAGTTGAAAGCCATTGCATTGCCTTGTCCAGGCTCAACCTACTACTCATACTTCAAAATTGACATCAAAACAAACGAAAAGTGTACTCAAATTGCACGAAAAAAGGTATAAAAATGCACGAAATCCTATGATATCTGTTTTTGAGCCTCTATTCGTGCCTTAATCTCCGTTGAAAGCCATTGCATCGCCTTGTCTAATCCGGCTCCGGTCAAAGCACATGTGGAGAATATGGACCAGTGGTGGCCACGGATCACCTCCAGACCTGAGAATAATAATGATAATATAAGTATTTCATTTATAAAACCATAAAAGATAGAGAGGGGGAGGGGGGGGGGGGGGTAGGGGATCACCTCGTGACCTCCGAGACAAATACTACTATTATTATTATTCATTGATCTTATTATGAATAACAGTCGATTCGAAAGAACGGTACTAATTTATGACACAAGTGTTTAATATAAATGTGCACTCGTTTGACTTATAATTGAAGGAGAAGTGGTTGGAAACTTTGGCGAACGCGAAAGGCCAGTCACAACAAGATACACAGAATACTTCAGTGCTACCGTAGTAACTGACCCAAATTGGTGGATATCTCTGAGGAGGGCATCGCGTCTTTCTCGTCCATTTTATTCGCTAGCACCAGGATGGGAATCTGAAAACAGTGATTATGTCTATTTCCCATTGAAAACAAATGAACTATTACTGTTCCGAATATGTCACTCATAATTCGATTTTTTTCTGTGTAGGACAACTACACACTGGAAGATGTTTCGGACATAAATCAAACGTTCTTCCCGTTGCGTCACAAACATAATAAATAAAGTACACGTTAAGGGCACGTAAAAATTGCATGCACGTGACTATGTGGTCACGTGTATCGATGCAACGCTCACGTGACCACTGACTTAAAAAAAGCAATATGTTCTCAATTATCACATTTTTCAGCCTGTTACGTGAGAAAATAAACGCAATGTACAAGTTTTTTGTTCACGTATGCATTGAATCGTTACACGTGACACTCTCCTCACGTAAAATGAAAACTAAGTTCTCACGTGTCTATTCGCGAGGTCCCTGTGGTCCATGATCATCCACAATTCGTCTCTCGCCACGGCCATTCGGAGACGATCCGAACTGTCCACCTGCAATACTATTGATGGGTTTATCGATTGATTTGTTGATGGTTCAATAGATTGATTTATTGATCGTTTTCGGTTGTTAATCATTGTAGCTATCCAACCGAACGTTCTCGAGCTGGCTCATCTCAGACGCACACCGGAATCAAAATATACAACTTCATTTATCCCCCAGTTTTTGAATGAAATTCGCACTTACTGAACACTGTTTAGAAAAAAAGGTATAGTTCCCACCATTCCTACTGAGACTCCTACAGTAACCATACAAAATTTCCGAAGGCTATTTAATAATAATAATTCATTTGTTCATATGCATGAGAACCTGAATTCAATCAAAAATGACCTAACTACATGAACTTTAGAAAAGAGGAAAAAAACAAACTAACACAACATTCAAACATGAAATCTGATAATGCTAAGAAAATTACTATTGTGAAGCTGAAAATTAAGTTCATGGAAAAAGCTCTCGTATATTTACTCTACCTGAAAAGGAGAAGGAGGTACGAACATCCTCAACTTCTCCGATCAAAAGTAAGCGAGCAAAACGGCTTGGAAGTTTCGAAATCCTACTGTAGGAGTCTCAGTGGGAATGGAAAAGACTATAAAAAATTGTAAACTGACGACGAAAATGATGCCCTGCGCCACGGCGTAGTACGACTCCCACACGTTTCGATACTTTGCTGGAAATTGGGGCAGGTTATACTCTGTTTCACCAATGATTGTCCTTCTACAGTAATCCGTCAGAGATTCAGGAGGTGTCTACTGTTAGATAGTTTATCCTTTTGGTTCTAAACTCTAATATTCTGTACTAGAAAACATGTAGAAGACACTACCAATCTTTGAAGATATATCAAAAACCGGCCATATACTAACCTTTGACTGGGAAGTTTGAGCGGATTACTGTAGAGGGCTATAAGCGGGTGGAACGAACTTTATTATGACATAATGTGTTCAAAACGACATTATGTTGTTTCGTTTATGACATTTGACAGTTATGACATAATATGTTCAGAACAAAAACTAATATACTATCATTCCACCATGTTACAGATTCAACATTTCTCAAAGCATTTCTCAAAGTTTGTTAATGGCTCGTCGAAGCACGGTTCAGAGGCGCGCGTTTCACGCCTTGTCAAAACTAGTAAATAAAACATTAACAGGTGGTTTTGTTATTTAAAGTAGAACGATTATGTGGACCAATCCCGTGTCAACGGTCCTTTAAACTGCAATTGAAAAATGTACTGCAGATTAAAGGACTGAAGCGTTGCGATTGGACCACATAATCGTACTTCTTCAATAAGAATTTGAAGTTGAGAAATCTCACTGTGCCCGGCCATATCAAACGCGTTGAACCGGATTTTGACCAACTATTACTAAAAGTGTTTCGGAAATATTAGAATCGGTACAATTCGCCGCAACATTTAATTATAATTATAGTTGTCGCCAACGGAAAGGCGGGAGGGTACTGTATATCTCACTTTCCGCTGTGTACGCACACATGTCTCCGATTCAAAAGCCTGCCTGTCATGAGCTTCAATAGCGCAGGGGTTAGCGCCCTAGCTACGAATCTTTTGCTCCCAGGTTCGATTCCGGCGAGAGGCAGAAACTTATGAATTTGGCGCTCACTATATAATACTATAAGGAGTCTCACCTTGCCCGGCCATATCAAACGCGTTGAAGCTGAAGTTCTCCGTAGTGAAATTGGTGACAGTGTATCCTACTGTGGGCACAATTTGCGATGTGCGCGTCTCGGGGGTCTTCAGCTGGTTCAGAATGGTCGTCTGGAAGAAGTAGTTTCACAACAAAAATAATCATATTTTGCAAATATATTGCAATTTTCATGTATTCAATGATCAAGATTTAGCTGGTTCAATATTGTGGTCTGAAACCAGGAATTTTGAGAAAACTATAGTGAATACTTTCAGATCCTTATTTGAAACCCTTGCAGAAAGTTTATTAATTCCAAAATGCGTTCTATTGTTATTTCAGCGTTTATGTACAAGAAGGCGAAAGTAGTACAGATTGAGGACAAACATGAATCAAATATTTTGTAAAAGTGTTCTGAGAAAAACAATACCTTTCCCGAGTTGTCCAGTCCAACTACAATTAGGTCGACTTGTTTCTTTCCGAGTCCGAAGATGGAAGAAAGGGAGGAGAAGAAACCCATGCCTGGAAGAGAGAGAGAGAGAGAGAGAGAGAGAGAGAGAGAGAGAGAGAGAGAGAGAGGGAGAGGGGGAGAGAGAGAGAGAGAGAGGGAGAAATAAAATATACGAAGGAAACGAAGTGATGAAAAAGAGAGAGAGAGATTGGAAGAAGAGGGAGAGAGAAACAGAAACAGAAATAGAGACTTAGAGATATATAGATCGAAAGAAAGAGAGAAAGAGAGAGAGCGAAAGACATATATATATGGAGATAGAGAAAGTTACAGTATAAAAGAGTGAGTTAGACAGTTAGAGAAAGATAGCATGAACTACATCTCCCAGCCGAATTGCGTAAGCGAGTCAAGTTCAATTAGTCATCGTGGGTGGCGCAACAGATAGCGGCGCCGCCTTTCATGCTCCTGCTAGATACCGTAATCCATCACGCGCGTGACACGTTCCTTCACGCTTCACCTGGTAGACCCGTATGTCGGCGGGTCAGTGGGGGAGAAGCTAATTGCTCAAATAGAAATGGCGGGGATTCAAATATAAATTGTTTGTAATTGAAATAGTCAAAGTCCAGTTCTGATGATTATTGGCTGGTTCAACGATGATGGTTGTTGAGAAGGAACAGTGAACACCAATTTGATTGATGACTGCTTTATCTGTAAGTGAAACACATATAACAACTTAATAATATGTTAATATTTATTTATCAGTCTTTACGAGTAAACTTTTTTAGACGAGCGAACTTTTTGGAAAGTTCCGATGCTTTCTTCTACGCTCTCAATTGGTGGGGCTATCGAGGACAGTTTTCTTGGTTTCCATAGGAGAGAGCTATTACATGTGCTACGTATTGGTGGAACGGACCATCTCTTTCGCGCGCCACTCAATTGTAAACGGAACAATGTCACGTTCCACGTAAATTGATATTTGACTAGTAACATTCCTCACTGGGTCTAATTGCTCTTCTATAATCGGTTTCTAGTTCATACAACCTATTTACAGTACTACGTTGTGAAAGAAGGACGGTTATGTGGTCCAATCGTAACGGTTCAGTCCTTTAAACTGCAATACATTTTCCAATTGCAGTTTAAAGGACCGTTGACACGGGATTGGTCCACATAATCGCCCTTCTTTAAAAAACAAATGATGACCAGTAACTTTTTCCGTAAATAAAAAGCATACTGTATCGTGTCACGTTTAGGTGAAACGGAATATACCGATTTTTGCCCATTCCACTGGAAATTGAAACATGACTAAGATGTTTCAGATAACTCGGTATTTACCTAATAATATTCTTGACGGTATCATTATTTTTAATATCAGTATGATTAGAGCACTTGTAACCCTTTAAACGGAGTTTGTAAAAGGTTGCGGGATACTGTAAAATGTGACGTTTGAGTTAAATGAACTATACGCATTTCCATATTTTTCTTGAAAGTTCATCAATGGAAAACAGTTACCTGAATGTTTGAATGATACTGTAACATGTGACGTTTGAGTTAAATGAACTATACCCATTTCCATATTTTTCTTGAAAGTTCATCAATGGAAAACAGTTACTTGAATGTTTAAATGATACTGTAATCTGTTACGTCTGAGTGAAATGGACTATACCCATTTCCATATTTTTCTTGAAAGTTCATCAATGGAAAACAGTTACTTGAATGTTTGAATGATACTGTAACATGTGACGTTTGAGTTAAATGAACTATACCCATTTCCATATTTTTCTTGAAAGTTCATCAATGGAAAACAGTTACTTGAATGTTTGAATGATACTGTAACATGTGACGTCTGAGTGAAATGGACTGTACCCATTTCCATATTTTTCTTGAAAGTTCATCAATGGAAAACAGTTACTTGAATGTTTGAATGATACTGTAACATGTGACGTTTGAGTTAAATGAACTATACCCATTTCCATATTTTTCTTGAAAGTTCATCAATGGAAAACAGTTACTTGAATGTTTGAATGATACTGTAACATGTGACGTCTGAGTGAAATGGACTGTACCCATTTCCATATTTTTCTTAAAAGTTCATCAATGGAAAACAGTTACTTGAATGTTTGAATGATACTGTAACATGTGACGTTTGAGTTAAATGAACTATACCCATTTCCATATTTTTCTTGAAAGTTCATCAATGGAAAACAGTTACTTGAATGTTTGAATGATACTGTAACATGTGACGTTTGAGTTAAATGAACTATACCCATTTCCATATTTTTCTTAAAAGTTCATCAATGGAAAACAGTTACTTGAATGTTTGAATGATACTGTAACATGTGACGTTGGAGTTAAATGAACTATACGCATTTCCATATTTTTCTTAAAAGTTCATCAATGGAAAACAGTTACTTGAATGTTTGAATGATACTGTAATCTGTTACGTATAAGTGAAACGGACTATACCGATTTTCGCACCCTCGCCGACCCATGACGCAACCGCCGCTATTCATTACATTTCACATAAACAGTGGACTAAGCCCTATAAACTACCCTTTTAAGTGGCCGATTATTGGAAACAATGTGAGAAGGAAACTAAATCTCATGAAATGAAAACAACAACTAAGAGAAACACTTATAGTCTGTTTCACGTATATATAAAAAATAAGAAGCGGTGAGAAATGGCCTGGAACATTGTTTGGAACGCCGCCAAATCTCAATGAGATGAACTGCGACAATTCCCAGCCAATTGGCCAGCCACTTTTTTCATTGGCTGAACGAGAGAGTTTGCAGGTCACAGAGACGCAGGCTGTCTTAGCCTGTCTGCGCGTCATTGACCTGCATGCTCTCTCGTTTTTGTAGCTGGCCAACTGCAGAAAATTGGCGCTAATCGTTCTGAGTACCGCTACTATATTGCTATGTAATTTGAAATATCTTAATACAGTAACCCACTAGGCAGTCTGTTATTCTGAAATTGAAAACAATATAAGAAGATAGCTAGATAGCGGAATGTACCGTATAATGGATAGATATTACAAATCAACAAATGAGCATTCGATAAGAATTGTCTTCAGTATAGCTGGTATTGTACAGCACAAAACCTTTTCACGGGTGTTCAATATTTCACGCTTCACCAAAACGTGAAACAATCAAAATTATATTAAACTTAAAGAAGGACGGTTATGTGGTCCCATCGCAACGCTTCAGTCCTTTAAACTGCAATACATTTTCCAAGTGCAGTTTAAAGGACCGTTGACACGGGATTGGTCCACATAATCGTCCTTCTTTAAAAAAACAAATGATGACGAGTAACTTTTTCCGTAAATCTGAACTACTCGATTTTCACTTTTCACAGAAAACCCAGATCCGAAACTATTCTGAAGAGATTGTAGCCAGCAAGACATTCACAACCGTTTTTGCTACTACAGTATAGTAGCAAAAACCTACTTGTTATTCGTAATCGTAGTTTCTGAGATTAAAAATCTTGTTTCGGACAATGATTGTCAATCAGTAGTAGCCCAAAATTTATTATAAACTAAAAACTATGTTATTTGGTTAAGAAATAAAGTTTTAAAAGGCATAAAAAGGGAATCTGTGATGCATTTCAGTCGACTCATTCCCATTCGGCTGCCACATCCCCATGACAACCGACTGGCTCACAATCACATTTTGCTGGCAACCGGCCAAATAAAAAATGCCATCTTTTCACGAATTCCCGGAAAATTGGTCTACTTTAAATACAAAATCGTGAACCTTAATCTGTTTGAATCAAAAAGAGGATTCCCATGTGTTAACACAACATAACTTACAATCTTTATTCAAAAAAGAGAACCCCAGTGAAACAAAAAACGACATGCTAAAGAACATGAAAGGAGTCTCGAATATTAAATATCACAAAACAAGTGATCAACTAACAAGGAAAGGTCAACAGAAGGTCAAAAGTCATTTGTAATGGCTGCAATTGCACTAAATACAGCCATTCCCACGACGCATTTAGGCGATCATCTGAAGCTGCTTTTGCACCTAAAACAAAAACAATTATGAAAACATGAAAAAATTTTCAAACAATTATGAATCATGTATTTTCATAAGACTTCTACATTACTCCATCCAAAATGAGAGCAACTCCATTTATTTCTACACCTACATACAATTTCTCACTAATTGCCCAAATTACAACCCCAACTAAGTATGACACTACCTAAGCTTGTCTTGCTGTATTTCTCAAAAACGAACTAATCACCTGAGAATCATTGAAAAGTCACATTTTCGATTATTCGCTCATTCCAAATCATGCCTATAAGTTGCTTGTTGACCTATACCTTTTTGGTAGTTTGGTCCCGTTGCTTCTCAGTCAAACTTCGTGAATACGGCGTGTTTTGAAATCAAACTACAATTAACAACGATGATTAGGTCGTTGCCTATGGTTTCATGCCCATACCTGTTTTCTGTACTCCTCCAGTCCGCCCTCCAAGTTGGTGACCATTCTGTCCTTGACCACCCACAACTCCTTGCACACACTCTCGATCAGTTGCTCGTCGTGAGAAACTAGTACCACGCCGCCCTGAAACGTGAATGAGTTGAAAAATACACAACCTGAGATTTGTAGATCACAATCTCTGAGTCTGACCTTCGGGTCATATCGTACCTAGGTCACACCCATATCTACCACTTGGTGACACAAAACTGCAAAAAAAAAACTTCCAGAGTTAGTGATAACTATTGGAAGTCGTGTAGAGATTCGTAAAAACCTGGATTTGTCGTGTATAGATTCGGAAAAACCTGGATTCGCGTTAGATGGGAATCTAACAAATCACGAAAGGCAACCCAAATTGATCATCTCGCTATCTCATAAAATATAAAATCGATAACCCACATTGAATGCGTTGAGTGCTGCTCCTAGGGCGGCCACAGTCTCGACATCCAAGTGATTGGTGGGCTCGTCCATGATCAGGTAGTTGGGACTGGAAATAGGTGAGGTTGGCAGGAGAGTTAAAGATGTTAAAGAAGGACGATTATGTGGTCCAATCGCAACGGTTCACTCCTTTAAACTACAATACATTTTTTTTGCAGTTTAAAGGACCGTTGACACGGGATTGGTCCACATAATCGTCCTTCTTTAATGGTCTCAAACATGTACCTCCAGCCGAAAAACGCCTTCGAGCTAGATATTCTGGTATTTTCTCCTTTCACGATTTCACCTCAACTCTCATCCCAATTTGATCACTTTTGTAATGATTTTAGCATCAAGGCCAAGGCGTTTACAAAATCTGTCATTACGGATCAGCTAGTCATCTCTTCCTCTCCCTCTTCTCTCTACACCAACCCCCCCCCCCCCCCCTCCCTCCCCCGATCTCTCTCTCTCTGTCCCCTTCTCTACCTCCCCCCCCCCCCATCTCTCTCTCTCTCTCTCTCTCTCTATCCCCCTCTCTCCCTCTCAACGTACGCCATCATGGCCAAATTGGCGAACGCCAGTCTACTCTTCTGTCCTCCCGAGAGAGTGTAGACAGACTGTAGGGCCATGTCCCCAGCCAAACCGAATTTACCCAGAGACGCACGGTAGTCCTCCTGCGTCTTGCCTGCAATCAATACATATATATTACACTAGAGTTACGAGTAACAGAGTAATATTTTTTAACAAAAAAAACGCGTTAAATCACGAAGAAATCTGTAATATGAAACATGCGCCTCGCCTGCAATCAATTAACACACATATATTACAAACCAATAATCACGAAACAATCAGTCACACACCAGTAAAGTATGACTATTCTACAAAAAAAAACTAACCCGTTATTTATTTGAACACGTGAATTTTCGTTCAAAACCAGACATTTTCACGCTATTTGCGAAAAGGGAGCCTGTTTTTGTTTTTTGATTTGTTTCCCCGGCTATTCCGACAGCATTCATAAACGAAACAACCAACGTACCGGGATGATTCTTGGCCAACACCTCCAGCGCAGTCATGTCCATGTCTAACTGGTCCACGTGATGCTGCGTGAAGTAACCGATACGGATTCTGCAAGTAATTTATGTAAAATTTGCCATACGTATATCAAAATGGGAAATTGTAACCTCAATTTCATACTTTATCAATATGAGGAAGATGGTGTTTTTTTGAGAACTTAAATGTTCAAGCAAGACGCTGGTTTTCGAGTTTTGCCTTGAAACAGTTTTGGCGATCTGCGAAAGGAAAGCACAGTTTGACCACTGGATAATCACATAATCAGATTAGACTTGATACTTTCGAATAACTACCCCGGATAACATCAACTTACCGTCGATTCACGTTTCTCATTCCCAGTGAGGGCTGGAGATCGTCCAAAAGCAGCTTCAGAAGGGTAGTCTTACCAGCACCGTTTTCTCCCACCTACAATAGAACAAATATAGATATTACTAAGAATAGTGAGAGAATCGTGTGATTATAGACACAAGTGTTAGTACAAACACAAGTGTTTGGACCACAAAAAAAGCCCAATAAATACCAAGAACGCAAAAAACAAATGAAGCTTCGAGTTTGCGATGTAGCAGAAACTTCCATCTTGAACCATGCTCCAAAAATGGTTCATATGTTACTGGAATGAAAGTTTTCATAGAAAATTAATAGCTTTTCACGTAGAATAAATGACTGACAATACAGATCCGAGAGTTGGCATGAGTTCCTAGATTGAGTTTACGGAAGAGGTACGGCGAATCTTCATTGTACCTGGAAAGTAGTGAATAATAGAAACATTACAGCACGGGTAAACAAAGTCAAGTTCATTTTCCATAAACTAAAAACGTGAGGACCAAACTACAAACACCTCCTGATTTGATATTGACTGATGACCACTTTTGAGACCCACTAGCGACAAACACACACTTATTTGTATTTTTAGTTACACATGCTCACATTTTGTGTTACTCATGCTCACTTTTGTTTCCATAAACCAGTAAAGTTGACCGATTAGCCACAAAACTCGCAAAACGGCCTTCTTTCTCACTGATATCGGGGGAAATTGCCAATTTTCGATGGAAAATAATGCATTTTCACGAGTCAATAATAAAAATGGACTACTTTTTGTGGGAACCTCACTGGTGTGTGTTTGTTTCTCTGATGGGAAAATAAAAATATGTACCATTTACGTATACCAAACTACAAACTTAAATGTGGCGACCAAACTACAGAATGACGTACCTAAACGAGACGTCGTCCATCTGCAGGACGGGATTGCTGAGCACCTCGCATTCGGGGAACTTGAAGGTGATCTCGGCATCCAATTCCACATTCTGCAGAACTGGCCTGCAAAATGAAGACAATTTTCACAACGAATCATGATGAATGGATAGGTCACTTTGTAAATACATTACACTTAGAAAATGTACACATTAACAGAAACCACTCACGTAACGGTGAGGAAGTCCAAATAAGCGTTACAAAAATAACCGGTTTTCAATGTGCAACTCATGATTTTCGATCAAAATAGTTCAAACTTTCACAACAGACAGAAAAAACCAGAGAATGCGGTAGGCTACAACACGTTAGTTTAGTTCTCGGGAACTCACAGTCTCTCCAACATCTTGATTCTCGATTGTACCATGGGAGCACGTTTGGCGTTGTAACGGAACTTGTCAATGAAGTCCTGCAAATCAATGAAAAACATACCACAATTATTATAAATCCCCACCTACTTGGGTAGATTCTGGAATACGATTGAGGCAGGAATCAGTGAAAGTGAATCATTCTTTACAGGACACATTTCTGCGTTTTAGTGCAGTACAAAATAGTTTATACACAACGAAGCATCTGTTACCTGAATACATACACCACCAAGGCCTCTTATGGAATAGAGGGTAACGAACTAACTCATGTGAAAAGTAGGGGTCGTGAGTTGAAAATTGACAGTGAATAAAGCAAAATATAATCGAAAATCGCAGTTTCGGGGGGTCGCGGCTCGAAAAAAGATGGAGGGGTTGGGATTTCGAAACCATTCTGAGAGGCGGTGTCTGCCTGAACAAAACATTGCCATACACCAGTAAGGTCTGACTAAGCTACAGAAATTAATCCGTTTTTCGATGTAAACACGGGTAAATTATGGACTTTTCATCAAAGGTAGACCGATTTTCATGTTTTCGGCTAAAAAGTAGTCCGCTTTTCGAACTTTTCTGACTATTCGGACAACCTTGCTGGTGCATGAACGTTGCTTACCTGAGTGTGCTGTCGGAGTGTCTGCTGGGCCTCGTATTCGCGAGCCTGTTGCGTCAACTTCTCCTTCATCGTCTGCAAAGAGTCACGATAAACTCAACATGTATCAATAATTCCAACTCTGATCAATGATCATACGATTTATCAACTGACAAAAGTCAAAAACTGATAATTTCTTGCTAATTTGGGGAAACTTGGAAATTCGATATGCTTCCATCGATGAAGGACGGAAATCATTCTTCGAAATGTAATATTTCACGAAAATAAGAGCTTTTTCAAATATTCACCTTTCGATTTGAAAACCAAAAAAAAATCAAACGACAAATGTACAGTCCGAAACCATCACCTTCTCAAAGTTGTCGTAATTTCCCTTGTAGTGGTCGAGTCTTCTGGTGTGCAGATGCACAATATCCGTACAGATCTCATTCAGAAATTTACGGTCGTGAGAAACTGTGAGGATCGTTCCTTCCCAACCCTGCAACAAGGAGAGTGGCTTATATACGTCAAATCATCCAAATTTCAAACACCACTACCAATCAATCACCAATCAGCCACCAATCAGTATTTACGACAAAAGCTTGGTTGAGCGACATACAACATGTAACACCCAAAATCATAAAAGCAAAACTAGACGTTTAACGTCGCTAGCTAAATGTTTGAGCATATGAGCACATTGCACATAATAGGTTACCGAGTCCTCGGACCCCAACCAACTCAAGTAATTTCTAGAAGATCTATGCTCTATCCCTTCAATCTACCTGCAAATGTCCCTCCAACCAGTAAACTGCTCGCATGTCCAACATGTTAGTCGGTTCGTCGAGAAGTAACAGATCCGGTTGCACGAAAAGGGCTCGCGCCAACGCCACACGCATACGCCAACCACCGGAGAATTCACTGGAAGAAAAACACACAAGTTCAAGGTGATAAAGAGTAGGAATGATGTTTACGTCAGAAGTAAAATAGCAGTAGAAAAGAGAATATACTTTTACATACCATTTTCCAGCTATCGTACATAACTTGGACGGTGCGGATGCGGACATTGAACGTTTAGCGAGAGCGCTGAGATTTATTTTTCCACTGTTCCACACGACTAACGTCAAAATCGATAAAAAAGAAAAATTGGCCAATTTCTTGGCCAATTCCACAAGGAACCCGCGAACCCGGTATTTCGTTAACCCTCTCAGTGAACCATTTACCGGGTTAACCCTTCCGTTAACTCCTTTGTAACCCTTTTTTACAATGGATTTTGGGGAAAATTTTGGGTTAATTAGTGGTTAACAAAAAAGTTGGCCCGGTTGATGATTAACTGAGAGGGTTAACGAAATACCGAGTTAAATGAAGGATTCGCCCAATTTCTTTCGATCTGATAGAAGAGAACGTGATTTATGAGTGGTTCCCCGTTGTTGATCTAGTGCTCTCTGAATAATCGATACCTGGTCGGTTTCTTCTGCTCGTCGGGTGTGAAACCGAGACCGTAGAGGATGGAGGCGGCACGGGCTGGAGCCTGGAAAACGGGACACGGTCATTACCTATTACAGTAGTCAATAGTAAATAAATACGTTGATCTACCCATTCGATTGTGCTTGGAACTACGAAAACTTTGATTCTTTTCAACTGGATTAAGGCCGCGTCCATACTTTTCACGTCGGCCATCGGCGTATTACTATTACGCCCGCGTTTTTGGTGAAAAACCCCTGGCTATCCTGACTATACGCCGACAAAATCAATACGCATAACATGCATTGGTTTACGCCGACGTAAAACGCTCGCGTAAAAAGTATGACCCGGGCTTAACAGCCCTAAGGCGTACCTTGTCCAACTGGAGGGCCTCCATCTCCACGTAGAGCTTCGAAAGTTCGTCGTTCCACTTTGTCTTCTCTGCATCCGTCAACGACTCCCTGGAAAACTAAGGTATTGAAAAGACACACCCAGAACCAGAACCATCTGCTGCTCAAACACCCAACTATCAAATCAGCTGAATGAACCCGCACTGGCGTTGTTGAAATCGAATGTTGAAATCTAAAATTTTCGAGTGGAGTCGAACTCGAAAACTCGAAATTTCCCAAAACTGGAAAACTCGATTAACAAAACAACCCTCACCCGCACGCACAAAGTGTGAATCCTAGTATTTTAGTTTACCCGTTAGCTCACTATCACTTTGAAGCCCACATGGTCTCCAAACGTCGCCGAATTGCGTGCGCTGTCTCTCGTCCACCACTTCGCCTATTCAGAATTACAATGATCAAACAACGAGTTATTATCTCCTCCTCTTCATTTATATAAGGTCACCAAGTCGCCATACATAAATCTCATGCGCTCGCCAACAACCCCTCCCCCCCCTCTCTTTTCTCTCTAAGACGCAACCCACTTATTCAATCGTTGCTGTAGTGTCTTCTCCTTCTCTATCATCTGTTGTCTTCTGACATCTGAGGCGAGGACGGCGTCCAACACTCGCGTGTCGTCTCCCTCCACCTCCTGCTCCACCGACAACATCAGAATTCCGGACGGAATCTGCAGCTGGCCACTGGAATGGGGATATTATGATGATGTTTTTATTAGTACACATTATTCAATTTGCCCATACATACAGAGTGAGAACGTAAACATATTCACAGGAATAGACGACAAAAGGAGGAACGAACGTTTCCATCAATGACGTTCTTCGCGTTTCGCGATATATGTAATATGTCTACAACTTTTCCCAATTTAATAGACTCGAACCACAGTGAAGTGGGCCAAAACGGGCCGCTTTTCTGCCAATGTTCAACCGTATCAATCGGAGAACAACTTCTGTTTTGTGCAATAGTCACAACTTTCTAGTGTGTGAATATACTTAACAAATGATGCCCTACCAACCTGGAGATCATCTTGAGAAGCGTCGTCTTTCCGATACCGTTTCTACCCACCAGTCCATATCTTCTACCGAACGCCATAGTGATATCGGCACACGACAACAGCTGTCTGCAAATCAACAATCGACTAGAGAGGCCAAAGTTCGAATTTTCCTGAGCAGGTCTATACGATGTATGCTACCTATTCCGTTGTGCTTGCACTTTGATTTCGTTCTTTTTCGGTCAAGTTTCACGCATCATCCTACAACAAAGATTTGGAAAATACCTGAACAGGAACTAAAATTCTAAAAAAACGAGTCAACATCGAGAACGAAAGCACGTTCCACGTGCAAACTCATCAAGATGATGGTCATGCATCGCTGTGTTAAAGGAGGGCAGGATGGAAAGGTAGTTTAAGTACCCAGGGTACCTAAACATAAGGTTGCGCGCGCCAAAACAGGCCAACACGTGTCAACCGTATGCCAATTAGGTTGGTTAGTTTGAATTTGAAGTTAACCCAAAGGTTTCTTTTGATACGCTCTCATATATTAAATTTCCTTTCTGTCCCCTTTAATGTGAACCAAAACCCCCACTAGAAACGCACTTGGTTCCAATGGAGATGTCGACACTGCTCAGCTTCACGTCCTTCGTGTTCGCACCACGGATTCCGGTATCTCGGATGGGGGCCTGCAACGATATTTACTATCATATGGCAGTCATATTCGACTATTTCACAGAAAAATATTCCGTTTTAAGATTCAAACACGTGAAAATGATGATTCTGCATCAGAAAAGGACTAACTCTCTTTTCTGATTTTCACAGAAAAAGTAGCTTGTACTTTTTAAGAGACGAGCCGCTTCTTCTGCACCAACGGCGCACAAAATCAGCCCGTTTCAAAGCAAACACTCTACTTAGTCCCGTTAATCGACTATCGAATTTCAACGCCTAATTTCAACTTAAAAGAACATATTCTACCCACCTGACTGGCGGTAGCAGAGGACTCTGGCCGCTTCTTCCTGACGACGGGCGCATCTGATCGGGCGTCCGCCTTCGCAGAGGCACGGTTGTCCGCCTTCTCCAACTTCTTCTTGTCCACTGTCTGCAAAAGCAAAACAAAATAGTTTGACCATAAATAATGAATAGAAAAAACAAGTTCATATAGTAAAGAAGATTAGTAAAAAGTTTCGTTGGTGACAAGTCCCATATTTTCGTGTACCTTAGAAGAAATGCACCACTCTTCCGAACTGGATTTTTTCCATCTACAAAAACACTTCTCTTATTCATGCAGTTCACTCAAAAACTCCGAAACTCAATATCAATATTTTAATAGTAAGATGTGAGATGATAGTAGTAGTTCAAAGGTAACAAGTGACCCCTACCGTGTCTCTCGACTGAACGTATCTCATTACTAAACATACACCAGCAAGGTTGTCCGAATAGTCGAAAAAACTGACTACTTTTTTAGCCGTAAAGATGAAAATCGGTCTACTTTTCATAAAAAATCCTAATTTTGCACGTGTTTACATCTGAAAACGGATTACTCTTTGTCGCTTAGTCAAACCTTACTGGTGTATGTTACTAAATCTTCCAAATAATTTCAAAACATATACTTATACTATAATATGATACCGTGGGCGTGTCTCTCGATAATTTCAAAACATATACTTATACTATAATATGATACCGTGGGCGTGTCTCTCGACTGGATCTTCCAGATACTCTCGAGGGCGGCGAAGTTCTGGTTGTCGGCGGCCATGTCCACCGTCTGCTCCAACATCTTCGTCGTCGTCACCGTTTCGCGGGCCGCCTTGGGCAGGTTTCTGGAAAGGGAATCAATTCCACTTCAATCAAATAGTAATTTTGAGAAAATCATTAAATTATCTTTCAGTTCCATATAACGAGCTTTTCTCTGCTCCTGAAGTTAATCAGAAACACGTAAAACTTTTTTTGTGTCCCACCCCACCCATACACTAGTAAGGTAGTAAGGTCCGAGTAGTCGACAAAAAGTAGTCCGTTTTTTTTAATCGAAATATCAAAAAAACAGACAACTTTCCTCGTTTTCGGTGAAAAATAGCTATTTTCCTACCTTCTTCAAAGTTAAAAACAATGCTTTACAGGCAATTTGTACTGAAATCGGATTAGAAACTCATTTTGAATAACCTTAATTGATGAAATAAATTCAAATGTACAGATGACTAAATACAGTAAACCTATTCAAATGCAGAGATGGTGTAGAAAAACGTACTCTCCGTGAAGAAGGCGGAGCAACTGCTTGCACACATTCTCCACTCCCTCGTCACTCAGATCATTCACAGAACCCTGGAGAAAGAAAAGAATAAATACAAAACGAGAACCAAGTGCGCATCGAGATCGAAAACAACTTATTGACTCAATAAGATATTGAGAACACTCATTTGCAACCGAAAATAACATAACCTGAGTTGAATTACATAGTTACAATATAGGAACCGTTCCTACATGAAACGATACAAGTTACAATTGTTCGAAGTTTGATCTCGACTCATACACCAGTAAATTTGTCCGAATAGTCAGAAAAGTTCGTAGAACGGACTACTGTCACGCCGGAACAAAGAAAATCAGTCTCCTTTTGATGGAAAAATCATAAAATTCCATGTGTTTACATCTGAAAACGGACTACCTTCGGTCGCTTCCTGGTGTTTGTCTCGAATACAAACTAACATCAAATAATAAACAACCAACTACCTGAAGATGATCCCCAACTGCTTCGACAACTTCCTCGGTTGAGTAGAGTTCGTCAGAGTTCTCTCGAAGAATCGCTGCAATTACAAAATGGAATGATGTTGAAAAAAGTCAAAGCTGTCTACTTTTTTCGTGGAAAATGAGAGAACTTGTCTATTTTTGAGTGTTTGGATGAAATACGAACTCCTTTCAGTAGAATAGTCGGAACTTCCTGCTGTATTATGAATGTGTTAAATGAGCAAGAGCTGCAGGAAAAGCTAACTGACACACTTTCCCCCAATGAAAATCAGTGGCCGTATTTTGTAAGCTCAAGTAGCCATGTAAGTTACTTGAGCGAATTTTTAATAGTTAATATTTGCCTTAGTTTTTAATAGTTTTCTCTGTGTTTTGCTCCTTTTGATGCTGCACTTTGCTACTTCAAATCTGACTAAAAATCTGTCAAACCAAGGCAATCACAAGTTAATAATTTCTCTTTGAATATTCGCTCATGTAACTAACATGGCTACTTGAGCTTACAGAATACGGCCACAGGTCTACTGATAGTTATTTCAGAAATTTCCGAAAAGTCGAGTCTAAAAACCCACCAGAGACGTAATCCTTGACTTCCGCTGGTAATCCTGGGAAGGTACTTTTCAAGTAACCGGGTATAGCTTCAATATTGGCCATTTTCAATTAGTTATTGACGAAGAATTCGTGACCTGGAAAATCATATTTTCCAATTGCGGCTTTCTCGATCTAATGTTTGTTTGAACGATATAATGTACGTTTGAACGATATTTATCGCCCTCCTTCATCCAACTGCTCCTTAGTTTCGCATGAATGTGAAGAAAAAACCATAAAGTTTGGCCAACAACAAAAGTAACGGTGAACAAAAGTAACGGGGTAGTAACGGAGTACAAAAGTAACGGAGTTTTACAAAAGTAACGGAGTATCTGAGAAACTTTTTCAAAGTTAGCTGGCTTAAGTACGACCAAGAGTGTCGAAAACGTTTCTAAACACATCACATCGAAATGTTTATATTAACGCGTTTACACGCTATCAACGCTTAGGTTACTAAAATGATAATAAAACTCCGTTTTTTGTAAAACTCCGTTACTTTTGTAAAACTCCGTTACTTTTGTACTCCGTTACTACCCCGTTACTTTTGTTCACCGTTACTTTTGTTGTTCACCCCGTACATCGCATTTCTCAATTTCTCTTCTCATTCACACCTCACCTTCGCATACGTTTCCGGTTTACTGTCAAGTGTCAACAACTAACCTAACCAAATCAAGAAATGGAATGTGATGAGAACGGGAATGAGACTGGGGACCAGTAGAGCGTAGTAGGTGGCGTCAGATGAGATGATAGAAGCTGTGAAATCGTCGACTAGTCGCTCTTCGAGCATACACTGACCCTGAGAAAAACTACCTGCAAAAAGGTATTTGTTCAGTAAATTTGCCGGAAGCAATCTGTTCGGAACCGCTGTTTACAGCGGATAAATACGCTTTTTCCCAACATTATTAACCACTTGATACCGTTTAGCCGGTTGAGAAATGGTTAACAAGACAATTCCAAACCAGTTAACCAGAGGCCCGGTGAATATTTAACTGATGTGGTTGATCGACAACCCGTTTAAATAACGAATTCGCTAACTTCAATTCATTCAAAATGTAATTTCACACGACTTTCTCACGTACTAAATCATCAACTTTCAACGACGGAGAGCAGGACAGACAAATGGAGCGTTTCAGATTGACTACATATTGGAAAAAAGAGAACATACATCACAGCAAACTACATTAATAATTTACAACGTTTTTTTAAAATTAGCCCAAAAATATAGACGTCGTCGCCAGAAAAATCAATCCGCAACGAAATCTTCGAATGTGTACCGTAAGACGAAAATTCACTAAAATTCCAAGAATTTTGCATTTTTTCTGTTTTAAAGCTTTAATTGTTTGTATAGTATGTTTTATTGAACTTAAAGTCGTTCAGAGAGTGGTAGTGTTGCGTACGCTGGTTCTAAAATGTGTTCATATCTCTTTTCTGCCCTTTTTTCTGAGTAAAAACCCATTACTAGAATATCGTTATTTTTTCTCCGCTTTAAAGCGTTCTAAGTTGTACGTTTGCATAGATCCTTGTGTATTAAGTAGTTAACATGTGCGTGTACAAAATACGACACACCGAGTTTGCGCCTTCATTCAAAAACACTGGAGCGCGCGAATACAGTAATTCAAAATTTTAACTACGGTATCTAAGAACATTCAATTATTATGTCGTTTTCACTTGTTTTTCTCAGAATTTGAATAGGGGCTCGTGATGGAATTTTCGTTTTCTAATGGATATAATGGTCTGGTGAGGCAAATTCACTCCAAACATACCGCAAAGTTGGGTTTAATAAACAAAGCGTTTTTACTGATAGCTAAGAACACGTGTTACAAAGCTGTATAGTAACTTTTTATCATTCTCGTACACGTACGCTATCAATGTATGGATATTTTTGTTTAGACAATAGCATTCAGCTCCAGGTTGTGTAGTTAGGAGGCTACTGGTTATTGAAGAGGTCATCTAATTTCCAACCACATGTGCTTAGAACAAGTAGTACCTCGTCTAATTTCAAACATCTCAAAGCTTAATTGATATTTCTTCTGTCAAATTTGGCTGGTAAACTCACGAATCCACACGCACAATCAGTTCTGCACCACCCAAGTTTCACATTGTCTTTGTTTACAATTACTACCAACAAAACCCCTGATGGCTTGTTGAATCTAGTTTGTACTCAGTCTTCCGATTAGTAAAAAGCTTTTTGAATCTTCGCCCTCATTGCCGCAACTTTGGTTGAGTCAAAACATTTCCGAGTCAACAATATTATACGAGAACCTTTCAAGAGCGGCTGAACATTTCAACTGAACTTCACCGTCCGTTGTTCAGTAAACGGAAATATGTTTGATTCGGACGCTTGATAAATTTTCGGAGAGGACTGGCGCTGTATTTCCCAGCACAGAAGAGGAAATACATGCAAAAGGAAAATGCTAAACTTAAATTTTCAATTGATCAAACCGATTTTGTTCCTTTCCAATATGGTGTTCAACAGAGCTTTTCGATTATTCGCTGATTTTTGCAGCTCCTAAAAACGAGAAATTCTAAAATGCAACTTAAATGCAAAAGCCAAAAACATATTGAGAGTAATCGTAAATCTAGATACCCCATAGTGAGCTGTGAGCAACTCATCATATCAATGATCTCATCGTTTCTTGTTCGTATAAGAGTGTTTGATTTTTCTAAGTACTTCCATTGAAGATGAAACTGTGGGAACCATCACCAAATCCATGAAAATCATTCAATAATTCATGAAAAAGTGGGGGCCCAACGACTGTGAGATTTGTCTTCTGCTGTGCGCCCCTTAGACAACTACTTTCAAATGGAGCAGCTACTGCTACAGAAACCGAAAAATACTCATGTATAACTGTTAACTACAAACATACAAAAGTCGTAAAATATTTTTTCAAACCTGTAAACTAGAATCTGTAAATAACCGAAAAATACTAATATACTCAAGTATAACTGTTCATTACAAACATACAAAAGTCGTAAAATATTTTCTCAAACCTGTAAACTAGAATCTACAAGTCACAGCTGCGAAAGAAAGAGCAACTGTTGAATAATATGCCAAACGTTATAGCACCTAGAATTGAAGTAATGATCAAAAACACCAACCATTGTGCACAAAACCAACTCTATAATTGACTACGTTGAATTAACATCTGTGATTTGTAGATTCTAGTTTACAGGTTTGAGAAAATATTTTACGACTTTTGTATGTTTGTAATGAACAGTTATACTTGAGTATATTAGTATTTTTCGGTTATTTACAGATTCTAGTTTACAGGTTTGAAAAAATATTTTACGACTTTTGTATGTTTGTAGTTAACAGTTATACATGAGTATTTTTCGGTTTCTGTAGCAGTAGCTGCTCCATTTGAAAGTAGTTGTCTAAGGGGCGCACAGCAGAAGACAAATCTCACAGTCGTTGGGCCCCCACTTTTTCATGAATTTTTCTCTTTTTGTATACATGCCGTAGGTATGTGGTTTGATCTGTACGGTGCAGATAAAAATTTTTTTTATTGAACCACTTGCCACGTATTACTGTCATTTCAGAAAAATATGACGTCAACTTGCAGTTCTAGAAACTTACTTCATCTGCCCTTCAGAATCCCAGAATACGTCATGTTTGAATGAAGTTTCATCGTGAATTGACCATTTCTAAGAAACTTTCAGCATTCGAAAACATATTTCACGTCAATTTTTCGAAAGTTGACGTCATCTGGCCTTCTGATTTCCAGAATAAGTCATATTTAGATAAAGTTTTGTCGTTAATATACCATTTTTAAGATATTTTCAGCAGTTGAAAATATATGTGACGTCAACTTTGCACTTTTCAAAATCGACGTCATCTGGTCTCCAGAATCCCAGAATACATCACTCTCAGATTGAGTTTCACCGTTAATTGACCCTTTCTAAGATATTACCATCGTTTGAAAATATATGTGACGTCAACTTTGCACTTTTCAAAATCGACGTCATCTGGTCTCCAGAATCCCAGAATATATCACTCTCAGATTGAGTTTCACCGTTAATTGACCCTTTCTAAGATATTACCATCGTTTAAAAATATATGTGACGTCAACTTTGCATTTTTCAAAATCGACGTCATCTGGTCTCCAGAATCCCAGAATAAATCACTCTCTGATTGAGTTTCACCGTTAATTGACCCTTTCTAAGATATTACCATCGTTTAAAAATATATGTGACGTCAACTTTGCACTTTTCAAAATCGACGTCATCTGGTCTCCAGAATCCCAGAATATATCACTCTCAGATTGAGTTTCACCGTTAATTGACCCTTTCTAAGATATTACCATCGTTTAAAAATATATGTGACGTCAACTTTGCACTTTTCAAAATCGACGTCATCTGGTCTCCAGAATCCCAGAATAAATCACTCTCTGATTGAGTTTCACCGTTAATTGACCCTTTCTAAGATATTACCATCATTTGAAAATATATGTGACGTCAACTTTGCACTTTTCAAAAATGACGTCATCCGGTCTCCAGAATCCTGAAGGACGTCAGGAATAGAATACTTCATACTCAAATAAAAGTCACGACGGCATCATATTTCAATTTTCGAGCAAATCGGTAATTGTTACTCTAAGTTACAATTCATGAAAAAGTGGGGGCCCAACGACTGTGAGATTTGTCTTCTGCTGTGCGCCCCTTTGACCCTTTCTTACAATACAGTTTGAGTTGTCGACCGGACAGAGAGAGTGAGAGAGCATGCTGAATGGAGAGACGCAGATACGTTCCGAAAAATGTCTATAACATTGATTAAAACAATTTTTTCTTGAATTTTTTTTGCTCCGCGAGTGTATGAGTAGGTATCACATGTCTTCCACAATTTTCAACGAAATCGGTTGAGTAGAAACCCTTGAACTGGGTTTACTTTTCTTGTCACAACCCACCCACCCACACACCCACACACGACGGAAGTTGGCGCTCTTGTTGAAGCGCATGAGGCCATAACTTGGCTCAAACTGAAGCGATTTCGCTCAAATTTGAAAAACGGTTAGGGTATTAGCTATAGAAAACAAGTACATCAATAAAAACTTTGTTTTGCAAATTTCAGCCTTTTTGAGGAGAAACTAAAAAAACGGAAGCGCGCATTAGCCGGACCAAAGACAAATCTCACACAGCGCTTCGCGCTGCGCGCGATTAGTAAAACCAGCGAAAAAATCCCAAAAAAACTAAATGTTCTTAGATACCGTAGTTAAAATTTTGAATTACGGTGTTTTCGCGCCCAAATATTTTTGATTGGAGGCGCACATTTGGTGTGTCGTATTTTGTACACGCACATTAACACTATCATACCTTGATTGTTGCGCATCGGCTTATCTTTTTGTCCCGTTAGAAAATCTGCAAATTCGAGCCGCTGTCTTGGTTTGTTGGGACATTATGCATGCGAATGGGATTACATTTGCAGTTAGCGTAAACTTTCGTAACATACTGCCTAGTTATCTTCATATACGCCGATTGTGGTCCTTCGCTACACGTTTACAAAGGGTGATTTGTACCGAAGATATTTAAACTTACGGGGCTCACGTGTCTTGATCAGCAAGAAACGCAAACGATCTAACCCTTGACTCTTCCCAGTTTATCAATCATTTTTGCAGTTTTATATGGAAGAACCCTTAAAACGTGTGGTTGTATTTAAGATTCAATTTCCTGTAGTTTGTACTCTCCAATGGCGGAACATTTCCTCTCCCGGAAGCACAATATTTGTTAAGTTTCAGCTCACATCCCTAGAATTGCTACGGGAGGGGAAGATATTGATGAATACGGCCACAAATGTCTCTTCGTCTAATGACTGCACTATTTATTCTATATCCTTTCCAGGTACCGATACCTGATGTCCGGCGTGGTTCCTCGTCTGTTATCGATTGGTTCCCAGGTGACGAGGTCCTTCCTCGGAGTTCGGGCCGCTCCACTACAACAGTCGACTGCTGGATTCAAGGTAGGTTTATTTCTCTGTTATACGTTTACTACGTGTTAGTCAGAATTTGCCCAAAGTGTTCCTTAGAAGAGTGTTTCTCGAATTAGCAGATCAGTTTGTCTAGCTTTGAGGGGGTCGTACCGACGATACGGCTTTTTCTTGATTCCTGATTCGTAAGCAGAAGGACATGAAATACTGCGGTCTTTCAGGCTTTGGTGAAAGAGCCTTCCGAAATAGCACAGTTCCATACTCATTGTTGATCATTCTCTGACACTCGTGCTCGTTTTTGGAAGCTAGAGCGGGAAAGTTCTACTTCCACCCTTGTGATTCTTAGTTGAAACGGAGCCATGTTACTTACGCACGTTTGTTTTATTTCTATACGCACGTTTGTTTTATTTCCAGTTATATTTAACTTTTTTTCATGTGTTTTTAGGTGAAATCGCGTCTGAAGTTGAGATGTCGCAGTTGTTTCTTCACGCGAGTCGACGGCCGACTTCACGTGGAATGCAATGAACATCCGAGACATAAACAGAGGGAAATATTCAATGTCAAGACCTTGTGGTGATCCTATCTATACGTTTTGTAGTTTGTAGTGTCGGTTACTGTAATAGATGTTGTTCTCGTTGATATTTCTTGTTTAAATTGTATGTGAAGCGATAAATATGGCTTTCATATAGTTTTGCAACTCTAAAACGTGGAGATTGGAGAGAAGCTACTAAGAGGGAGCGTACGCTTTATTATACAAACAAATCAATACATATATTATGTGTAGCAGATTGGGTGACCCGTGCACTTCTTTAAAGCGGTCTCGTTTCTCGGCTTGGAATGTCTGAAATGAACTAGGTTGAAGGGGAAGACGTTTCAGTGCTTCTCAATGTTTTCTATTAGAAAAAAGAGAACATACATCACAGCAAACTACATTAATAATTTACAACGTTTTTTTAAAATTAGCCCAAAAATATAGACGTCGTCGCCAGAAAAATCAATCCGCAACGAAATCTTCGAATGTGTACCGTAAGACGAAAATTCACTAAAATTCCAAGAATTTTGCATTTTTTCTGTTTTAAAGCTTTAATTGTTTGTATAGTATGTTTTATTGAACTTAAAGTCGTTCAGAGAGTGGTAGTGTTGCGTACGCTGGTTCTAAAATGTGTTCATATCTCTTTTCTGCCCTTTTTTCTGAGTAAAAACCCATTACTAGAATATCGTTATTTTTTCTCCGCTTTAAAGCGTTCTAAGTTGTACGTTTGCATAGATCCTTGTGTATTAAGTAGTTAACACTATTATACCTTGATTGTTGCGCATCGGCTTATCTTTTTGTCCCGTTAGAAAATCTGCAAATTCGAGCCGCTGTCTTGGTTTGTTGGGACATTATGCATGCGAATGGGATTACATTTGCAGTTAGCGTAAACTTTCGTAACATACTGCCTAGTTATCTTCATATACGCCGATTGTGGTCCTTCGCTACACGTTTACAAAGGGTGATTTGTACCGAAGATATTTAAACTTACGGGGCTCACGTGTCTTGATCAGCAAGAAACGCAAACGATCTAACCCTTGACTCTTCCCAGTTTATCAATCATTTTTGCAGTTTTATATGGAAGAACCCTTAAAACGTGTGGTTGTATTTAAGATTCAATTTCCTGTAGTTTGTACTCTCCAATGGCGGAACATTTCCTCTCCCGGAAGCACAATATTTGTTAAGTTTCAGCTCACATCCCTAGAATTGCTACGGGAGGGGAAGATATTGATGAATACGGCCACAAATGTCTCTTCGTCTAATGACTGCACTATTTATTCTATATCCTTTCCAGGTACCGATACCTGATGTCCGGCGTGGTTCCTCGTCTGTTATCGATTGGTTCCCAGGTGACGAGGTCCTTCCTCGGAGTTCGGGCCGCTCCACTACAACAGTCGACTGCTGGATTCAAGGTAGGTTTATTTCTCTGTTATACGTTTACTACGTGTTAGTCAGAATTTGCCCAAAGTGTTCCTTAGAAGAGTGTTTCTCGAATTAGCAGATCAGTTTGTCTAGCTTTGAGGGGGTCGTACCGACGATACGGCTTTTTCTTGATTCCTGATTCGTAAGCAGAAGGACATGAAATACTGCGGTCTTTCAGGCTTTGGTGAAAGAGCCTTCCGAAATAGCACAGTTCCATACTCATTGTTGATCATTCTCTGACACTCGTGCTCGTTTTTGGAAGCTAGAGCGGGAAAGTTCTACTTCCACCCTTGTGATTCTTAGTTGAAACGGAGCCATGTTACTTACGCACGTTTGTTTTATTTCTATACGCACGTTTGTTTTATTTCCAGTCATATTTAACTTTTTTTCATGTGTTTTTAGGTGAAATCGCGTCTGAAGTTGAGATGTCGCAGTTGTTTCTTCACGCGAGTCGACGGCCGACTTCACGTGGAATGCAATGAACATCCGAGACATAAACAGAGGGAAATATTCAATGTCAAGACCTTGTGGTGATCCTATCTATACGTTTTGTAGTTTGTAGTGTCGGTTACTGTAATAGATGTTGTTCTCGTTGATATTTCTTGTTTAAATTGTATGTGAAGCGATAAATATGGCTTTCATATAGTTTTGCAACTCTAAAACGTGGAGATTGGAGAGAAGCTACTAAGAGGGAGCGTACGCTTTATTATACAAACAAATCAATACATATATTATGTGTAGCAGATTGGGTGACCCGTGCACTTCTTTAAAGCGGTCTCGTTTCTCGGCTTGGAATGTCTGAAATGAACTAGGTTGAAGGGGAAGACGTTTCAGTGCTTCTCAATGTTTTCTATTAGAAGGTTGGATGTGTTTTTGTGTTTAGTATACAAAATTTAGTAAAAAAGACAACAGTAGTATACAAAATATAGTAAAAAAAACAGTCGTTCTTAAAGAAAGTTTTCTCGGGAATACTATTTGTTTTGACGGTTGTTCTATCTGTCATACAAAGGTTTGTTTAATTGTTGGTACTTTTCCTAGCAAAACAGAAAAGACTAGTTGTTTTTGACGGTTTATCTATGGTGAATTGACAATGTGCTCTCACAGTCTGCGTCTCTTTGTCTATCGTCTGCCCGGCCGGGTCTGGGCCCCTCCGAACCGCCCGTGAATGGGGTAGTGGCCCATGAAGGAGAGAAGAGCCTCGTCCGTGTCAACTGAAAAGATGCGGGGTTACGGTAGTTGTAGGTTTCTGATGTTCAAGTTGGGGTACTGTAGTTGTCACTTGTTGATGTGTGATTCACGTGCACTAGGTTATGAGCTTGTTAGTGTGCGGAACTTTAACATACACCAATTATTGGTTTACAGTAGCTGTGAGTTATCGGTGTGTGTTGTTGTGATGGTGCGCTCTAGGGTATGACCATGGTATTGTGGGTGTGTTACATCAATTGAAAGTGTGAGGGTTACGGTAGCTGTCAGTTGTGATGTGTCGCTGACAGCCTGCTCTATGTGATGAGCTTCCAGGGCAAGTTTGTTTGAAGCATTAATTGGTTCATCAAATGTTCTGGGTACTGTAGAAGTACGCTCTGAACAGTTATACACCAGCTGTCTACAATTTGTAGTGGTCTTTAAAATTGAAAACAGCCAAAAATTTGAAAACAGCCAAAACCGTGAGCCAAAAATTTGTAGAGATTTCGCAATTTGGTCATGAAATACACGAAGCTCGAGAAATGAGCCTATCGCGCTGTGTTTGTAGTCTTATCCCATTACGCTTCCGTCGAAATTCGAACCCACCTGCCAAAATTCTTCTTGTGCAAATGCAGATGGAACGACAAGTTAGATAGTATCATTCCCCATATAGTTCGTTCCACCCACTTATAACCCTCTACAGTAATCTGATCAAACTTTCGGGTCGAAGTTTGGTATACTGGCTTTTCTGGATTCTCTCTGATTTTTGATAGTTTCTTCTGCACGTTTACTAGTACAACGTTTAAAAGTTTGAAACCAAAATAATGAACCATTCATTGGGAAAACCTTGCTGAATATCTGACGGATTACTGTAGAAGGACATCGATCGGTGAAACGAACTATACACCTTGTTTGATAGATTCATTGGCAGATTTAATAGAAACTAACCGTTTCTCCGTTGTACTACATTGTTCTCCGTCTCCTTTGCTTCATTTTCCTCCAATTGTCGCTCGATTGCTAGTTCTTTGTCCAGCAACTCCTCGTACATTCTGGAACAGCGAAAAGTTTAGATTTGTAAATTCTAAAACTTAGGAAATATAAAAGACATATGAAGGCTCTCAACTAATTTAAATGTTCTGTAGAATTAGAATTCTACTAGAACCGAACGTACTTCTTCTCTACGCTTCGGCAAATTTCTTCCCGAACCGATTCTTCCCGAACCAGTTGGTTCGGTAAGGAATCGAACCGTTTGCGTGCTCAAACCGACATGAAACCGAACCAAACCCCAATAAACGTTACGCAGTCGACCAATTTCAGCATTAATTACATGATTTGGTTCGTTTCCAACTTTGTTGGCCTAAATTTGGTTCGGTTCTAGAACCAACCAACCAACTGGTTCGGAAAGAATCGGTTCGGTTTTGGCTCGGGAATGAATTCAGACTGCGCTGGCACCACCTCCGAACGCTGACTTCAACGTGCTATTTTTCACCAGCTTCTTGATTGAACTCAGAAGTTAATTCGAAATGTAAGTCTCAAGAAGAATATTGCATATGGTTAGTGTAACACATTCCTCGACCAGTTTTTCTGTGTTATTATCTTTTGACATTCCCATTATCTTTCTGCATTGCAAGTCGAAATTAGTTATCAACTACCAACTAAAAAGTGTTGTCGCTCAGCAAAGTAACACATATCTATATTGAAAAAGCAGAAAACATTCAGTTCGGACACATTTTCGTCTTTTCTATCTATTGCTGAAAATGCCCGTTCAGAACATGCTGCCTTTGCAATAAACTGTGACAGCTAAATCCAAGCTTGCACAAGTTGTAGATTTCAAATTGAAAGTTTAGTTTATTTTCGCAAACGTTGACAGAAGGTGGTATTTAAACTTGAAATTGGACTTGATAAACAATGTTTTCTAGTTTACTACAGTTTTCAATAGTTCATTTTTTCTACAAGGCTGAAAATAACTCACTCCTGTCTGACTTCATCTATGATTTCTTCCTCTAGAAACGGTGTGAAGATATTGCTCAGGAGAGGACGAGCGAGGGAGAAGTTGACCAAGAATGCTAGTGAAATTACAAGGAGGCTGGTGATACGCATCTGGCTGTAAGCTATATTGATAATGATAATAAATAATAACAATTATAGAAACATTGTTAGTAAAAATGAAGAACTTAACATTGGACGAGAAATAGCTGTTGAAGTTCTCCTGAATAGAAATGAACGGAGGGAACACTTCTTTAAGGGGCTTGGATGAAAAAGTTGATGGAAAACTGAAGATTGAATGAAGTAGTTCGCTACAACCGCAACCAAAAGTTTTTCGAACAAGCAAAAGGTTTTTGTCTTTTCAATAATAAGAACTACATATTTGCGTAATCGGTGTGAAAGCGTCAACCAATCGATAATCATTGATTCCAAGTAGTAACATGGTTGTAGAATTCTAGTTATGATAAGAAATAATGACTTTATTGACTTCTTCCACCGATCAATAATCATGAATTCCACACCGTTAGAGGTTAGAGAACGAAGACTGGACTGATGTATTAATAGCAACATGTCTGCGCTATCTGAGACCAGAATTTAAGAAGATTAGTGTTTATCAAAACGAATAATCCAAAAAGGGTGGGTTCCGGGATTACGAACCCGGATTCTAGAATGAGTGTAAGTGTAAGCTGTCTGGTGAACAATCAGAAGAAAGTAAGATCTACTTCCACGTGCACCACGTGAGTGATACCTACGCATAGCGCAATATCGCCGTATAGAGAAACGTTTAGCTTATGACAATGTAATAGAATAGTTTATACGCGATTGAGCACGTGACTTTCGACAAGGAAGGTTGGAGTATAACGTGAGTAGAGGTATAGCTTGTGAAGAGTTCGTGAACAGAATGCAGATGCCAGCAGCCAGCGTGCCTGGGTGTTTCTAAACTAAATGTTCGACTCCTTGCAAGACATTAATTGCTGAATGAAATTCGATGCTTTTCAAGGGTGTTTCAAATTGGTTTCGAATATCAATTTGTTTGTGTAAACAAACGCTCGTATCATTTGGAGATTGCGTGAGGTTCAAAGACTACATGGAAAGATCTCCGTTGTTATTTTATCCTGCTGATTTAACACTTTCTATCTCAAAGTAATACAGCAACATATATGTATGCTTTATAGAGCGTGAAGTGATGATATAGCCGAGCCAGTGAGGTGCACGTGAGCGAAATGCAGAAGCTAACGTGTCTGTTTTCAAGTGTTGCGGTAAACAAATGTCGTATCAAGTGAAGCGTGAATGAGGTTCAAAGCCTTTAATAGAAGTGGATGTGAGATAGAAGTGGGTATTAGGTGTTCGATGAGAGAGGGTAGAGAGAAAGAGAGAAGTTATAACCTTTCTCATAGAGTTGAAATAAGTTCAGACTAAGAGAAAAAGTTGATCTATACAGAATGCTATGGAAAGTAACTGAGAAAATTGTTATTTTGATATGAACAATATTAAACGAATCAACATCGAAGAAAAACTTGCTGATGCTCAGAACTAACGGCAGATTCCCAATTTTCAAGCAGCAGAGGTCAAAAGTCACATTCATAGTCACGTAGAACATGAACAACACGTGTGAAGGTCGAAACGTATAATGTGAGGTACACATTCTCTGATGTTTGTTCACGTTTCAGATGACCGTTTCAGTTACCTATGGTACACCTAATTTTCGCTGTGTTCAACTACTATTCGTCTGTCGGAAGCTATGTAGAGCCAGGACTTCGTAATTCGGGTTCAGTTCGAAAGTGTACTGTATTAATTTCAGTAAGAATGAAGAAGACTATACTTCTAGTAAATTTCGCTGTGTGCCTACTATGTTCGTGTGTCGGAAGCTATATTGAGCAGGAATGTGGTAGGCAGTCGTAATTCGCTATCAGTATATGGCCTTATATAGGTAGTTGGGTTATCGTTCCATATTGTGATGACGTCACAAAACAAACATTCCAATGTTTTCCAAATAAGTAGGATTAGTCAAGATTGTCACGTGAGCCTTCCGCATTCTTTGGGTGGGTCGGAAGTATGTATTGTGATAAGAAATAAAAAGAATTATGCAAGAAGTATACCACCAGAAAAGTTGGCGCCAACGAGTGAATATATACTAGATGCCAATTGAGTATTCACGTAAAGTTAGCATTCTAATGAGACATCGTGCACTTTGACCTTGCACGTTTCTGAGCTCTGCAGTGTTTAACATGTTTCACGTGACTGTGCAATTGATTAACAGTATATGTGGCAGATTGTTTGGCCCCCACTTTGTTACCAGCTACGGTAGCAATACCTCACAAAATTCTCATGAGATTCTATTGATTGCTATGCTTCAACATCAGAAGGTAGCGAGTAGCTCACGAGGTGTCATTGAGATTCTCACGAGAAACTCACATGAACTTCTCATGAGGTTGGACGGTTCGCTACGCCGCAAGGCGTATAGTGTTAGTCAGTTGCACAGTCACGTGAAACATGTTAAACACAGCAGAACTCAGAAGCGTGCGATAACAAAGTGCACGGCTCCTCATTAGAATGCTAACTTCACTGGAATATTCATTGTACTTCTCGTATAACAGGTTCTGCAATCTAATGGTTTGAGAAAATCTAGAGGTTTGAGAAGTTCACACATGAACTTTCATGCGCAGTTCATGAACATTTCATAAATCTCTGGACTAATCTCATGAGAACTTGATGAGATGTTATTCATTGGGTCATCAGTTCTCATGAGATTTCTGAGGAATCGCTACCGCGTCTGTACTTACAGAGGGTAACGAAAAGAAGAAAGGAATAACTCACATAAAGTTTGAAATTCATATAAATTTAGGTAGAAAGTAACTTTCTAAAAAATTGAGAAAAGCTTCAAGTTTGAACTTTCAAGAAGAAATTGTACTTAAATAGCATGCGACGTCTCTCAAGGCAATGAAGGAAGTGACAAAAAGAAGCACGAGTCAGTTAGTTCCCCACATTCGAGTCACATTAGAATAAAATATCAGGAAGTTACGAAAGCGAATTGGTCTATGACGTGATGATTTGTTGTTCATCATGATTATTGATTTTTTTTGAATCTAGCTCCAATTCTGATTTTTCTGTTTACTATACGTATAATTAATCAATAAACCTCGACATGAAACTATATGACATGTATGATGATCACGTCCTCGTAATGAAGCGATGTGAATGAATAAGTATGTATATATGTTATTATGTAAATAAGTGATGACTCTAAAATAGGTGGGAATGACTAGTTTCAAAGAGTTCAATAAGACCCTTTTATGGGAAGTGACTTTGGATGTAGTTTGACCTGGTTACACGCCACAATGTCGGTGAATTCTATATGTAACCGGTTTTTGGTAACCTATTTTTCGGGTTACCTCAGTAGGTAACCGGTGGGTAACCGAAAGTTAAAAACCGGTTACCTGTTTTTCTAACGTAAAATGTGGTTTTTACCGTTAGTTTGTTTGGTAACGGGATTTAAGTTTTAGGTTACCTACCGGTTACCTGTGAGGTAACCTGAAAAAAGGGTTACCAAAAACCGGTTAGGTTACCTGAAAACCCGGTTACATATAGAATTCACCCTGAGTTTCAACGAAAAGGAACGGGATTAAAAACACAGCTGGACTACAAATACACCGTTTAGGATTGATTTGGAAGGAGGGAGCCTAGATATAATTTCTTATCAATTCAATTATAATTCAAACGCATTTACGCTTATGCTTACGCAAACGCTTATAATTCAAACGCATTTATCTAGTCAACAAACAGAATCTAAGATTCACTGTTTTTTATGCTTGTAGTACCCAAAGTGGAAAACGAACTCACCAAGTTTAAACTATGTTCAACACCTACAAGATATGATAAATTCACTTAAACGTTTTATAATCTTACTGTAGAGGGCCATTGTTTCGTGAAACAGACTATAACCCTCCTCTGGTTTTCTGAAATTTCTTTCGATATTGACATGAGCGAAATGTGTTGAGCATTAGAAAAAGCAAACCGTGACATGTTAAAGGGGGGCGGAAAGGAAAGCCAGTTTAGGTACCCCGGGGTACCTAAATATAACGTTGCGAGCGCCAAAACAGGCAGACACGTGTCAATCGTATGCAAATTAGGTTCGTTCATTTTAATTAAAGGTTATACTAATCGGTTTCTCTTGATAAGCTCTTTCATTTCCTTTCTGTCCCCTTTGAAGGACCGTTGACGCGAGATTGGTCCACATAATCGTTCTTCTTTAACTCTAACGGAGTCAGCGTTGATTAATTCATCTCAACTTTCTAGACCAAATTTCACTTTTCCAAGAGGAATAACAAGATAGTGATACAGAAAGAAATCATTCTACATCACGTATGTATACGTGGCAAAGTGGCTAAAGTCTCAGACTCCGGCGGGAGGGCGTCTGGTTCAATTCCCCCAGGAGGCACGTTGTCTATTTCGGCTCATCCCACGCCAATTGTTTCTTATAGCTAACAATTTAGGCCATAAAAAACACTTATGACCAAGTTTTGAACCACAATGAAAACTTTGCACTTTGAAAGACCGAAAAAAATTACGCTTATGTTACATATTTTTATAGAATAAATCTAAAATCCAAATAACACGCGAATATCTTTATGTTTAGTTACCAAACCTGAGGTTTCGTGTTTCAAGTTCAAATTAGAACTTTGATGAAGTTTCAAAGTGGTAATGATATATTTCCGAGTTCAACAACTGTACTCATACTTCTGGTCACAACATTTGTGAATTACAATGAAAAACTTTGTAATTGTTCACGTTTCTTCATGTTTTACATCATTTTCTCATTAGAATCAAGTGAACTTACTACATTTCCATAGTTCTTCTTCATTATTCCATATCGCTGTTAAAACGAGCCATTTTCAACACAGATAAGCAGTGACATGGCAGTTGATGACGTCACAGATTTTCCGAATGGTAGTTTGGATGAACCATTAAGGAATGCATGGTATTTACACCGGAAATAGGGTTATAGATATCGAAAAAAAGATAAAGAGGTCACATCACTGTTTTTGTTTTATCAAAACTAGCATGACATTGCGTGGGAGGTTGGATATAGGCTTTCGCTCATTCCAAAGCAAGACTCTACGGTGTGTCCCTGTTCCGCTGTGTTTATAGTTAGATCCCAGAGACCCGGTCACATCATATATATAGTTTGTTCCACACACTTATAACCCTCTACAGTAATATGCTTAAACTTCCAGGTCAAAGTTTGGTACGTGGGCGTTTTCGGGTTTTCTCCAAATTTTTGTAGTGTTGTCAGCCCCTTTACTACTACAAACTCTGAAAGTTTGAAATTGAACTTAAGTATTGTTCATTAAAAAAAGCCTGCTGAATATTGGACGGATTACTGTAGAAGGACATAGATTGGTGAAACAGAGTATAGTCATTTAGACAAGTTGTGGCATAGAGAAGTTTGTACTTGCGCCACAATCTTCCACCTCTTTGGTTTTCTACCAAGTTGAGGACATATTTCGTCCACTTTGTTTTTCTAGTTTCTCTATCGCTATCTTCACTTCTCCCAGCTTCCCCTTTCTTTATCTCTTCTCTTTCTCTCTTCCTTCCTCTCATCACGCTCTTCCTCTTCCTCTCAATCACCTCTCTTTCTCTCCTTCTTCTCTCTACACCCTTTTCATTTCTCTCCCTTATCTCTCTGTCCCTCACTTCATCGTTCCTTCTTCATATGATATATATAAATATATATATATATATATATATATATATATATATATATATATATATATATATATATATATATATATATATATATATATATATATATATATATATATATATCTGTCTCTCTGTCTCTCTGTCTGTCTGTATCTCTCTCCCCTCTCTCTCCCTCTCTCTCTCTCTTCCTCCCCCTCTCCCCTTCTCTTTCTCTCTCTCTCCCTCTCTCCCTCTCTCCCTCCCTCTCTCTTCTTCTCCCTTCTTCTCTCCCTCTCTCTCTCTTCCTCCCTCTCGCTCTCCCCCTCTCCCCTTCTCTCTCTTTCTCTCCCTCTCTCCTTCCCTCTCTCTTCTTCTCCCTTCCCCTCTCCCTCTCCCTCTCCCTCTCTTCCCCCCTCTCGCTCTCCCCCTCTCCCCTTCTCTCTCTTTCTCTCCCTCTCTCCCTCCCTCTCTCTTCTTCTCCCTTCCCCTCTCCCTCTCCCTCTCTCTCTTCCCCCCTCTCGCTCTCCCCCTCTCCCCTTCTCTCTCTTTCTCTCCCTCTCTCCCTCCCTCTCTCTTCTTCTCCCTTCCCCTCTCCCTCTCCCTCTCTCTCTCTTCCCCCCTCTCGCTCTCCCCCTCTCCCCTTCTCTCTCTTTCTCTCCCTCTCTCCCTCCCTCTCTCTTCTTCTCCCTTCCCCTCTCCCTCTCCCTCTCTCTCTCTTCCCCCCTCTCGCTCTCCCCCTCTCCCCTTCTCTCTCTTTCTCTCCCTCTCTCCCTCCCTCTCTCTTCTTCTCCCTTCCCCTCTCCCTCTCCCTCTCTCTCTCTTCCCCCCTCTCGCTCTCCCCCTCTCCCCTTCTCTCTATTTCTCTCCCTCTCTCCCTCCCTCTCTCTTCTTCTCCCTTCCCCTCTCCCTCTCCCTCTCTCTCTCTTCCCCCCTCTCGCTCTCCCCCTCTCCCCTTCTCTCTCTTTCTCTCCCTCTCTCCCTCCCTCTCTCTTCTTCTCCCTTCCCCTCTCCCTCTCTCTCTCTTCCCCCCTCTCGCTCTCCCCCTCTCCCCTTCTCTCTCTTTCTCTCCCTCTCTCTCTCCCTCTCTCTTCTTCTCCCTTCCCCTCTCCCTCTCCCTCTCTCTCTCTTCCCCCCTCTCGCTCTCCCCCTCTCCCCTTCTCTCTCTTTCTCTCCCTCTATCCCTCCCTCTCTCTTCTTCTCCCTTCCCCTCTCCCTCTCCCCCTCTCTCTCTTCCTCCCTCTCGCTCTCCCCTTCTCTCTCTTTCTCTCCCTCTATCCCTCCCTCTCTCTTCTTCTCCCTTCCCCTCTCCCTCTCCCTCTCTCTCTCTTCCCCCCTCTCGCTCTCCCCCTCTCCCCTTCTCTCTCTTTCTCTCCCTCTCTCCCTCCCTCTCTCTTCTTCTCCCTTCCCCTCTCCCTCTCCCTCTCTCTCTCTTCCCCCCTCTCGCTCTCCCCCTCTCCCCTTCTCTCTCTTTCTCTCCCTCTATCCCTCCCTCTCTCTTCTTCTCCCTTCCCCTCTCCCTCTCCCCCTCTCTCTCTTCCTCCCTCTCGCTCTCCCCTTCTCTCTATTTCTCTCCCTCTCTCCCTCCCTCTCTCTTCTTCTCCCTTCCCCTCTCCCTCTCCCTCTCTCTCTCTTCCCCCCTCTCGCTCTCCCCCTCTCCCCTTCTCTCTCTTTCTCTCCCTCTCTCCCTCCCTCTCTCTTCTTCTCCCTTCCCCTCTCCCTCTCCCTCTCTCTCTCTTCCCCCCTCTCGCTCTCCCCCTCTCCCCTTCTCTCTCTTTCTCTCCCTCTATCCCTCCCTCTCTCTTCTTCTCCCTTCCCCTCTCCCTCTCCCCCTCTCTCTCTTCCTCCCTCTCGCTCTCCCCTTCTCTCTCTTTCTCTCCCTCTATCCCTCCCTCTCTCTTCTTCTCCCTTCCCCTCTCCCTCTCCCTCCCTCTCCCTCCCTCTCTCTCTCTAATCAATTCTAATCGGCAGTGCGGCTTCCCAGTGTACACTATTATACAAAACAGTTGTTCTCGTTTTTCGGAACATAAACACATTTGTAATTTGTATTTATCGTCCGCTGTTAACTGCGGATGTTCAAGAAACAAGACAAACCTATATACATAACAAAAAATCAATAATAAAATCGATGTGACATAAATTATGACGTCATTCACATTAGAAAACGTCTATAACCAAAGTCACAAATGAGCTCATTACATACATAGAATTAAACAGAAGATACAATCCATGAATACTAATAGTAGATATTAGGGTTGTTAATCAAGTTCGAAATTTCGAGTTTTCCAGTTTTCCAGTTTTGAGAAATTTCGATTCGAGTCGAGTTTCGAGTTCGACTTCAACAACCCTAGTAGATATAGACATGAAGTTTAGAGAATAGGAACAATAGAACAATTGTGATCGTCTAGTTATAGTTAACCTATATGGTTTATATAGTAATAGAAACAACATTCTCGGAAGAATTTTTTTTGGAAATTTCAAAGCTTTTGTTCCCATAATTATGACCTAAAAACATAAAATAAGCCTATGAAATGATACATTTCAGCTGAAATACACAACCATATAAGAGAAAGACGGGTTTTTGGAGAACTATTTCCGTTTTCATCAGAAAACTAAGTGTTTTAGACTGCACTCCAAAACGCTCATTTATATAATAATCTAGAAAACCATTCAAAAGATTACCACAAACTGTGAATACACAGAAAGAAAGTAGCTGCTACCGTAATAAAATAAGATATCGATTTGATTTTTCATGTTGATCGAAAAACTGAGCATTTCGGACGAAAACTCCTTTAAAACTTTGTAGAAACACAGAAGGAAACTGACTGCTACCGTAATCAGGTCAGATACTGATTGGAACTGTCCTTTAGTTCGGAAAACTGGCTAAATTTAACAAAAGTGAAAACACAGAAGAAAAGTGGCTGCTACCGTAACCAGGTTGGATATCGATTGAACGGATGACCGCAACCTCTCGGGACGTCCCTTCAGGGGACCGGGAGACCGACAGCAGAAACGAGAGTTGCCGTTGATCAGCTGCTGGTGTCTGAAACACAGCCTCCATTGAAGGAGACCGGAACACAACTTGAGCAGAGGTTTTGTTCTGGGCTGCTTTTAACTGTATTGAGATCAGAGAGCACAAATAACTCGTATATTAGTTTAATCAGTCCACGTGACATTCACATCGCGACACGCAACGCGTCCAATCAAAAGTAGGATACAGCAGCTTTACGAGAAACCATGTTGCTCTCCGGTCTCCTTTAAATGACCCCAGTGACCATATACTTTCACCCCCCCCCCCCTCCCAGAAAAGTTCTCAAAAGTGGTTCGAACCTATCAGTATTGATCGTACCGCGTGGTGAGTGGTCTAATTTCAAAGTGTCAATGTCACATTGGACTAGGACATTGGGACATTTAGATAATCGGAAGCCTACCACACCACCTCTTTATAGTAAGTGCCAAATTTATAAATTTCTGTCGCCCGCCGGAATCGAACCTGGGAGCAAAAGATTCGTAGCAGAGCTCTAACCACTGCGCAACTGAATCACATAACCGGGCTTGGAATCGAAGGCATGTGTGCGTACACAGCGGAAATTGAAATATACAGTACCCTCCAGCTATTCCGTTGGCGACGACGGTCTACATGACATTGTTGACGTATCTGTTGTGTGCACTCAAGCTACAGTTTAGATTTGCTCCCACCCTATCCAGTCTTGATCTTTGGAAAATTATATTTGACCTACCTCAACTTATCAGAGAACCTGTGCATGACATTGTTGCTGTATCTGTTCCTCCTATCCCTTGAGTCCATAGACCACAGTCGAACTAGTCGTTGACCGGCAGTACTCAGAAGAGAATACGGACGGCAGCCGGAGTGCGCGTTCATTCCTACGATTGAGCAGACTTTTTCCTGAAATATAAATATTGTGATACTTTGTAGTTCGATATTGTCCGTTTTTCTGTGGGCGTAGTTTGATACCGTCGGATCAAAGTACAGGTGAAAAGTCAAGGGACTATTAGCCACTTAAAGGGTGATTTCGGGTGATCGTGTAAGCGCGGGCCCAATAGGCCCTAAAAGGTCCGCGAACCCGGTAATTCGATCAATTTTGAAGACAACTGTGTTGCACTACTCAACATTTTCTGCCATTTTCCGCTAGGGTGAGAAGGAAAAAGAAACTAAATCAAGTATTTGGGGCCAAAAATGTCATTCTGCACGGCCCTTATACCCTAATAGGCTGATTTTGGCTACGAAACCGACAGGGAACAGGGAAGATAACAGGAGTGCGTATTCATACCCACGGTTGAGCAGACCTTTTCCCAGAAATGGAAAAAGTTTTGAATCAAATCATTAATGGTTTGCTCAGGGATAGATGAGTCGATGCTTTACATCCTGGTCAGAACTGCCATGTTTATAGTTCATAGTTTCATCTCGCCCCAGTTCAGTTGCAATTCGAAAACTGTGCCGGATTCGTTTTACCACACACATTTTGCACATTTACTCATTGTTTTACTCAATCACGACTTCCACAAGATAGCTGAGGAGGAAGTGTTCGGAAAACACATAGAAGCGGAAGCAAGACTACGATTGTCCCCAGGTAACCAGATAAGCCCAGTAAAACATCTCTTTTTGTTCGTCTTTTCGTGACGAAACTAGTTTCTTTGTTATGGTGTCCGGTTACTTTTGACCGCGGCGGAGCAACTTTTTCGTCGGGGAAAAAAAGAGAAGTTATGATTGGTCCAGTGACGGCTTGTCAATCAATGACAGGGGGGAGGGCGGAGCACTTTTAGGGCAAATATGACACCCTTTTTCGAGTATTTGGGTTATTTTGAGTCATTTTGAACGGTTTTCAGTTTGTTCAAGCAAATGAACTATTTTTAAGTCAGTGAAACTTGTAGTTTTTAGTGCTGACTTGAAGTTGGAGTGTTCTGAGCGCATTTTTTTCTCGATTTTGGGTCTTCTGGAATACTTTGAGTCTATTCACCAAGATTCAAGATTTTGGGTCTTTTTTTTCAGTTTTTCATGTGTTTTCGGGAACTTATAGGCATCGCGTCTTGTGAAGATTAAAAATGTGAGATTCAGTAGAGATTCGTAACAATTGGCCTTATATGATCTGACGTGATTGAAGTTCAGGTTCACACATTAATCTAATTTCAATTCTTAGTTTGAAATTTGGCTCAAAGTGACATTGGTTTCTACACGTGTTCCAAAACGTGGTAAGTGATCTCACGTGTGTGTTAAAGAAGTACGCTTTGTGGTCCAATCGCAATGCTTCAGTCCTTTAAACGGCAATAAATTTTTTAATTGCAGTTTAAAGGACCGTTGACACGGGATTGGTCCACATAATCGTCTTTCTTTAATGCAGTTTTTTGTTGTTTGTAATTCGACTTAAACTGATGCACCTGACATTGGTTCCTACACGTGTTCTAAAACGTGGTAAGTGATCTCACGTGACTAAAGGTCACACATCAATCGAACTTCAATTCATACGTTGCAGTTTGAACTGTAGTTTGTAGTCTGTTAGTTTACACCCCGTACCTCTATGCATTGACATGTCTTCACAGTGCGATCCCCGTTCAGCGATCGATCAAAATATCTGGAAATAAATCAGGTGGGCTCGAATCGGTTTTTCCTAACGAATCAATCAATTCCGCCCTCAATTTGTACGCCAAGCCAAGTGAAGAGGGAAACGGTGTATACTAGAAGTAAATTGACAAGTCACGTAAAGTTAGCATTCTAATGAGAAATCGTGAACTTTATTATCGCACGTTTCTCAGTTCTGACGGCGCAGCAATCCCTCCAATCTCACGAGAAGTTCATATGAGTTTCTCATGAGATACCTCATGAGCTACTCGTGAACTATCAATGTTGTAGCATAGCAATCGATAGAATCTCATGAGAAGCTCACGCAATTAGCTCATGAGGTATCTCATGAGATTTTTGAGGGATTGCTACGCCGCCTGCTGTGTTCAACGTGTTTCACGTGACTGTGCAATTGACGAACAGTATACAGCATAACAACCAACTACAAAGAGATCATTTTTAGTCCAACATCGAGGCCACGAAATTGAACTTTTGTTCTAGCCGACCAGGGAAGAAGTTTCAACATTTCTCGAACAAATACAGTTTGTTTCCAAGTTTCACGAGAATAAGGTGTCTTATTTAATTTATATAACATGATTTTTGAACTCCTCTCCACAATTCGACCGCGAGACATATGCCATCCACACAAGTGAAAACATCTATTTTCAATCCTGTCAGTTTCAGAAGTAGACTGGCACAGCAGAAATACGGGACTACAGTACATCCCATCAAACAAGCCCACCTAATGTATCTGGACTCGCAGGGTCCTCCACAGCTACTGGGGTCACAGTCCCCGGGTCGGTAGCCGCGACAGGTTTGGGAGAAATCGAACCTAAACTATTACGTAGGACAAAAACATACCAAAAACAATGAGTTTTAGTAACTGTATTGTTTTTGTGTTTGTAACAAGGGGGTAAAACGTGAACAAAACGTTGTTTGTTTGCTGCCGTCGTACTTTTTGTTGGTGCTTTTGACACGATTTGACCCATTGTTCGACATAGAAGTTACTGCTCACATTTTTGTTCCATACTGTCAGAATTCAGTCGATACGCACAGAAATTCCTCAAATTTGAAAAAAAAAAACTTTCTAAGAGACGAAAGTGGGTTGTTCAATTGAAGCGCTTGTTATATACTAGAAGTGAATTGAATAGTCACGTAAAGTTAGCATCCTAATGAGGAATCGTGCACTATGTCATAGCACGTTTCTGAGTTCTGCTGTGTTTAACATGTTTCACGTGACTGTCCTTAATTGACTAACAGTTACTTGATGTTTGAACTACCTGCGGTCTACTTTGAAACGCAAGAGCTTATTTCTACTTCAATACTTTTGTGGCTTTTTCATCATAACTTGAAAGAATTTGATATACATTTGAATAAATCGCTATTGTTTCTGTGATTGTGAGGTTGTCATTGTGAAGTGTCATTGTCATTGTCACTGTCACTGTTATTGTCATTGTCACTGAACTTTAAACAGAGAAAAAACTGTTCACAACCAGGAAGTAGCCGAGATTATACTGTTAGTCAATTGCAGTCATGTAAAACATGTTAAACACAGCAGAACTCAGAAAAGTGCGACGACAAAGTGCACGATACCTCACTAGAATACTAATTTTACGTGACTATCCAATTTAATTCTAGTATAAAGTACATTGTAGCAAGTTTCGTTGATGGAATCCACTTTGTTATAAAATATTTTGTAAATTTAGTATTGGAAAAGATGAACTCACTTGAAGGAATAAGTAAAATTAAATAAAAAGGTAGATATAGAAATAAAAAGTAGGGAGGAATATCGCATTGCTATCAAAGTGAACAACTGACTTCACGCGAACGAAATGAGGGAGGGACGGAGAGAGAGAAAGAGAAAGAGAGAGAGAGAGAGAGAGAGAGAGAGAGAGAGAGAAAGAGAAAGGAGAGAGACAAGCGAGAGAGAGAGAGAGACAAGAGAGAGAGAGAGAGAGAGGAGAGAGAGAGAGAGCCAGAGAGAGAGAGAAAGACAGGAGAGAGATAGAGAGGGAGAGAGTAAGATAGAAAATAGAGAATTCCGCTAGTATAGTTTCAATCAATCCCACTGAGACCTCGGCAACTTGCCAACAAAATTACCAGATGGCTTTTCCATGTTAATGTTTTCCAAAAACAAAAAAAAGTTTTTTTGAGCGGCAGACGTAAATCATTCGTGCGTGGCGAAAAACCATGAAACCAGCTGTTTCTGTAAACTATATAGTTATTATAGAATAGAATAGATTTATTCGTGATTTAACACGTGACTTCCACATAGTATGTGGCACTCCAATGGAGTAAATGGAGAGAAAAGTTGAGAAGAAAAAGGGTATGGTTACCCTGTTACGCGCTCATAATATTACATGCAATTTGACAGTGCTGGACGACGGCGATTGAACCAAATGATTTGTGGGACAATAGTTATCTTGAAAGAGACGTTGTAATGAAGATATGTTTTGTGAAGAGATCATCCGGATTGGCATGTTTGGCTGGGATGAGATGTATGCACGTTGGCTGTGCCATGTGTAAAAACAGAGGGATGCAATAGACGGTCACAAAATACATAGTAATAAGACATAAACTCTGCGTTGTTTTGAGTTTGCCCGTTCTTGTAACTCTATACCAAAAATCGAATAGTTCGATCATGCATGCAACAATGCTATCCAGTGTCAAGACGGTTCAGTTAGTAACGTTGCCCCTAACCAATGACACTTCGTAGATCAGATTTCTACCACAGAGTACAGAGAACGGCCGCACTTCGCAACACCGCGGATAGACATAAATGTCATCCCACCTAATAAGACATAGAAAACATTTGTGACCATCCATATATGCATAGGGATATATATTCAAACATCTTTGTGCTAGTGTAGGCTTTTGAATTCTCAATCCCAACCAAGACATGTTTCACCCTCTCTCACTAGCTCTATTGGAGATAATGAGCCGTTTTGGACAATCACCGTTATGTCCACACTGTGTATGTATAGAAATGGAATGATGAGAGAGATTTTGTCACATCCTGAGCTCTACAACTAATTGCGGCAATAGTTTTGGAGTGCCACAACTACTAATCGCTGTAATTTTATCATTTTTGTTGTCTTGGCGGAACGGAGCATCACGGAACACATCGGTCTTGGAACACTGAACAGCACTTGAATTGCAAGATCATCAACCACATCTTGACAAACAGTAACTGAAATTTCGAGTAGAGTAAATGTGTACACATCAAACTACTTTTATTTTCGAAAGAAACTCTTTATGCTCAGATTGAGACATGTTTGCACTATAAAATGATGTTGGAAGTAATCTTGACCAACGACGTATTCTCATGAAATAAGAGTGATAATACGGATTGAACTTCGTAAAGTCTATTTGAATTTCAAATTGACTATTTCGGCCTCCGGTCGGGCGCAATACAAAAAAGTTTGAAAATTTCAATGGCGACACAGAATTCAAAATTTGCTTGAAGTTGATCAAGTCGATTTTCACTCTTCTCACAGCTAGGGGCTCGAGTTTAAACATTTTCAATCGGTTTTCATACGAAGGTGCGTTTCTTGGCGAGACTCTGTTCAGTTTACAGTACAATATTCTAGTAAAAGTTCGTTGCACATTTTCAATGCATATAATATCCTTTTTAAGGTAAGGGCTCCATACACTGCAACCATACTCAAGAATAGGTAGCACGAGAGATTTGAATAATCTAATGACACATTTTGAGTTGGGGTTTGCAAACAGTCTTAGAATGATAAACATAGCACATCGCGCCTTCCTAGTCAAGTTTTCGATGTGCGTAGTGAACGTGAGACGATTATTAACAAGAATACCTAAATCTTTCATAGTCTCAGTAGTTTCAAGGTATATCTGATCATAAAGCGTATAACAGTGACATGGGTTTGTTTTTCCAAAATGCATTATGCGAGTTTTGGTTGGTGACAACTTGAGTTGTCGAGCTGTCATGTAGGAGACTAGAGAATCTATACAGGCTTGCAAAACATGTGTATCAGAATCGGTTTGAATAGTTTTCAGCATTTTTAGATCATCAGCAAACATGTATAAGCGCACCCCAAGACATGATGGAATGATTTTTGGTAAATCAAAGAGATAGATCAAAAACAGTATTGGACCAAGAACTGAACCCTGAGGCACACCACTTATAACATCAAAAGATGACGAGAGAGAACCATTAATATTGACTTTGCAAGAACGATTTTTGAGAAAAGACGAAATCCAACACCACAAGTTACCCCTCACTCCTAATTTGGCTAGGATGTGTAGCACTTTATCATGGGATACCGTATCGAAAGCCTTGGCGACATCATAGTACACTACATCAACATTGGAACCGGAAGAAACACTACTTAAGACTTTGTTGGTGTAGTCGAGCATTTGGTGGGAAGTTGACATTCCAGAGCGGAACCCAAACTGTTCTTTCGGAAGAATACAATTGTTGTTCAACCAAGCTTCAAGAGGTTTCTTGATACACCGTTCCATCAGTTTACAAGGAGTGCACGTTATGCTAATAGGTCGGTAGTCGGATGGTTTTGACGCGTTTCTAGTTTTTGGAACGGCTGTCACAAATGAACGTTTCCATACTTGAGGTACAGCACCTAACCGCAACGATATATTGAAAATGTGGGCTAATGGCTCAGTGATTTCACTATAACATTCCTTGAATATTGCCTGAGGAATACCATCAGGAGACAACGAAAATGATGGTTTCAATGTTTTACATACTGCAAAAACGTCTGAGGGGCATATTAAGAAAGAGCTCAGAATACGATTGCTTGGTAATGCCAAAGTTGGTTTACTACCATTATCGGTGACAAAAAAATGAGTCTGTCCAAGTTTCATGGGCATGATGCCAAGGTCTAAGTGGGAATGGCTATATACTAGTTGTAAATTGAATAGTCACGTGAAGTTAGCATTCTAATTAGGTATCGTGCACTTTGTCATGGCACGTTTCTGAGTTCTGCTGTGTTTAGCATGTTTCGCGTGACTCTGCAATTGACTAAAAGTATACACTATAGTTTATGCATATTTTGAGATTGAAACAACTGAAACGAAAAATGAGCAATAACTTCAAAACAGTCCTCGCTACGCTACTGCGCTACTCACCATATTTTGCGTTTCTAACTACCTAAACAATTCCTGATGTATACCGGACTGATTTTTTATTTTCAAATTATATTTTATTTTCTGTATATAATTTCCAACAAACAACAGACCACAGGACATATCTCTATTCAAGGGTTGTACTCGATGGGGAGGTTCTTTCTGCGGACCATTCCGTCTCCCTGGAACCATTCCCTGCGGAACTATTTGGCAGCTTCATCAAAAGTCTTGGTCCACTCGATGGTGATACGGTCGTTGCTGAGTACGTATGCTAGAAGATCCCGGCACCTTCATCCCATTCTGGGCTTTTATATATAGTTTGTTCCACTCACTTATACCTCTACAGTAATCTGCTAACTCTTCCAGGTCAAAGTTTGATATATTAGCGTATTCAGAACTCCTCAAAATGTTGATAGTCTCTTCTGCAAGTTTACTACTACTAACTCTGAAACTTTGAAACCAAAGTAATGACTTTCTCATTAGAAAACACCCCTTTGAATAGTTGACGGATTACTGTAGAAGTACATCGATTGGTGAAACAGACTATACCGAAACTGCATGCAAATGAGCGCGTGCTGACGTAACGTGGCACTTTGTTGTTGTAACGTTTGCGTGCACGTCTCCTGTCCGCAAAGTGTATGAGGTACGTCTGTTTACGTGGCAAATTCGTGAGATTTGCAACAGGTTTTTGTCCGATTTTATTTTCCGTTACAGCAAAGCTTCACTGGCTGTTATGATTTTTCTGATACTTTTATTCTTTCCAGTTATAGGCAAAGGTACTTATTCAAGAAACATGTTTAGATTTGATCTTAGACAAAGTATTAGAGTCCTCTATTGTAGCTTAGCGCTCACTCAGAACAAGCGTCGTTGCAAAACAGTAAAAAACTGTTTATACAGCGTGGCTGTCATATATATTGATTTTCGCTCTCGTCGCCTGACGTCTCTTCGGGGCACACTATATCTCTAGATTTGTTGCAAAACAGTTTCGACCAAACGCGAATTTGTAATTAACAGAGTGAGTTCCGAGCAGAGGTGATATGTGTACTGTAGGACGCAGTTTCTGCTGTGTAAAATTGAATTGGCTTGACTATTGTCCACCATTGGTTACACTCATCGTTGTGTTCAAATCTTTGGTTTTATTTGCATAGCCTGGCATCGCAGCCTATTTTTACCTTACAGTTCTACCTTCGCTCGTGGGAAAAATATTTTGTTGGTTTTCTCGTTAGACCGAACACGAGGTGATATGATGTTCTTTATTTAGTGCTGACGTTTCGGCGGGTTCGCCGTCTTCAGAGCCTGAAAAAGGCATCAGTCAACTATTTACAACAAAATCGATACAGTCGCGCCGGAATTCAACTCAAAAGTATTTCAAATAGTGCATAGAGAGCATGACTAACTCAAATCTAACACAACTTTGACACACCTTGTCCACCGAAGGGAAAAATATTTGTTTCCAACGAATTGTATTTCAGTCTTTTCGGCAGCCGCGTGGGACCCGAACAAACGGCCTTTCCGTTGCGATGCCAATTGTTGGAAGGGATTCAAAGACATACAAGTGAGAACAAAATGTTTTTGCGATTCTGTGCTCAGCTTATGTTTTTCTACGAATTCCGATGCCTATAATTACATACAGCTGCTGGGATAGAGTAGCCAACGAAAAGGCGGGTACTGTTTATCTCAATTTTCGCTGTGTGCAGACACATGTCTTCGATTCGAAACCATGCCGTGATGTACTTTCGTAGCGCAGTGTTTAGCGCATAGCCACGGAACTTTTGCTCACAGGTTCGATTCCGGCGAGCGACAAAAAATTATAAATTTGGCACCCCCTATAATCATCGTCTTCCGAAAAAAATTTTTATCATTCACACATCAGAAAGTCCCTTTTCAATGAGGATACTTGTTCACGTTGTTATAGTTGTCAGATCGACCTGAAGATGAACCGGGAGTACCATCTTCCAGCTAGAAGGAAGCAATTACTTTCCACTTCAGAGTACGTATGCTAGAAGATCTCGGCACCTTCCCGTCCTGCGTCTCCTCAAACCTACGCTATTTCTCTGCTCTTACATCCCGCCGGGATGTAAGAGACAATAAATAGTGAGGCAGAACGAAAATTGGATGAAGGTGCCGGGATCTTCTAGCATACGTACTCAGGACCCGTTCGACACTTCCCACTGTGACAAAACGATGACGGAGTACGGTAACTTGTTGTTGGGCGGCAAGAAAACAATACAAGTGGACGAACGGACCACTATCTGTAGCAGGCAAGTTGTACACTGTTAATATTCTGAATAACCACAAAAAAACAGCCTTTCCAATTCTTTCAAGTTTTCTATACGTAATTTCTACATTGTTACTGATGGAAAATGCAACTACGCAGTTTTCTGTGATAAAAAACTCAATCGAAACCATTTAATGTTGATGTAACAGCTCTGTAGTTTGTTTCTAATCTTTTGGTCTTGAGTTCAATTCTGAATTATCTTTTTGTAAATATGACCCCACCAATCTGAACTATTACTGGTGGAGGTACGATTCATACAACGGTTTTATAAGAAGTTACATAAAATTATTTATAATAACCACATTGTTCAGATCTCGAAACGTGACGCGAATATCGCAATCCAGCCGTCCTTCCTCCGATTATCGACTGATTTGTAGACCGGTGACGGACCGGATGACCTGGTACCGGGGACCACAACGGGTTACTGTTAGGTGAGGAATAATAAAATTTAATATTTCAATTTTTCCGAAGTCCATGAATGAAACTATTTCATACGCGAACGAGACTGTTTTGAACGACGCCACTTGCGAACGTAAAATTCATGCAAATTTGACTGTTTTTAACCGAGTTCCATAATTATACGTTTTCAATAGACACCTATAGTGAGTGCCAAATTTATAAATTTATGTCTCTTGCCGGCATTGAACCTGCAAGCAAAAGTTTGGCAGCAAGGCGCTAACCACCCTGCTATAAGGCACATGGCCAAAAAGATTTGGAATCGAGGACATGTGTGCGTACACAGCGGAAAGTGTCGATATACAGTACTCTTCCGCCTTTTCGTTGGCGACGACTATATCCATCTATCGGGGAGGCTCTGGCGGTGCACGTTCTTCTGATATACTTTGTTTGTAGTTTTAACCCACTGTATAGTGAGTGCCAAGCTTATGAAATTCTGTAGTTGGCGGGAACCGAACCAGCGAGCAAAAGTTTCGAAGCAGGGCGCTAACCACTGCGCTATTAGAGAACACAACCGGAAAGCTTTAGATTCGAAGACTCAAAGACATGTGTTCGCCCACAGCGAAAAGTGAGATATACGGTACCCTCCAGCCTTTCCGTTGACGACGACTATATTTCAGTCGAAATTCACCGTCTACTGTGCAGACAAATCAAACTACAATTTAGGTTTGATCAGCTCCTATATGATAGTTTGACGACGATAATAACGTAGTCGCAAAACATTTGCATATTGTGAACAAGTAGTTCTTTCGGAAACCATTTTTCTCCAGAAACAAGCCGTGTCTCCGATGGGATTCCGTCACGCATTCCTTCAGCGAAACGGACTTTTCTCGTTTCTCTGCGCCCTCTCTGTCGCACACACTGTCTCGCCTGTCGCGCGGTGTGTCCCAACACGAAAACTACTGTAGAAACCCTGACGACGACAAATTGGGGCCGTGGTGCTTTTACAAGGCTGGCAATAAGGTTGGTTTCATGAAAACTCAAATCTAGGCGGCTATAGTTCTAGCCATACCAGCGGTGAAAGGTTACGGTATATCTAATTTTACTCTGTGTATAAAAAAGCGTTAATTTTTCAATACTGATATGAAGCAGCACAACTCCAGTGGTTATGAAGTTCTGGACTAGATTGAGTTCCACAATTTTGTTGTTTTCCTGAAGTGCCCCCCCCCCTCTCCTCACACCTCTTCAATGAAACTAACTCAATTTAAGTATTTTTTGCTTTCGAACTTTTTAGTAATGGACCAAAAGTAGCTTGTACACCGTACTGAACAGCCAAAATATATAGAGTTCAGGTACCGTTCTAGTTCTGCATCCTCTCTTTCACATTCAAATGATTCCAGACCAAACGCGAGCCGTGTTTCCATCCCTGCGTGGATACGGTATCCGAACTTTGTCTGTCCAAGACCCACTTTCCGTTCCGGACCCTTTTGGGTCATAGTTCCCTAGAGATTGTGGCCCCATTGTCAAAACGGACGATCAGCAGTATTCCAGAGGCTATGAGGGACAAGGTTGTCAAGCACAACTTGGCTACAGGTGAGCCTGTCTAAATGTGTCGGTGAATGCTATATGTAACCGGGTTTATTGGTAACCTAACCGGTTTTTTGGTAACCTTTCTTCCGGTTACTTCGATAGGTAACCGGTCGGTAGCCGAAAATGAAAAACCGGTTACCTGTTTTTCCAACGCAAAATGTGGTTTTTACCGTTAGTTTGTACGGTAACCGGATTTTAGTTTTGGGTTACCCACCGGTTACTTGTGAGGTTACCTGAAAAAAGGGTTAACAAAAACCGGTTAGGTTACCTAAAAACCCGGTTAGTTGTAGAATTGGCCAAATGTGTCTAAACCTAAGTTCCTAGTTTCCTACTGTAAGAGTCTATGTAGATATTCTGATGACTATATAATTTCTCTCTCACACTTCACTCTACAATGCAGATCCTCGTAATCAGAGCTTTGATAGGAGTTGTACGAAAAATGTGCACCTTAAAGAAGGACGATCATGTGCTCCAATCTCAACGCTTCAGTTTTTTGGACTGCAATACATTTTTCAATTGCAGTTTTAAGAACTGACGCGCCGAGATCGGAGCACATAGTCGTCCTACTTTAAGTTCAATTTCGTAAGGGACAGGGTTTGGGGAAAGACCAACCGGTCTGCGAATCTTTCAAAGGCTATGAGGGAAAAGTTCTCCAATCTGGCTACATGTAGAGGATGACTAATTTATAGTTCTCATCATTTCTACAAAGATTGCTACTGTACACATTGAAATACTCAATAATGTCTCTATTCTTAACCCCAACCCTGTCTGTGACATCCTGTGACACTTGCTCATATAGTCGTCGCCAACGGAAAGGCGGAAGCGTACTGTATGTCTCACGTGCCGCTGTGTACGCACACATGTCTTTGATTCCAAAGCTTTCAGAGTACGTTTGCTAGAAGATCCCGGCCCCTTCATCCCATCCTGCGTCTCCTCAAACATACGCTATTTCTCTGCTATTACGTCCCGCCGGGATGTAAGAGACGAGAAATAGTGCGGCAGGGGGAGACACGCAGGATGGGAGGAAAAGACCGGGATATTCTAGCATACTTACCCCCGGTTATGTTCTCTATCAGTACAGTGGTTGGCGCCCCACTACGAACCTTTTGCTCGCAGGTTCGATTCCAACGACAGACAGAAATTTATAAATTCGGCACGAACTATACTATGGGTTGTTCAAACATAGAACGTTATTGTTTTATTGCTTTTTCAAACCTATTGAAGGGTTCCATTGAGTTACATGATTGCTTTAAGTGATACTCCATACCTACAGAAGCAATATCATGATTTTTCAAGCACACTATTTCAAGTTTTTTTTTATTTTCCAAGTTTTATCAAACTTTCAGACCTAAGCGACGTGCTAGATGTTCCGTTTCTGATCGACAACATACCGGACGCCGCCCCATTGTACACACGTGAGTTTCACGGATTCGGATTGAACATATAGTTTCTTCCACCCACTTACAACCCCCTACAGTAATCTGCTTCAACTTCCACAACAAAGTGTTGTTTATTGGATTTTTTGGATTTTTTCCAAATTCTGGAAATGTCCTCTGCACGTTCCCTACTTCAAACCTTGACAGTTTGGAACCGAAATATCCAATTATTCTGTAGAAAAAGCCTATTGAATACGCGACGGGTTACTGTACAAGGACATCGATTGGTGAAACAGAGTATAGTCATATCCATTACGTTGTGAAGATCACAGTAACCGAAAAAGACAAAAAGAATCTTATCTGCTTCTCATTCGTACATCACACTGCAATTCGGAAAAGTCACTTTCTGGATTTCATGTTCTCATTGTATCTTCTTATTTAGCCATTTCTTCGAGTCCTCTACGTTGGGCAACTTCAAGCGGGCAGCTAGTCAGCACCAGAAAAAGGTGATTTTCAAACCATCCTCGGGGGGGGGGGATTAAATGACAATTGGAGGTATCTCGTTCCAATTGGGCTAAACACACCCACTACAAAACTTTCTGTAAGAATACGTATACTTCGAATAATCTCCATAACTCAAACCACGGAAAAAGGACGAACAGAACATAAACAACCAGAAAAACAAAAAAAGGTGTACATTTTTCAAAAAGTTAAGCTTTTAAAATTCAGAAAAAAATTAAAAGTGTTTCGCGTTTTCTTTGACTTGATCATTCTAACTACCACGGAATCCTTCAATTGATTCTCGTCATTCCGATTACATTCTTGCAGATGCTACCAGACGGGTCTTCGTGCGAGTGTGGCCGGACCATGGCATCCCATCAAAAAGGAGGTTCCCAGTCTTCTGCTTGAGTTAGTACATGGAGTTCTTTTATCAATTAGAACAACCAGTTCTAGTCTAGAAACAAAGAGTTTCATGCTATTCACAACTTTCGAAATTTCCACAACTTGTTATCGGACTGTTTTCAAACCTTTGCACATGTTCCAATGGGCTCGCACTTATTTCGAACGTCCGACGGAGAGCGAGGTTTTTGGGAGTGGTATTTTCAAAAGGTTGGCAGAATGGACGGATTCCTGCTGCTCTGTTGTAATATTATGTGCAATAATGTTAAATTGCATGTAATATCATGTGCGCGTAACAGGGTAACCATACCCTTTTCCTTTTCACTTCGCCTCTCCATTTACTCATTTGGAGTGCCACATACTATGTGGAAGTCACGTGTTCAACCGCGAATAAATCTATTCTAGTCTATTCTATGATAAGTACGTAGGTATGATGTGGTTGTACCAAGCCGTCTATCTTTCCAGCAACCTCATCGCTCCGAACCGTTCCCTTCCCCTCGACAGGACGTCATCGCCCCCATTTGAATTGGCGCCCTGGGTGCCCTGCTTCGCTGCGTGTCAGGACCATTCCATACGGTTGGTTTACAATATGTATTTCAGCTCGAATTCAACTCGAAATGAATTTCAAACCTTGGAACATGGAAGATCGTGAACAACTGCAAAAGTGGTATAACAAATGTGTAGATTCAACTAATCGTGGACCGATACGGTACATTGGTATAGTTCGTTTCACCAATCGATGACTTTCTACAGTAGTCTTTCGAATATTCAAGGGCATTTATCGAACCAATAAATATGAATTTAGATTCACTGTTTTCTATGCTTATAGTAACCAATATGGAAAGCGAAATCTCAAAGTTTAAACTATTCGCAATATCTTAAAGATGGGAAAAATTCTCTTAAAAGTTTTATAAGCTTACTGTAGAAGGCTATTGTTGCGTGAAACGAACTATACTTCTCTGCTGTCACTGTGGTTCGATGGAGAATCTAAACGATGAGATGTCTCTGGACCAATCTTCATTTCAGACATAGTTGCTTTATACATTTTTCATTCCATAGAAAGTGTCCGCTGGTAGTTGCACAGAAGATAAGTGGTAGGTACCGCATATACTGTCAGTCGATCGCACAGTCACGTGAAACATTTTAAACACAGCAGAACTCGGAAACGTGGAACGACAAAGTGCACACTTCCTCATTAGATTGCTAACTTCACGTGAATATTGGTAAACTATTTAATAAACTTCTAGTGTAGTTCTAACATTTGAATTTGGCAGCGTGCCAACTAAACTCTGAAGCTGACTTTCAACAAGTTTCAGCATTTCAGAACAATCGGTAGTTATGTGAGAAGTTGTTCACCCTTTGTACAACACGTGATAAAAACTCTTGAAAAAACCTGATTTTCTCTGACCTCTAGCCCTCCGAAACTTCTAACACGCTCCATTTAGGAATTCTGAGGACTATAATCCCTCTTTCAGTTGCTGGCCGCGACAGAAATTGAAAAAGGACATTTTGTCCACAACTTGGGATCGATACGAATACTATGGAGACAGAACTAGGACGGTGAACAACGACGAGTGTATGCCATGGATGGAGGTATTGATTGAATCGATCAACATCCTTGATTGATTAGGATATTGTGATTTAGATCACCTCTACCAGTTCTTTCAAATATGCTTCCTGGCGCCGTAGCAATCCCCACAAAAGTTCATGAGATCACCTCATGAGCTATTAGCACGAGTTTCTCATGAGATTCTATTGATTGCTATGCTACAACATTAAGAGTTCACGAGTAGCTATGAGGTATCTCATGAGAAACTCATATGAACTTCTCATGAGGTTGGACGGTTTGCTACGCCGCCGGGTCGGAATATCTCATTACTTTCTAAAAATTATCGGTGAACCTTCAAAATCTAGTTATTCCGATGATTTCATTTTTTTCCTAAACTATCTAAATCAATCAACACAAGTTTGACGAATTCCTAAAACATACAAGCCTGTGGGAAATGCAACAAATCAAATTACATCTCACTAGGCAACTGTAGCTCAGTGTGTTTCATACAATCTCGAAAACAATTATCTGAAAATTCCGTCAATGTTTGATTTGCAGGCCATCGCGGAACAATTAAAACTGGTGAGTAAACTTAAAACTTCACAAAACGTTGGTAGTTAACCGACCGTATTCCGTACCGTAACTTAAAACCCCGTTTAGGGTAATCGACAAAATTTTAACGGTTTTCAAAGGTTTATACTTCCTACACGGAAAGTGTATTCTCATTTCTGCACACTGAACAACGATGGGGAATTGAAAGTGAAATTGAATTGAATCAAGGACATTGAGGTATTGAGGTGAGGGGGGACAGAAAGGAAATTTAATATGAAAGAGCTGCTCGACAGAAACACATAAATACTATTTTCTATTCAAACTGAGCAACGTATGTTGCATACGGTTCATATGTTTTAGTCTGTTTTGGGGCGCGCAACGCTATGATTAGGTACCCCGGGGTACCTTAACTGACTTTCCATTCTGCCCTCCTATAATACTTTTCTTTCCAGCTGGCTGGCGACTCTGAGAGAGCCGACTATTTGAGATATGTTTTCTACACGAAGGTCCTTTTGGATCCGCGGTTTTCCAACGAGGGGCGCCTCTTTTTCCGGGAGGCACAAGTACATCTGATGAACAGGTCAAACTTGTGTTGATTGATTAGTTTGATCTACTCATTCATTATATGGGATCTATTCACATAGCAAGTTTCGCGTCGTTTTTCTTTCTTTGAATATTGGGCTGAATATAGGGGACGACCAAAACTGAGTTGTATTTTGATCTCGATACACGTCGTAATCAACGTACGAATCCCGACCGAAAAGCAACGGAATCAATACAAACTACAAACACAGCAAAATACGGGTTCACCGTATTGGCGCGAACTTCGTAATTATTACTTCTTGTTTTTGTCGATTATCGTGATGTAAAAGAATCCAGCTATAAGACACAATTTTTCGATGAAATGTATTTGTCATTCATTATACTTTTAGCCCGCGATGTCTCGACCTCGGCAAATTGTTGTCATTGAAGAAAGTTTCAATCAATACGATATTCCGAACGGAGATGCAAAATGGAAAGAAGAAGCCGTTCTTCATGGCGGATGCAACTTCTCTTCTGGAAGATCTGTTAAATGGAGGCCCCGGCTGTTTCTACAAAAAGGAGGGGGTACGTACGTAGTATCTTTTTGAGTTTTTAGTCAAACCACAGATCAGTGTTTAGAAAGGAGTGTCACTGTCTTACTACCATAATTTTGCTGATCGTTAGGACTTTGAAAAAAAGGAAAACTGACGACTCCAGCACTACTTCACAGCTCTAATTCAGTGCACCATTTCAATGGGTCGCCTTGACTAAGTGCTTGGTCATACACAGCAAAGTCAAAGATACAATACACGAATCGATTTGTCAGTTTGACGAAGTAGTAACTTTAAACTAAATCTGATGTCACAAATTTTCAGGTAATTCGTTATTCCCCCTGTTTTCCGGAATGCGCGTGTCCAATCGATAAAAACGAGGCTCCGCCCCCTGTGGTCAACAAACTGTGCGACAATGGAGGCGCGATGGGACTGTGCAAAAAGGTATATGGTTCGGTATCGGTACTTGTAGAGCAGTACGTATACGGTAAACGGTACCGTATTTGGTACAACGTAGTGGTACACTGAAAAAGCCGGAAACTGTACATGTGATTCTATTTTTCTATGTTTGTATTTTAATCTCACTACTTTTCAGTCCACACATGAAACTTGTGATGGGTGTCGTCACCAAACTATAGCACATAGTTGTTAATCCACATCAGAGATACTGGATAGAACAAATACAAGTAAAAGTTGTGCCGGACAATTGAGACTAGAAATTTACAAACCACACCGCAAAAAACAAATAATTGAGTCACCTCGAGTTATAGGTGATGATTGAGTTATCTTCCATAACTCCTACATGTTATTCTAGGCGGCCGTTAGTGTGGACATACTGGGAGGTCGTAAGATCGAGACCAAAATTAAGCCACGCCCCCCAGTTTCTTCTCCCGTCATACTGTATGTCTTGCCCACGCTCGCCATTGCTTCTGCCTCGGGTGAGACACAATTAGTCTTTTCTTTCTGTTTATAATCATTTTATTCAGAAGGAACTTATAGTTACGAAACTAAAACATATTAAACCCAAAAATCTGCTATACTACCGAATACTAACAAGATATTTCCGGTATGCACATTCATCGGCCAATTCTATATGTAACCGGGTTTTTCGGTAACCTAACCGGTTTTTGGTAACCCTTTTTTCAGGTTACTTCACAAGTAACCGGTAGGTAACCTAAAAGTAAAATCCTGTTACCGTACAAACTAACGGTAAAAAAACACATTTTACGTTAGAAAAACAGGTAACCGGTTTTTCATTTTCGGTTACCAACCGGTTACCTGCTGAGGTAACCTAAAAAAAAGGTTACCAAAACCGGTTAGGTTACCAAAAAACCCGGTTGCATATAGAATTCACCACATTCATCTAAATCTTAATTATACAAATCGTATTGGAAAACATAATTGAAAAGTCGAGGGTTTCAATAGAACGTTCAAGTGCCTACTGTATTAGTTGGCGTAATGATGATTCCGACTATAAATAACCACTCCTCATTTCTACTCATTTTATTTCCAGCTCCCCTACTACAATGCCTTCTCACTCGATTTTGGAGATAAAAAACTGAAAATGGAGAAGAAATATTTCAACTTCACTCAGAAAACATATCAAAACACACTGTATACGATTCAACGCATAAATGTTAGACAATTGTCGCATAACACAGAAATTTCCTAGAAAAAGACAGAAAACCGAGGTTAAACTAATAAACGGAGAATTTTAGATAATTTCACGTCAATAGAAGAGATCACTTCAGTTACTAGAAAAGGAGAACGAAGAGCATCTGCGAAAGTTAACTAAACTTGAACTTATCAAGAGAAAATGAAAAACTCGAAACCTCAAAACAATAACTTTCTGAACAAGACATTTTCTAGCAATTGTTAAACTAAATCAGAGTTTAGAATATGGGAACATGTTACATAACCAATTTACAAACTAACAATCATAAAACCGTGGAAAACTTTCCCCGAAAAGGCTTTGTAAATTCTAAACCGATTGTTCTGTAAGTCACCTGGATGACACGCGATACACGTTCACTCACGTGATAGCATAACTAAAATAGGACCACAACCATAGAACTCACTGTCTCTAAAGCGTATACAATGTATGTAGTTTGATCTCTGTACTTTTCGATCGAAATTCGTAGACTGTGGTGTGTATCTCGATCAAACTACAATGACCAAGTGGTCACCCACAATATATCCAATATCCATTCAAATCCGAACAATCTGCATTTGGGTTGACTCCTTGAGCATCGAAGGGTCGGTTACGGTAGCCAGACTGATGGAGGTCTTCAGGAAGGTACCACTGGAACCACGGAGCAGCGGACCCGGGTTACACACAAGACTTCCGCATACATCCTGTGTAATACAGGTTATATAAGCGATATTACAATATTTATTATATACGCGAATTGGCAGTTAGTTAAATATTGGCTGGCTCCTTTCGGATAAAAGGATTGGTAGGTACCAGACTCCCACCCTCATCCTGAGTACGAATGCTAGAAGACCCGGGCCCCTTCATCCCATCCTGCGTCTCTCGTTCTGCCTCACTATTTATTGTCTCTTACATCCCGGCGGGTTGTAAGAGCAGAGAAATAGCGTATGTTTGAAGAGACGCAGAATGGGATGAAGGTGTCGGGACCTTCTAGCATACGTAGACGTACTCTGAACGAGAAGGGGTTTTATAGCTAGACATATTGTGTTCTGCACTCGAGGTATTGTTCATTACGAGAATAGAGTTATCACCGAATAGTCGAAATAACTTTAAAAAAAGGCTCCCTGTTCTGCGAGATGGGCCAAATTTGATAAAACTAGGAAATGTTGACGTATCTGAATACAAAACCAATTATTTTTTGTATAATAGTCAAACCTTACTGATTATGATGTTGTTATAGTTACACAACACGTTTATACTCCAACTTTCGACTTCATTCAAGAATGGTGGCTTTCTGACAGATGTATATACCACTTATAACCCTCTACAGTAATCTGCTAACACTTCCAGGTCAAAGTTTACAATATTAGCGTATTCAGAACGCCTCAAAATGTTCATAGTGTCTTCTGCACGTTTACTACTACTAACTCTGAAAACTTGAAAGTACAAAACAAAAGTAATGACTTTTTCATTAGAAAACACCACCTTGAATAATTGACGGATTACTGTAGCAGTACATCGATTGGTGAAACAGACTATAACTGGGTCACTTTCTTTCATACAGTTCTGCGATTCCAGGCAGCAGTTAGTGTGGACATACTGGGAGATCGCACGATCGAGGCCAAAATTAAGCCCCGCCCCCCAGTTGAGAGAAACGAATACCCCGATGAGAATTAACTTTTCTGTTTGACCAACCTTGATAGCAGGCGGCAACAGAGATGGGAAAAGAAGTAGATGGGGAGCCGACGAGAGAGAACACAGTCGAAGAGCGTCCAGACGGTCAGAGGGAACGAGCGAGGGAGACAGAGGGTAGAGGGAACGCTGGCTGGAAGGGGACAGATTACTGGATTACAGATTTAAAGCTGTAATGAAACACCATACAAATATAGACATGAAGATTTTATAAGCGTCGTTATTCAGTTCTATAGTCGTCGCCAATAGAAAGGCGGGAGGGCACTGTATATCTCACTTCCCGCTGTGTACGCACGCATGCCTTCTATTACAAAGCTCTCCAAATATGTTCTCCAATAGCGCAGTGGTTAGCGCCCTCCTACAAAACTTTTGCTCGCAGGTTCGATTCCGGCGAGAGAGAGAATTTTATAAATTCGGCACCCACTATACTTAGGTTCCGCCCACTTATTAGAATCAAAATCTGATCACATTTTGAGAATTACGTCCACTTCCGCACGTTACTGTTTACAAAACTGAAAACGATAATAATTATTGAGATGGGTACTTTTCTCTCGGGTAATAACACCATTCGTTAGTTGTTACTTTCTTATTAGAAAAAGATACTGGATAGAAGAGAAAAGGGTAGAATAAACTCTTTTCTAAATATATTTATTAAAATGTGTACCGTAGACAGTGTCCCTCGAGTCTCTCGATTCTGTTCGAGTTCTCCTGATTGGCCGATCGATGCCATTCCGCTCGACTCAAATGAGCCACGATCTGGAAATCAGAAACATGACTGATTTATTCAATGTCCCATATTCAAATAAATGTTTACGTTTGACTCAGCTCAGAAAAGCGACAGAAAATACTCAATTTCAGCCCCTATTTTTCATAAAATATTACCAACATCAAGGTTTGTGTAGGGGTGAGTATAAAATTTGACCTACCTCACTGCCGGACAGCGCAATTTCCACCCCAGACACCCTGATGACAGCCGGATCAGAGACCAAATGAACACGCTGAAATGGAGAAAAATGAATTTGGTATGGCTTCAGAGTTGCTACAGGATACAGTGACAGTGACAAAATCCGAATTGCAGTGTGATCTGTCTGGACATCATAGTTGTTGAAGAACGACTGAAGTGCGACGGCATCAAACTACAAACACGGCCGTTGGATATTTACACAGCTTCGAACCCTATACTCTAATCAGCAGTAAACGTCAAGAAAAGTTTTTCATAGTGAACTTTCCGCGTTCAAAGACAGCTCTTCCCGGGCCCGGTGCGATGCGAATAAAAAGGGGCGTGGCCTAAATGTTCACCTTTCCATACGCCTTGATCGCCTCCATTGGCAGCTGTTAAATGGCCGTGCATTCCTTTTTATGCCTTTGCGGAAAGTTTACTTTTCCAAACTAGCGCGTGGTGCGAAAAAATAGACAATTATGCAATTTGTCTAAAAAATTAGGCAATGTGTCTAAAACTAGGTGAATCACGAGAGGCGTGGCCTAAATTAGTGTTCTCGCATTCGTACACTTTCGTATTCGTACTCGTCACAAACAGTTCACAAATTAAACTACAAGTCAAGAAAAGCTTTTAATGGTGAAATTTCGCGTTCACAGACAGCTCTTCCCCAGGCGGATGCCATAAACATGAAAAGGGGCGTGGCCTAAATGTTTACCTTCCCATACGACTTGATAGCCTCCATTGGCAGTTGAATGGGAGTGGCCGGGAACATTGCAAAGCCAGACGCGTCGCGTGCGGGGTGCGGCTGCAGCACCACTTCTGTACTGATTCTGAAAAACACTTACTTAACACTTACTAAAACTCACTCTTCAAAGTTCGTGAAACTTCATTTCATTTCCATTAAAAATGTTAATTTCCAGAAATCCAGATGGGTCCCTTTGTGGACCGAAGCAACAAATTCATGAACGAGCCAAATTTCACGGAAACACGGTAAATTCTGATCTACCTAGTTTTGATCTAAAGTAAGTAATGAAGTACGTAGTAAACTAGTCAAAATGGTAATGATACAGCTACATATCGCCCATTTCGAGAAACTACGTTTGTTGAATCGCTACTAAGTATCAACACAAAAAAACTCGTGCCCTCAACATAATTTTATGAAGAAAAAAGATAAAGAAAAAATCAATAAGCACGAGAACAAACTACAAACTGACCCTTCAAGTGCCTTGGCGATTCGTACCATCAGCTTGTCGGCGACGTGGGTTCGAGTTTCAGTGAAAGTCGGCTCGTTCATGAATTTGTTGCTTCGATCCACAAAGGGACCCATCTGGAAATTAACATTTTTAATGGAAATGAAATGAAGTTTCACGAACTTTGAAGAGTGAGTTTTTTCGTCCGAAAACTTGAAGAATAATCTCCAAACACCAGTAAGGTCTGACTAAGCGACAAAAATTAGTCCGTTTTCTTCTGTAAACACGTGAAAATGTACCATTTTTCATCAAAAGTAGGCCGATCGGTGTCTTTTCGGCAAAAATGTAGTCCGTTTTTTTCAATTTTTTCTGGCTATTCGGACAACTTTACTGGTGTATGATAATCTCGTAGTCATAAAACACCGACGCTCACTACAGACCGCAAAAACGAAAAATTCCACCGAACAAGACAAATCTAATCCCTTTTAGAGTGCACGGTTCTCACAGAACACATCCTGAAACCGTCACAGTTTCACCGGAAACATGGTTAAAGAAAGACGACTATGTGGTCTAATGCCAAAGATTCAGTCCTTTGAAGTGCAATACATATTTCAATTACAGTTTAAAGGACCGTTGACACGGGATTGGTCCACATAATCATCCTGCTCTAAATGCATCAGTCCGAAAACTTTAGATGAAATTTATCCGGGAATTTTTGGTAACACTAACCTAAAACCAGTTACGCTTCAAACTCAAAAGTCATTCGTGACCTACCAGCACAAGTACGTGTGGCTGTTCCTTTCTGACCAACTCCAATAGGTCTACGAGGGGCTCGTAGCTACACGTGTCCGTACTGGTAAACGGACCGGCGGCTGCCCAGATTATCAGGTTGTCTGCAACACAAATATAACTATGTTGTCTTCTAAAGATAATTTTCAATATTCTCTTTCCCTCGCTTCTATTTCAACTCTTTCTCTTTTACATATCACGCCACCAGATATTTTTCTCACTTCATTGCTTCATTCCAAAATACTACGTTTCTGAAATACCACACAGATGTGACTGTTCAACAAAAAGGAATCCGTGTTTTGTTTCAAGCACGAACACAGCATGATAAAGGCGGACAATTTCACCGATGTTAGCATGTTAGCGAAAAGGAAGTTCATTTCTTGATGTTTTCTGTTTATTTGGACAGCTCTACTGCAGTACGCCAACTACCCACCAACATTCCTCTCGTTGGCCGAAAATGGGGCCAGTTGGAGGAGGGGTTCGGTGAAGATCTTCTGCACGACCAGCCGGTCTCCGGACTCATTTACGCCGCTGAAGGCAGCTATCTGGAAGCAGGAAAGTTTGGGAACAAGTCAATTCTCTACCTACAAGCATGAACATTGCGCAACTTCAATTGAAACAACTTCTATATTTAGAATAATTTTGAACAAGGTAAAAAGTTGTTAGGCTCTGTTTTTTTGAAAATCAACTTTTGATACATACGTTCGAACAAACTGCGAAACATTTGTTCGAAACCTTGTTTTCATGCTTGAAAAACTACCAGTGAGACAAAAAATCGTTTATAGTAATTATCAAAGAACCAAAGTTAATATGTAACTTAAAGAAGAACGATTATGTGGTCCAACCCCAACGCTTCAGTCCTCTAAACTGCAATACATTTTTCGATTGCAGTTTAAAGGACCGTTGACACGGGATTGGTCCACATAATCGTCCCGCTTTAACAAATTACATATCTCCACAGCCCACCTTTCCAGTGAACAGACTGATATCCGTGGCGACTTGGCTGACGTCCAACTCAATTATCGATCCGTTTTCATCGTCCATCATCAGATGGAAATAAGAACGGTCCTGCGAGCCGGCGACGCCCTCGCGAACTATCTCTCCGTACACGAAGATTGAATCCTTAAAATCCACCACTAGTCCATTTAGCCAGTGCCAGAAAAAGGGGACCACTTTTTGCCGAAAACAAGGATAATTTGTCTATTTATTCGTTTTCACGTGTTGAAATCTAGAAACGGACTGATTTTTGTCGAATAGTCGGACGTTACTGCTGTATGTTTGCAATTTGTTCAAACAATAACAAAAGAACAATGAAGATCAAAACGTTCCTACCTCTCTACCGAACCCAATCTACTTACCGTACTAGCAACGACTCCTCTAGTCCAATGTGTGATTTCGGGATAGGCATCTGCGTAAATTTCACCAAACTTGGCGAGCAGCTCGCATTTGGCTGAAATAACAAACTTCCAATAACAACCTATGCGAAATTGATGAATTTCAATTAGAACGGCCAAATCCGAAACATATGTGTATCTACGTTGTAATATTTCAATCATCAAAACAACAATATACCTCGAGAAGAGGTGAAACCTACCACTTCCAGCCTTCCTTTTGAAACTTTTTTTAAATGAAATAATAGTTTTCTATTATGAATGGTCACCGTCGATAACACTGGCTGCCTTGTCATTCGCATACAGTTCGGCAGCCGCCGGAGAAATAACTTCAATCTGAAAAGGTTTCGTCACACTTCTCTAGCAATTTCTTACAGCTGTGTAGATCAAATAGCATGGGGTCACACTTCCCACACCCTATTCCAAAGGCGGCATGTTTCGGATGTTCATTTCGTAATGATAATGATTATCGAAATATAATCCCTCGATGGATTGTAGTAGTATTTGACCCGGTTACTGGAAAAACAAAAACACACATGCGGTTTCATTTAGCTGAAACCAGCAGCCAGAAAAGAACCAGCAAAAATGTGTAGGTTACATTCCCTAGTAGTCTTAAATTGTAATTTATCCAAAGTTAATCACTCACCTTTGCCTTTCCAACTGCTTTGACATCCTCTCCCACATACAGACTTCCCTTGTGAGAAGTGACCACTTTCCCCTTTTCAGTTCGCGAGAGATACTTGTTGTGAGACGAGGTTCTGGAATACAAAAATGTACATTGAAACACCTTCCCCTGAGGGATAGAAATGAGATGGGTTCGTTCAAATGACTTTTTTTATCTCATATACATTATCTATGGTTCGCCCAAATTCGGAAGAAACTGTATTTTCAAAACCAGAGATAACAAAACAATTAGTTCAACTACGAATATCTCACCCGTTTTGAAATGAAATACGCCCAATTCGATAAAGTTCTCGGCGATTTTTCAGGGTCATCAAAAGTAGTATGTCTAGAAGATGGAAAAAGAAAGAAATAAAAAATACCTGGCGGGTGCGAACGCGGCGTATTTTCCGGTGATTTCCGTGAAGTTCTGTTCATCGTCCACAAATGAGGAATCAGATTCCACACAGGAATTATTCAATCGAGTCGGCAACGAAACACGCTCCATCAGGGGCATTCTGGAAGAGACGTAAATACTTCAGTAAAACTGTCTAAATAGCCAGTTAGCTTACTTTAAATGCAAAATAATTTAATCTAACTGGTTTTCTGGTAGAATAATCATATCTCTCTGATATGTTGGTAGCAAAGTTGTATTTCGACATGGGAGGTTCCCGTGTCAACCTATTTTCAAAACTATCGCCGTGTTGGTTGTTTACGATCTTCACTCTACAAAACTAATAAGTGGGAACCATTTCCCAACCTGTTACAACGTCGCACTACACGTGCTTTCAGAAATCGTTGATCATAAAGCTCCGGTAGCTGGAGTGTATTTGTGAAAAGAGAAACATTTATACAATATGTGCCTACCTGGCCGCTTTCGGTGTTGAGACCTTCTCCACTTTTCTCTTTTTTGCCGCCCGCGCCATGTCCTGAAATTGACGTTTTCACTTAATCCAACTCATAAGACGTTTTCGTTTCGTCCCCATGTACTGTCAGGCACGTTTAGCTCACTCTCAGTCGCGTAGCTGAGATGCTTTTCGCAAGGTAGGAGAGAAGAACATACACCAGCAAGGCTGTCCGAATAGTCAGAAAAATTAGAAAAACAGACTACTACTCAGCCGAAAAGATGAAAATCCGTCCATCTTCGATGAAAAATATTTAATTTTCACGTATTTACATTTGAAAATGAATTACTTTTTGTCGCCTAGTGGGACATTACAGGTGTATGGAGAAGGATCTGGATCAAGAATCCACGAGTTATCACGAAACTTTTCCTAACCTTCAAGTCGACACTATACCACCCACGCTTTCAGCTGGCAAAGAATCTCACTTACTCCTACATGCACGACCGAGGGAAAGAAAAAAGAAGAATAGCTGAATGATGGGGAAAAACTGGGTCTAAAGAAGGAAATTACCGTTTCCATGAGCTCCAATAATCCGGCGTCGACCATTTTCTTATTCTGATTATTCACGAAGGCAATCAGTTGATCAACCAAATCATCCCCGAATATATTGAACTCCGAAGAGATCTGCGAAACTGAAAAGCAAATAGCATTCATTTTTGCGGAGAAGAACCAAGTTTCAATTCAAACACACAAAAATACCTAATTTCAGAGTAAAATGAGTTCATTTTAGGAAAATGTCGTCTGGTTCTTTTTATTCTGAGCAGTTCCGGACGTTTTTTATTGAAAACTAATAGTTATGCAGCCCAAAAACTACTTCAGAAACACAAATAAACCAACGTTTTGAGATAACCGATTCATCCTTTGAGATTGAGCAGCCGAAATCAACGAGACCCTCTTCAATAGAATCAATATCTATATCGGCCATCTGAAAAAGTCGATTGAACTAAACATAAAGTATTTGATACAAAATAAACAAACAAAACCTTATTATTTAAACATAAAACGAGTAATTTAGCACATGAATTTGAATGCAAAAGGAGAATTTTCAAAAGATAACGTTCCCGCGCGAGCAGTCATTGGGTACGGTATCGCACTAGGGCGCGATTTGGAACAACAGCTATCCTATGGTGAAAAGTCTGAATTCCATTTCAGTGTAAATAAAACTGAACTTTCGAGTTAAATTGATTGAAAAAAATCACATTATCCCTAGGTAATAGTTTTGTGATTCATTCCATTAGTTACTTGTAACTCATACAGCTGTTGCGAAACTTGGGGCTTTTTCAGTAGCTAACGCTAGTTCCAAGCCAAATGATTCGTGGCGCTCTTTTTCCGAAAATAACCTGAACTGAATACTACATTCTATTCTATTCATTCACATAGACAACACTTTATTAACGAAAAACTATTTACAGCCACAACACGCATTTTCACTGGATTCACGGGGGAAAGTTGATAGAAACATAACAAAAACTATAAACAAAGCTACTAAAAACTCGCAAAACTACGTGAGAATAGAGTAAATAATGATGATACAGAACACGTGTGACAGCAAAGTACACGTTTTGATGCCTTTTTCGTCTATTGCAACACATTTTATTGAATTACTAATCTATAGGCGGAAAGTTTCTGTCATCTGAGTATGTCCATCGAATAGTAGAGTATTGTCCAGAGGAACGTACTGGTTCGTAGCCAATTTGATCACCTCCTGGGCCACGATTCCTGCAAACAACGGCAAATTCAACAAGTTCACGACTCTCTGTTTTTTTTTCCACTTCTCGTCAACCCTACAAAAATCGATATTGACTTTTTGACGGTATAGTGCAGCTTCTGTAGAAGACAAGACACAAAAAGATCGCTTCCAGTCCAAAAACAACCAACACTCATATCAACCGATAAGTTACGGTATTCACTCAGTTAAACAGCAATTTCACTATGGATTTCTAGACAACAGCACACTGATCTCTCGTTACTTTTGTTTTATTTTTTGTTCGAGTACACTGATCTCTGGTTTTAGTCCCATGCGGGTGCCTTCAACCAACATACCTCCGATCAGACTGGCAATAACGTGGGGTTCCGCGGCTCCATAGCGACAGATCTCGTCCAAGGCACCTTTTGGGACTCGTTTCGATACTTCGCACACATCGAACTGAACAAACTACGATAAGTACACGCATTTAACCTCTCTTCTACGAATTTCACACGTCACGGATATCAATTCCCAGCTTAGACTAGTAACTTGGCTATTGAGTAAGAAGAACAGTGATTGTCGTCATACATAAATACGATCGAAAGAGCACGTGACATTTCAAAAATTTCTCATAAAAAGTAGTTCATAGTTCGAACTTCCCGCTGCCTAGCCAAGTTTCCCCTACTACGATTCTACGGTCTGTTGGTTGTCACGTTATCACGTTCCAGGTAAAATTATCGCCAAATAATGCGACAATACTTTCTCGTTTCTCCCGTGATGAACCGACCCCGTTCTCCCTGATCATATAATCGACTCGTTGCTTCAGATCGAACGAATCAATGGCACACGGAACACCATTTGTGCCGGGGAAACTGAAAATGATACTTCATAAAATATACTCTAATATAATCGAACTATAAACTACAAACTAACAGAAAAACCACTATTTTTTTCCTACGATCGGAGATTCCACAACTACTATTGCCAGATTTCAAGGCTTTTCAGGAACCTGCCGGATGGGGAGATGCAAGTGACACTACCGGTACCAAACACCAAACTACAACCACCCACCGTCCCTTCTGCAACGCGAATTTGTCGGCGGCCCTCAACAGAAGCAGCCAGAGGGCGGCTGTGGGCGCAGAATCCAAATCGGCTTCCGAGACTCGTTCCACAATGTCCTGGAACAACAACGTCATTTCCGCTGGACAGCTATGATTAAACAGAACAATATTCTCGAATCACGATGTTTTATCCCTACATTGTTCCAACTTACGCTTTAGTTCAAATCTGCCAGGATTTTGAATGCTTTCGCGACGGACAACAACAAGGGACGCGTCGCGGTTCGCGAGAAATAGTATGCAGAGGCAGAGAGGTCGCCCGCGGACTCCGAATATTTTTAAAATCTACAGTAATATTTCATGCATCGCGGTCGTTGCCCGATTTCATTGCCAGATTTCATTGCACTAAAATGAACGACTTCAACACACCGTGGAATTCATGTTTCCTTGCTATGACACTACCAAAAAGACAGAACTGTCACTTAATGTCTGCGATTACGAGGCAACTCAAGTGAACGCAAAGTTATCATTCATGTTTTGCGTGCTGTCTCGATAGCTGAGAGCTTGAGGGATCTGGTAATTTCCCAACTCAATTATCCACAACCAAATACCCCAAAACTAAAGTCACAAAACGTTCCCAGACATAGAAGAGCTTATGGAATTAAGATGTTTTCTCGAAAGGATTAACCATGCCCTTCGAACCGAAATGTGATCCGACCTTATAGTCTCCGTTCTGACACATCGGCGTCCCGCGCTGAAAACGAATCTTGGCCGCATTTTTACAGAATCGATAGGACTGCTCCTGGGTGATGGTGTCGGCAACACCTGAGTGGAAAAAGTTGCATTACATATTTACATATTTATTCATTCACTTCGCTTCGTTACGAGCAAGATATTGGATGGAAAGGAGTTTGTAAAACTGGCTTCAAGAGAGTCGCGCGACCGTGCTCCAATTCGTGATCTCGAGTAAAAAATAAAATAATCTGAGAAAAATAAAGGAGAAGAATCACAAAACTTCTCAGACCCTTTTTGGAGATCGCGCCATGATTTTATGACTGTAAAATCATTTTAACTTGGAGAAAAAAAAATGCGACCACGCCTAACCTCTTTCTCTCTCGATCTCCTTTGTGAATTGGAGCACTTCGGCTGCGTCTTCCAACGCCTTCTCGTGGAAAATGGACGAGAGACGGGCGTATCTGCGAAAAGAAATTCATAGTGAAACATTCGGGTCAAAGGTGAAATATCATGGAGCGCGAATCCCATTTCAAAATTTGCCCAAACTCTGATCTAGATTTCTCAATCAACAATTGAGAACTACCCACTGAAACTAGTATATTTCTGAATATTAGCTGACAGAAACGGCAATCGAACGGGGAAAATACGGACTAAAATGGAAAAATATCATTCGGAAAAAGTAGTTTTTCGCCCACCTCTGGCTGTCACTAGTCATGTCTGGCAGGGTGCCAGACAGGGGCAGAACCCCGTGTTTCTCCACAAATCGGCGCAATCCACTGCAAACGAGCCAGAACGGCTGCACGGACCGGCTGTCAGCAGAGCAGTTCTCATCCGAGATGACGTCACGCACGGCCGAGGGTATCTGGGGAAGATAAATGTCAAAAACCAATGGATAATTACATATACGAGATTTTCCCGAGAGTGTGTCACCCCTACTATTGTTATACACTAAAAAGTACAACCACCGCTTCAATCGTATGAAACTGTCCGGTTGCATTCACACATAGCAGCATAGGTGAAAAGTCACGGGCCTAAAAGGTGCTTTTTAGGCCCGCGATTTCCGTAGCCGAAATCACCCTATTAGGGCCTTCTGGGGGCGCTTAGGGTAACATTTTTTGTCTCAAATACTGGATTAAATATGTTTGTTCTGCTCACTCTTGTGTATATACTCAAGAAATGTGAAAAAAACATAGATTAGTGCAACATAGTTGCAATCAAGATCAAAAACAATAAAAAAAGCTAAGACTATATCGAAATCGCGGCCCTTGCAGGGCCTTTTGGGCCCGCGTTTGCGAAATAACCCGAAATTCCCCTTTTAGGGGCTAATAGTCCCTTGACTTTTCACCTGAGAGTAAGTAGTGCGGTCATATTTCGAGTTCCCAAAGCGGCAGGTGTGAATGATATGTATTGGCTGAACCTGTCGAACACCTGGATGCTCAATCGATACAATATGAGGGCTCGGAGTAAGGCCGCAGCCTAAGGTATGACTATCCTATAGAAATGAGCCCCGTTTCTCATCTCTTCAAACAACTGCTCAAAAAAACCAATCAATCACCCCCAAACCCAAACAACTGATATAGACGACGACCTTTGGAACACGCTACATTCTGCGATTTTTGATCGGAAAACGAGTGAATCAAACTACAAACCAATCACTCCGAAACCGAACAAACTGTTACCTGTGTCTCCCTGACGGTCCTGGTCAGCGCCGCCTTGGCTTCGTCGAAATTCTGAGAATCCGTGGAGCCGTTCTCGAATGTTCCCCGCAGGCTCCAGACGCAGCCGAGGAAATGTTTCCGCTCCACGGAAGTACGCGGAAACGCCGAAGAATCATTCAACATCTGCAAACTGGGCAATCGGACGAGAATGTAATACGTAATGGCGGGATCGGAGAAAAAAAAGGATTTCAAGCTGGAATAGTGCTAAAATATGCAAATTGACAAATCTCTGCTGCCAGCCTGTGCGACTTACAAAACTTTCGATAGTATTGCAAGCTTCAGTGAGTGTTGCCAAATTTCAAAAAATTCACAGACAACATACTATTCAGTTTGCTCCACTGACACCCCAAACTCCGATAAAACGTGCACCGAAGTACGCACCCGTCTGTACTGCTGAAGTCCCTTGAAGAACAGCAGAATGTAGGGCGTGTGCTTCAGTTCCTCCGAACTCATCTTCGAGAAATCCTTCATTTCATTCACAAATGCCGTCAGCGAATCGAAAGGTTTGTCCAGTCTGAAATATTCGAAATCAATAGGAAGAAATACAGTCACAGATGCTTCTTGTGGAGCTGTACGCCGTTTCTGCAATGAAACACAAAACATAACTATCGAACGTTCTTGATGGTGACAAAATTAACATACGTAACAAGATCGAATTAAGTACACGCAAGATTTGCTTATTAGGGATATATCTACTCAGAACAAGCGTCGTTGCAAAACAGTAAATTGCTGTTTATACAGCGTGGCTGTCATAAATATTGATTTCCCTCTCGTCGTCTGACGTCTCTTAGGGGCACACTCTATCTCTAGATTTGTTGCAATACAGTTTCGACCAAACGCGAATTTGTAGTTAAAGAAGGACGATAATGTGGACCAATCTCGTGTCAACTGCACTGCAATTGAAAAATGTATTGCAGTTTAAAGGACTGAACCGTTGCGATTGGACCACATAATCGTCCTTCTTTAACAGAGCGCGTTCTGAGTAGTCCTTCACGGATACCGTACCGCAGATCTGGTGCCAGATTCTCGTCGTGGTTGTTGGCGATCGTGTGCTCCTTCACGGAAACACGCACGAAGCCGAGAAGACCGAACACTCTGCAAAACCAATGATTGATAGAAAGAAGGATAGATTTTGAATAGCTTACTCACCATTCTTGTTCCATTGAATTATGATTTCCAGAACACTTCGTTTGAAAATTGAAAACCAAAGAGAAAAACTGTTAGCCTTTACGATAACTTTGATGTAGTCACAACGGACTGGAGGTTTTGTAATCTTGAAAAGAAGTATTACCTTGCACTCAGAAATGGAACCCCTCTCGGGAATAGATACTCGGAGATGGTGGCAGCCACATCATCTGGCAGATTCGAGGCGACGACTACAGAGAAGTTGACCAGACGAGAGAGATCCTCAGGGGAGAGGGCGCAGACGGACAGACACACCGATTCGCCCGACACTGAGGGGTTCAGTTCCTGGAGTAGAAAAGGCATCCACCGCCGAAGCCTTTCACAGGATAGAGGGTCACGAACTAATTCATGTTAAAAGTAGGGGTCCCGAGTTGAAACCTGACGAAATTCTTAGAAAATTAGTTGTGAACAAGCAAAATTCGCAGTTTTGGAGGGGTCGCGAGATACCAATAATAGACCAGTGGCGGTGCATGAAAAGAAGATTGATACGGCGTTCATTGTATCCACACACCAGTGAGACTAAACTACAAAACTATACTACCTTTTTCGACAAAAATACGCTATCATGTATGAGTTTGTATCAAAGTAGGTAACTTTTTTAAAAGTTCGGAAGAGAAACCCTGCCCAAAAGAGAGGTACATGGCACACATCAGTCTCCAGTGAACTATCCAGTGTTCAAAGAAACTGGAAATTGCGGAGTTTAGACGATTGCGAACCACCCGTTTTCCGGCCAATTACACATGCAACCGGTTGCAAACAGCCAAAATGCAACCAGGTTGCATTTTAAAAGCAACCAATAGTTGTGTACACATGCAATCCGGTTGCATGTGTAAACCGCCCCATTTACCGCCCTGATCTATGAATAACTACCTTGAGATGTTTGATGGTCGCCTCTGCCCTCCTCTTTCCCAGATCGTCTTCTGTGAGGAAGAAATTGTTTCCGAGGTCTCCTTCCGAGACGATGACGTCATCAATTAGACACACCGATTGGACGCCGGCCAGGACCAGACTCTTCATGATCTCACAGGCTGAAAGCGAGAGAAATTAGCCTAAAATGAAAACAAAAAACACGAAAATCTTTTTTGATTCTATGAACCAATTCCCCTTTCTCACATTTCTCTAATAAGATGTTTTTCAAACTTTCCTAGAAAAATGGTTACCCGGTTAGTTGAAACCGGTTAACTAGTGTGGTTAACGAGACACTCGGTAGCTAGAGGAATTAAAATGTCACGAATCTCATAAATATTTTGTTGTAGTAAGAATATTTGTAGTAAATATACCCCCAATTACCAGCCCAATACGAGGATGTACTATAGTATGACCCGGCAAATTTATTCCCGAACCGACTCTTCCCGAACCAAAACCGAACCGATTCTTCCCAAACCAGGTGGTTCGGTAAAAAACCGAACCATTTGCATAAGAAAACGAACATGAACCGAACCAAACCTCAACAAACTTACACAGTCGGTCAATTTTAGCATTAATTACTTATATTGGCTTGGTTCCACTATTGCTGGCTTGAAATTGGTTCGATTCTAGAGCGAACCAACTGGTTCGGGAAGAATCGGTTCGGTTTTGGTTCGGGAAGAGTCGGTTCGGGAAGGAGGAAGTTCACCGTATAGCCCCCCCCCCCCCCATTCTATTATATTACCAACCCAATGCCGACGATCCGAGTACACAGACAGCCGAGTTCTCGATCGAGTGCTGTCCCTCCTCGCCCCACAGACGCAGCTGACGGTCGTAGCGAATGTCCTTCATTCTCTGCAAATCAGGGAATATTGGTACCATAGAGAATAATTTGGTACCATCCATGGCATTACTGGTTTCATAGAAAATATGTGTATTATATTAAACGGTTCATTTACAGAACGTGAAAGGGTTACTCTTTTTTTGTTCTCAAACAATGTATGAATTTGACGATGAAAATATCACTTAACGTACGTGTGAAATACGTACGTATTGGACGTTCACACTTTCGATAACAGAGAAAGGGTGGCCTTTTACTTTATGACTGAAGAAATATTAGAATAATTTCACGACAATGGATCACACAAAAAATTCATTTAGTTTGGCGTCTATGATAGCTATAGCTATTGTGGCATTCAATATGTTAGTATCCGGTTGGTAGCAATATACCAACATTTATAAGTTTCAGCACTCCCGGACAGTTACCTCTATTTTTCATTAAAAAAGGGCAAGGATTTTCAAGAAATCGAGATGTTCTCAACAGTTTTAACGTTCCATTTGGTAACTAACTAGATTATATTCTGGTAACCTGGCTATTGAGAAACTATTCAAGAAAAGGCTGGTTTCTACTTAGACTCCAACCGCGATATAACCATTTGAAACGCTTGATTAGGCAAAGAAAATGAGATAAGCAACTGTCAAGAACAGTAGAAAGTTGTCACTAGAGGCCATATATAAAACTCTTCATCACAAAAAAAATCTGGCAAACGCAAGCAATACATCAGCACCCTTAGAATCAACTACTGTACATACATCTGAGAAAACATTAAACGCTCGAACTATGAACTAAGATACACATATTTACATCGTAAGATCAAACTATCAAACTACATGTGGATGTGACTATAAAATCTAATATCGTCTTGACTACAACTACTTAAATATACTACTTAACATGTCTGCAAGGTAATACCTACATCTAAAACTCAAATAAGTAGTCTGAAGAACAAGCACCTAAAACACTCAACCACGCACAGAAAGGACGTCGCAGGATAAATTTATAAAAGAAGAAGATAAGAAGAATCGTGGCCAGACTCGTCAATGATATATTATTCTTGTAATAATTCATGCTTTCCACTTGCCTACTGAACGATACCAAATTCTTACTATCATTAATAATACCATAATACAAACATATAACATGATTATCGATTATTCCAACTTCTTTCTCATCCATTTCTGGGAAGTGAAAGTGGTTGGTCGGAGGTAGGTCAACTCGTCGTGTTTCGTCTTCATACACGAATATCGACCGAGAACGAACAGAAGGTCACTCATTCTGAAAGAAAGAACCAGAAATGACACATTTTCTCTAGAGTCTGTTAACCTTACGACCGTTTAAACTAACCTCACAGTATTACACAACTCATCTTTCGTGAAATGTTCACTATTTCAAATTTTAAGACAGTTACGTTTCACGGTCAACTATACATAGTAGTCGAAAAGAACATTTACAGAAGACTGGTTGAAGTTTTGAACAACACTTGAATTCGTTCGCAGCCTACACCTACAAAGTTTGGTCGAGTTGGGGATAACAAAATATACCTGTTGAGAAACTTAACATTTTCGATTCACTTTCAGTTTTCCGCCAAGATTTTTTTAATTCTTGGCATAAGCTGGCAATAAAACTATGAAAAGACTATTTGAACTCAAGGCCAAACATAAACTCAATCGCCTACGAAATTTTAGCCAAGTTTGAAAGATGTACCTGTTGAGAAACTTGAGTGCCTGCGGGTCGGCCTGTTCGGCGCGCAGCAGTGGCACCACGCTTCGCTCCGCGCGGCGACACACGGCGCGCGCATGTTGCAGCGAAGCTGAGGTCACACCGCCGCCCTGCAAACGACAAGAGTACACTACAATTTCAGCTACCTTCAGAGCGGACCAGCGCACTTATCTCAAGTTTGAGCACGTCAAGTTCAACCCTCTCCGATACAACATCGTACAAAAAGTGAACTGTGAACAATTTAAATTTCATGGCAATTTTTTCTCTATTCTTCTTCTCTTTCTCCGATGAGCGAGTGCCACATTCTTTGAATGTAGATAAATAAATAAATAAATAATAAACCAACATACATCATTAAGGTATTCCACTAGCCATCTGTTCCGCCATTATCGGCGGTATTGACTATTTCTGATACAAACCCGTGTAACTTCACTTATTCTTATCAAAACACTAGCATCTGATTACCAGCAGACAGAACCGAACCGATAAAATAAACTGTCTAACAAGGCTTCCCGTTCTGGTAATTGACTGCAAATGCAATGTTAGCAGCAAAAGTGAGGTGCATGTTTCGTTCTACTCATACGAAAGTAAATGTCATCAAAGAAACGAAACGAACCGATAGAATGAACTGTCTCAGCGGCGGCAACTGGTCCCCAAATCGATCGACCTCCGCATGGATCCAGTCCACCATTTCCACGTCGATTTTCGTCATCTCTGGAGAGTAGAGATAGCAAAACTCAATTAAAAATTTGTAGATGAACAACTTGGAAATTATATCTGTAACGTGCACTAGTATAAAATCACTTTCACCTCTCAATTTCGACCACAAATTCCCATAACTGACCCCACATATTGCTACATACAAATTTCACTACCATTTCATAGACCGGAACCCGAAGGGGAATGGCACACACAACCACTCAACCAAAGTACCATAATCGATCATAACTATCAGTACCACTAACTCTGCTTCCGCTGTGTCGAATACATGATCACATCGATATACGCCACTCATATTTCATTTTCAATCCACAAGTAGTATCCATTGAATAACATATTCATAACTATTCTTATTCATATCGTATTCTATTCATTATTCGCAACAACAACAAAACCGACTCTGCTTTCTCTGTGTCGACTCGGGGGGCGTGGCCAGGTGCGCGGCCACATCCTGTAGACAGCACTGGAGTCTCGTCAGCACCTCGTGCACCTCCGCCAACTCATCTAGACGAGCATACTCACCGCAGACCCTGGAACCATACACCAGTGAGGTCCGACTATCGACAAAAAGGAGTCCCTCTATTGATTAAATAACGTGCAGATTAACGAATTTGCATCAAAATAGACGAATTATCTCGTTAAAAAAAGGCCGTTTTTTTATTTTTGTGACTATTCGGACAAGTTTACTGGTGTATGTCTGGGAACCGGAGAATATGACCTATTTGGTGAATCACACGAAACTGAATGAAAATACGACTCTTGTCCTCTATTGTGAACACAGTAGGCTTGTGGCTTGTTGAACAAAACTCGAAACTCGCAAAACTAGAAACTAAATTTCGAGTTCGACTCCAAAAAATCCAAACTTTGGTAACGATCGAAAGATGCCAATTGTGCAACGCGCTGATGTGGGACCCTAAAAAGTGGAACGAAGAACTGACCCCAAAAGAGAAGACAGTTCATCGGTGGTTCCAAGTGCCTCGAAGGCCATGTCATCCTTCCATCTCCGCTCATTGTTGAAGAGGGCCGACTGGCCCGTATCCCCCGTGCCACGACCTGCAAATAAAACAGATTAAAGATGGTCTGACAGGAACCAAATCTCGTGCCTTGCGCTCCACGGTTAATTCCGTCGCTACAATGCAAAAGCGGTACAAAAACTAATTCATTGATATTTCGTAGATCATTTATTCGCAATTCATTAGCGGTAATTCGAAAACTTCGTTTTTGGAACGCATTCACGTCGGAGCAAATGAATTAACCGTGGAGGCAAGGCACGAGATTTGTTTCCTGTCAGGACATCTTTAAAGAAGGACGATTATGTGGTCCCATCGCAACGGCTCAGTCCTTTAAACTGCAATACATTTTTCAATTGCAGTTTGAAGGACCGTTGACACGAGATTGGTCCACATAATCGTCCTTCTTTAACCAATCGTTTTCCTATACGCTGTTCATTAACAAACGTCTGGTGCAGGCAAACTTGCTTCGAATAAGTTTAAAAAGAGGTTTTGTTCAAAAGTCGCCAAATAAGAGTCGTCTGATTTTGAGCAGTTTTCACACACATCCATACAATGATCATGCTTGTCGGTTCTGCGCCTGGTTCCTTTTCCATCTCGTTAGAACTCCTCAATCCCATACCCTCCTCACAAACTGTCCTTCCTCTATCATATAACCGAATTCCTCAATTCACCAAACTACAGTATCACGCATCTATTTTAGATTTCGAATCATAACCTGCTGATTATTGAACCGAACAAAAGTACCTTGTTTGAAACCGGCTGGTACCACCGCCGACTGGTGGAGACCACGAACGAATAGGGCAGAATGAAGAATGGACCGCCTGATCATTTCTGAACAAAGTACAGTGGGATTACACACAAATCAACTAGAACAACATAGTTGTTTGTATTGTCAATGAAGCGACAGCACGAAGTTTCGAGTGCTAGAAACACAACTTCAATCACAGGACTACAAACGCAATTTTGCCGTGATGCAAGCCGAAGGTCGCAATTTTCATGAATTTTATATCATGCTCATTGGCCAAGAAAAATGTAAAAGGCTGGCTGTCAGCTACGGCTGGTCCACTCTCTTGCCAACCTTCACCACATTATGTTATCTAAAACTCCAACTGAATCCGCGAGGGGTTACTGTATAGGTTACGAACCAGTAAACAGACTATACAGCATCATTTGCTTCAAGTCAGCGATGAAACTTCAAGATACAGAACAAACTTGACCAAGTATTGCTGGAAATCCTCAGGCATATCAAACAGTACATCCATATTTTTTTATTATATATATACGAAACAAAACAGAGAAAGTGGTGAAATAGACACCCGCCAGACACAAAAAAAACGGAGGACATATAACATACTATATATCATAATAAACAAAAAGGTGAATAAACCAAGTATAACCCGCAGACTTTGGTAGATGTGCACAGTTGCACATCTACAGGTATATTATGCTGTACAGGAAATCACTCACGCAAAATCAATAATAATAATAAGAAAAGAAAACAAATAACCACTAATGATTGAAAAAACCAGAATAGCTAATGGAAAAGAGGGGTGAATCATTTAAGGAAAGGAAACTAAAGTTAATTCCAAAACTAAATGAACAAAATATGTAGATGTTGATACTTGGATTTCGAGGCCAGCCAAAATCCGAGCAGAAATGCATATACACAACAACATCTAGAACATATATATCTTGTAACCATGCTTAACTCTAATTTAACTCTTTCACAATCTTCTCGTTTATAAAATTTGGTTGAGCATGATTACAAGTAGCAAAATTGCACATACACAATATCTAATCATACATTTAAATCTTGTAACCATGCCTAACTCTAATATAAACTCTATCTAAATCTTCTCGCTCTAGTAAACTATTTGGTTAAGCATGATTACAACAAATGGCAAAAATAAAGTCATTTACACATTTACAAAAGAAACCGGGCAAAGTCAGAAAAGTTTCGCTGGACCACCGGGTTTCTTCAGCAAATTTTACGTTTCACCGAGAATCTATTTTGAAAAACCACACATATTTGGACATTTTTGGTGATGAGGATTACATAAGTGATGAATGACAGTTAGAGGAGGTAGGGGAGATACAGAGAGAGATAAATACAACACATTTCTATTAGATATGGTAAGTCGCAAATATATATAATGTGGTGACACGCATTTACAGATATAATATGCTCAATTGATCGAATATCTAATTGAAAAAAAAGATCCGAGACGAAAAAATGATGAACTCCAACTTTGATCTCAATGAGGGAGAGAGATCCACGATTCCATCATCAGACGGGGAGATAGAAGGGAGATAGAAGGGAGATTGAGGTGTAACACCAACATGACCAGCATGCATCTGAAATTCGAACCAATCAACAACTGAAGAGAAAAACAGCAATCGTAGAACATGTTACCAAATATTTGAACAAGTGACTTTGTGCAAAGCTGTCATCAATCAACAAACAAGTTTTACAAGTGTGATAACCGACTTTTCAGAATCTAAACCCCACCTGTAACAGTGTCTGCTGTAACAGACTACTATTCTAGTACATCAATTTGAGAATTATATGTTTTTTTATGAATGTTATTAATATAGTAAAAACATACCTCAATTGAGTGTGCCGCGACAGTTGGGTGCATTGCACAGACAGTCCACCTTGTCGTCTTCGATAGGGAACTTGTAGTCGTAGGTTATCTCGTCACCCTGAAACACGGACAAATTAATGAAATTAGTAAAACTGGAAAAAATGGAAATGCGGAGAAAATTCGGCCATTCACTGAAGTGCCAGCGTTATACGCACTGTGAACCCCCACATACTTTTAGCCTAAAACCCCTTTCAGCAGAAAGAGAGCCCGGAAAAACTAATGTCCTACACATACACCAGTGAGGTTCGACTAAGCGACAAAAAGTAATTCGTTTTCAGATGTGAACACGTGCAAACTTAGGATTTTTCATAAAAAGTAGACCGATTTTCATCTATTCGGCTAAAAAAGTAGTTCTTGAGTAGTTTCGAATTTTTTTGACTATTCGGACAAGTTTACTGGTGTATGGTCCTACAAGAACAATCACCGTTCAATCGTAGCCCATCTAGTGGCATCGAGTACTATAAGCGACAGGTTGAATATACCCTCTTCATCATCTTAATTTTTCTTTTTCATTTCTCTGATTGGAGAGTGGGTGACGATTAAGCTCGAAGGCATTAAGCTACAACCTATATCTCAAGTTTAGACATCAACAGAACGTTCAAAGCGTCACAATGGGTAGTTTATAAGAATAAACTATTTTTGTGAGAGTTTGGAGAGAAACAACTCATACAGTTTTTAATCACAGACAACCGCTCGATGTGTTCAAGCTTAATCGTCACCCACTCGATTCGAGTGCCACATCCCCCAATGTGGAAAGTCACGGGTTGAATCGCGAATACATCTATTCTATTCCATATTCGTCTTCTCTGGCTCTTCGGTCAACTTTACGTGTACCGAGTATTAGTGTGTCATTTTTCGGATCTAATAATAATAATAATAATAATAATATTATTATTATTACCTTGTTGATGAGGGTCTTGCTGTAGATGACGATCCTCTTGTCCCCATCCACCGTAACCACCTTCGCGTAGCAGTTCGGCTGACAGGAATGGTTGATGAATCGGGCAAAGTTACCCTTCTTCGTAGCATCGATGACCTGCGAAATGGAATAGTTGCACAAAGAAATGCCATGAACCAGTAAGACGTGACTATTCTTATTCTAATAGAAAAAGAATCCGCTTTCCAGTAGAATAAGGAAAACTTCACGATTTTGCAACGAAAATAGGGGAAGTTGAAGCGGACCTCAAACACAGACCTATCTAACATTCGACTCATTCCTGTCTCATAGTCACAGGGGAACCATCGAACTGTAAACTAAACAACTCTATCTCCTTTCTACAATATTGGAGTAGATCAAAGTTTATAGTAGATCAAGACACGATTCTATACAATATAGTAGTAGATCAAAACACATACCGTGTGCTCGTCTATTCGGAACAAGTAGCTGCTTCCAATGCCGCGTCTCTCGTACGCCTTTTCTCGCTCATCGGCAACCAGCGAGCGAACCTGACAATATCGATTTATCGACTATTGAGAAAAACAAATAAAAAATCCTTTGAAGCGTGTTCGGTTCATCAATATCCAGAGAACGAAGAACAGAAAACGTTGAGTGCAGAATCAATTGTATTCGCCGGGACCAAACTTTTTCGCGCATAAACTATAATCAAATTTGACCATTTGTAAACAAAATGTTGCATGAAAGTCATGTTGACCCGCGGAAGGCATACTTTTTGACCGACATATTCGAACAAAACGCGTTATTATTCTGCCAGAACAATAGACAAACTTTCTCGTTTTCGGCAAAGGTTAGCTTATTTTTCGATGTTTCTGACCATTCGGACAACTTTACTGGGACTGGGGTATGACGTCATAATATCATGATTACAAACAGAAAAACTATATAAACACCTCGTAAACTATAATTAAAACCAGAATCGATTCGAAAGGCATAATACCTTCTGACCGACGTATTCGACAATCATATCATCCGGTGCAATCGGCTCCAACGCGTACAGTCCCCAGCCATGGATACGCGATCGGGCGAATTTGATCACCTTCTTGCGGTACTGAAAAAAAGTTTTATTCATGATTTTCGCTTAGCTTTGGTACCAAATAGGGTATCCCAGAAATACAGGTTGTTCAGTAACTTCCCAGAGAGTTTATGTAGTGAATGGATACAGGTAACAACCGTACAGCAGCAAGGTGTGACTATTCTATATTCTATGAAATTTTTGTAGCTCCTTGAACGACTTCTCTGTGATAATAGAAAAAATGAATACAACCCTCACCTTGAGCTGGCTACATATAACAACAAAGTAACTAATATAGTAATATTAATAACACCAGTGGCCGTATCCACCAACAATTTTTTCTCTCCCGGGAGCGTTTTTATGCTCCCGGGAGAGCAAATTTGGTTGAAGTTTTGCTCCCGGGAGCCCAAAAACGCTCCCGGGAGAGGGAAAAATTATTGGTGGATACGGCCACAGAAGGCAACAATAAGTATAATTCGCACCTTGAGTTGGTTGACCTTGAAGAACTCGGCATTCGTGTCTCCAAACGAAGTCAACAGTCTTCGATGAAGTGATCGGGACTCCTTATTTGCTTGAACCTGGTGGCGAGCGGCAGCCTCGTCCTAAAAACAATATGAATATTGAATAGAACGAGAACAACTCGTGATTTTCCACATTGATAAGATGTGGAGCTCCAAGTGGATGAATGAGGCGAACAGAAATACAATTTCTCTCTACATTGGCAACTTTTTTTTTACAAAAAGCAAGCCGTTTTCAATACTTCATGATTGTGCATCAAATGGGCGTAAAAATAGCCTTTTTTTAAATTTTCGTGACTTTCCAGCGGTCAGCGACGTGAGTGGGCGACGAATCAGCTAAAACACTTTGGGCTTATGTCTCGTATAACAAACTGTATGAGTAATTTTCTTTCAAATTTGACCAATCATATTTCATCCATTCATAGTATCTATCCTGAAGTTATGAACTTTTAGTTGAAGTCATTACTTGAGTAATAGATAGTGGCTCAACGTGTTTTAGCTGAATCGTCGCCCACTCGCCACGTCCGCCGGCTATTCAATCAATACCCATCTACTCTACACAACGCACCCTCTCACTAATATCGGTCCTATCGTTGTAGGCCTCGGGCTGTCTGATGAGACTCCTCTTCTCCTTGGTGCTCATCTTCACATATCCTCTGGCCCTCTCGCAACCTGCATCGTTCGGCAGAATTCCCTCTAACTCCACGTCATCGTAGTATCGATCGATACGGCCAACACGGATCGGCTTCTCCTGAAACAACCAACACGTGTTATTAGAATAAAAACCTGTTCAGGGCAACTATTCTAGCCGTGTCTTACTTTATGAGAATGAATCGGAAGTTAATGTCTCTGAAACCAAACACGAACACAGGATAGAGGATGAGTTCCGTGAAATGAATGCACTCGCTCATGTTTCAGCTGCGTATGATTTTGACATAATTATATTACCACCATCCACCATTGTGATCCCCAAAAATTCAAACATGTTCTCAATATTCAACGCTAAAGCACTTTTTTTCTGAGAAAAAACGTACCAGCAACTTGGGTGTCTCCTGATAGGGAACCGCGCAGAAGGGGACCCTACGTCCCCAGGGGGGCAATGGTCCGTCTTCCGGTTGCAATTCCTTCCACGCATCGTACAGATAGCCCTGGTCCTCGGCATCGAAGGCGCCCTGCAGAGATATTCTAGTGAAGTTGTCCGAACAGCCGAAAAACAGGCTACACTTTTGTTGAAAACGAATAAACTCTCTATTTTAAGACAAAATTATTAATTGTCACGCGCCTAAATATAAAACGGACTCCTTTTTGTCCAATATTCGGAGTCGGTATCATACGTAAAATACCCCCTCATTCTGATATTGGCTGATGCGCACTTTTGCTCGATTCCGATTGTGCCATGATCACTTTTTCGGGGAAATGTTGAAGATTCTAGGCAAAATTACTGTTATTTTGTCTTTTCGGGCCTGCTCATGCTCACTTTTTTTGCCCCGATTCGGAACTATTTCACGCATGGTCGGTATGAGCCAATAATATAAGGATTTAAGAAGAAGATGAAGAAGGAGCAAGTAACCGATGTCCCAGTTTAACCAGACAAAACCGAGTAACCAAGAGCGTAACCGACCTCCCAGTTGAACAGCTGCTTCTCCTTCTCCGCCGGAGTTCGCTCGCGGAACACAACCGGTTCTTTCGTGAGAACCGGAGGAGGTAGGCACGGTCTGCAATACATATTTGATCAGCAAATATATCTGAACACATGAAAATGTTCTACAGTAAATCCCTGATGACCGTTTCGGTGCTATAATGTATATCTTCATCCTCGTCTCTCGCTAATGAAAAACAAAACTCTGTACTCTCTGTAAAACTTTCCCTCCTTTTCCGACAGTAGTAGTCTCTTTGTATTTTGAATTACGTGAGACTTAAAGGTTTCAAAAATAGACAAATCCTCTTGTTTTCGGCGTAAAAGTAGCCCGTTTTTTGGCTCTCAACCCACTTGGTATTCTTCGCCTTGTCCTTCTTCTTGCCTACAGTAACGGGGGGCGGGAGCAGGGAGGCCAACTCGTTCTTCCTTCCACCCTTCTTTTCCTTCTTAGGCTTCGGCTGTCCTGCCTTCTTAGCGGCAGCCGTCTGACTGGCGAGTGCTAAAATACGATAAAATACATTTTTGTTACTCTGTAACTCGTGTTCAATGTTGGAGGTTGACCTTGTTGAAAACGTGATGTACGAGCAAAATTATCACTTTTATTATGCTCGTTGTTAAGGTTGCGCACGTTCATTTCAGTCGCACTGGCAACTCAGAAGCATTGGCGCCATTTATTTGCGATTAGCATTGCAAACTACAGAAGCGAGATAGTACAGCGGTTAATGAAGTCACAGACATCTGCGTCTTCCAGAGGCCGTATGTATGAAACATCCCGGGCCGGGTCGGATGCTATCCCGAGCTGAATTGGCCGGCAAATAGCTCGGGATAGCATCCCAACCCGGCCCGGGATGTTTCATGCATACGGCCTCAGTCCTGCACACGAGGGCGCCACGAAAGTGGCTTGCTAACTGGCAGTGAATTGTCTAAGAAATTACTATTTATCATATCTCAGTACACTTGTCCAAATAGTCAAGAAACATGTCTATGTTTGATGCGAAATCGTTGAGTTTCACGCGTTTAGATCTAAAAACCGACTACTTTTTGTCGATCTGTCGGACCTTACTGGCAAATCAATGATCACCTCATATACCAGCAGACTTTTCTTATAGAAAGGTTCTTTCCGAAAACCAGGTCATTAGTGTGGCAAAATGTGTAATAATCGGGTACCTTTAGCTCAAAAAACGTATCATTTCACTGAAAAATTGATTCATTTGTAGAGATTGGGTCTCCAAGAGTGAATGACCAGAACACTTCAGCTGATGTATGATTCACCCATACCTTAAATGCTCAGCGTTTCGAGAAACCCCCCCCCCCCCCCCCCCCCTGTTTTTGGTCCGAAGATTTCGGCAAACCCCCCCCCCCCTCCCCTCAAATTCAGATTTAGCGATTTTCTAAATTAAGGGCAAAACCCTCTTATATTTGGCTGAGGGGGGGGGGGGCAAAACGCCCCTGTTTGAAAAAGTCACAACTCTGAGGCATTTCGGGTATGGATTCACCTGTGCTGGCGCAGGGCGCCAGATCCGCATCGGACAAGGGCAGCGGGCCGGCTGTCTCCAACAGAATCCGCTTCACAGTCTCCAGGGTCTTGGCTTCGGTAGCCTTCTTGTCTTCCTGAAATAGAGTGAAGTTGAACATCTTCCATTACGGGTAGTTCAAATTATACTTCTACAATTAAGTATTATAGTTATAAAAACCAGGTCCAGGAGCATGAATTAAGAGAATCAAATACATTAAATGAAGCCTCTAGATAACTGATGACAACTCTACTCATACGGAATAGGCTATTCTTAAAAACAGTTTTTCGAGGTAATTACTTGAAAACTGCATGATTTTGCCTCAAAAGTAGTCGATATTGTTTTTTTTAAATTTAGACTTTTCAGCTGCTAACAACCTATACCTTAATCCTATTAGCATATAACTACTCGGTGAATTACACATGGTGGCACCAGAGACCGAATTGTACCTCAAACCAATTTTGGGTCGAAAACAATCAAATTTCCCGAAGTTTCTCAGGAAACGACCCGTTTTTTGAAATCTTCTCACTGAGTAGTTTACTAGGTAATGAACGTACCTTATTGATATTGGCATAACAGTGCTCGCTGAAGTACACATGGTAGTCCTCCCGAGTCAGCGACTCCTGTTGTTCCGGCAGTTCGTCCTCGAACAGGGTGGCCGAGGGCAGTCGACCACGTGTCACCGGCGCCTGCAAACGCATACATACGTAAAATGGCCCGCATAGGTGGGATGCTATGGTCCGCTGACCGGGGGACCCTTAACTTTTTACCACACTGGGCTAGAGGGGACCTATAACTGTTTAACAAATTATCCAGTTTTGTCATTGTGGCGCCACTGAATTGAGGAGGGACCCAAACCTTTTCGTAGTTTGGATAAAAAAAGTGAATAAGCCCCTTTTCCTGAGTTTTCCAAATAATTTCCGATTAGCCGGCCAACAGTACGTATGCGCGTATGTTCACGTACCAGATTTCGCAGGACTGCTTCTTTTCCGGCTGCATCATCCGTTCTGTCGCTGATCGGAGCTGCTTCCGAATCGCTATTCACAGATGATGAGGCCACTGAACACTTGTCTACTGAAACACAGTCAATTATGGAAAAACGAACCATAGAGCAGTAGCAGTAGTGTCGTCCCAGCAGCCAAAAAAACGAAAGACGGACTACTTTTCGCCAATATCGGTAAAAATTGCTCATTTCATATTGCGAACCAAGAACTTTTGCGTATTCATATAGAAAAAGGGGTTCTTTTAGAAAAGTCACTCTTTTCTGGTGTATGATTGCGACAAATCTGAGAGTTGGTTGGCTGAGGTAAAATTCCTGATCCAAGGATTTAAAGATAGAATTTTCATAGCGCGCCCGACAGATACAGACCCTTTCGGTAAACAACGAATGTGCTATTCGTTCATCGAAAAAAGAGTAAACCAAATGTGCATGATACAATGCCACACTGCTCATGGCCCTTCTACTGAGTGTTTGAAGAGTGAATGTATGATGCTAACCGGAAAAAAAGAAGATATAGAACAAAATAATAAGAAATAAGATAAAAACGAACCGACAAGAGTAGAAGTCGGCTCAATTTCCCCCGACGTGTCTTCACTGGACGACAACTGACTGAAAATCACAAAGTTCAAGTCATGACGTCATCGATTCGAAGATACTAGACCTGATGTACCGTCATACAGTGTTCGTATTCGTTTCAATACTAGAACAAGTTCACCTCAGTAGGCTGTGAGTCACCGAAATGACTCCGCCAAACATCATGATTATGACGGAATAGGAGTCCGTTTTTACGTCCATTTGCACTGGTTTCACTGCAGTTTGACCAACCTGTTGGAAGAAATCGATATTCTGGCCCGCTTCGGCTTTCGCTGCTGAACAGACGAATCGGTTTCACTCGAACTGGAAAAAAAAGAGATAATGAAGAACATTGGGCAAACAACATGTTCAAATGAATAAAGGTTAAGACTTTTATACCGCAACAGAGAGTTCATTTTTAATTCAATTCGCCATCTAGGCGGAACTTCGGGGTGAAAAGGTAACGTGAATACTGTGACGTAAAGTGATTTTCGACGCGATTACCACTAAATTATGTTGGTTTTCCAAACGCAAAACACGGTTTGCGTTTTCCTACAAAACAAATGTGACTATAAAATCATGCACCAATGAGATACATGAAAACGTACGTCTTGCTGGTAGACTCGTCGAGATCGCTGGACGAGGGCGTCGAATCCAATTCGGAACTTCGCTGAGAGACGGAGGCCGACGATGAGCTGCGCGATTCCATCGGCGACGGCACGGTGGCATCTGGTTTGGGGACGGAGGACAAAGGAGAGGGGACAGAGGAGGGCTTCTGGACCTTCTGAAATAGGAGAGGTACTATTCACCGGTACGTTGCGACTATTCGACGAGAAGTGTCGAAAAGTTTCTTGATTCTAAACATAGGTGGGATAGTGTCGATTCGGGGAGTTGAACAGTTAAACATCCCCTCCACAGAAAAGATGAAAGGTTATAGGTCACCCTAGGTAATTACCCGATAAATCCAATATTATCACAATAGTTATTGGTCCCCCCTAGCCCAGTTAAAGGAAAAATTAAGGATCCCCCAGTTAGCTAACCGGGGTATCGCACCTATGATTCTAAACACGTGAAAGTTAATTATTGAGCATCAAGAATAGAGGAGACATTTTCTCGTACTTTCTGCGAAAAAGCTGCCCGTAATTTGAATATTTCTGGCATCTGGCTATTCGGACAACTTTACTGGGGTAACGGAGGTATAGCTCTCAATACTTCCGGAGCAGGTCTGTATTTATAATTTATAGTTTGATCTGTTTTCGGCTGAACATGGAGTGTGTCGAGATGAGGCTACAACTAAGATTTGATCACACAGAAAGGAAGAGGGAGAGAGTGACGAGAGAGAGAAATAGAAGAGAGAGAGAGACAGAGAGAGAGAGAGAGAGAGAGAGAGAGAGAGAGAGAGAGAGAGAGAGAGAGAGAGAGAGAGAAGACCCCGTGTAACAAAACGTAGAACAATGCAACCAACCTTCTTAATCTTTGGTATTGACATGATGCGGAAGGGAGTAATTCCACCGAGGCTGAAGCCAAAGTCCGATTGCATGTCCTGAAAATGAAACATTATAGAAAATATTTTCAAAAGTCTCACTTAAAACCATATTTTCTTCTTTTAAAACTTCCGAATTTCAACAATGGCCGAAACGTGAATACAAACTAACTCTTAATACTTTCCTTGTAGGCATAGCTGTAGAGGTTTCAGAATACTGTCACAGTAAATAGTTGGGGAGTAATTATTATTAATAATCAATAATACAGCAATATATAGGGGGTCATACTATCCGCGAAACAGGCGCAGTTAGCAACGCAGCTGGCTTTCTGACAAAGGTCGTCTAATGCGAAAATGGCGCCAAACGCAAGCCGGGCAATTAAAGACAATACGTGTGGCCCAACCAATACTCTTTTCTAACTCTAACTTAAGGAGCAAACTGGGCACCCCCTTTCCAAAAAGAACTAAGAAGGAGAAGACTCCCAAAATCATATTTCTTTAGTTTCAGATACATCACTGAGGTACCGCTATCTAATAAAACTGAGCACATTTCTTATTGTGAACTTGTGATAATCCACGATTTTGCATCAAAAGTTGTTAATTTTTGTGCGATTATACCAAATCTTACCTTTCCCGTCTCTCCCTCATCCTTTGCCAATTTGTCAGTAGTGAGACAGGAAGAAGAAGTAGAGGCATGAGCAGCCAGGGTGGCACGAGCCTGCAACATTACCATACAACAAACACCACCCGACTTTAAAATCGGGTCACAAAATTTGAAACACCGAAAATGAAAAAAATGAGGTTTTGACCAAATACACCGTTTTTAGACAAAGTAAGTAAGGGGGACCCTATTGTAAAAACTCGGGTCTCATGGAGGGAGGGCTAAATTGAATTCAAAAGTGTAATGATACTGTGTACCCATCTTTAACATCTGGAGATACCTTAGCTCCAGTATAGTTATGGTACGAATTCCAACACATTCTGCGAAAACACTTCGCAAGCTTTGTGAAATCACTAACTGCAAAATGATCACAGAAATATTCCAACTTGAACGGTTCTAATACGGCTTGATTCCCTAAAACCAATAAACAGCCCCCGGGTACCAACCTGGTTCCTCTTCTGCTGCTCCAGCTCCTCCCTGCGTCTCTGCCAGATGACGTCCACCTCGTTGAAGGCACCACGCTGCACCTCCTTCTCCACGTCATTCATGAGGGCCGCGCAGAAATCGCGACGCAACTCCTCCACAATTCGATTCACCATCGCCGTGGCCTCTTCTTCCTAAAAACGTGAAATTAGGTTAGTTTCAATGTAATTGAACGGGGAAACACAGTATATATGTCACAGAAGTTCGAGGCAGAACATAATATTCACGCTACCCTTCCCAACGTGCTCCTTTTTAATGGAAGTCTACTTTTCTATTTTTTACGTGAAACAAGAAAATTATACGTATTTCGAACGTTACACCGTTTCCGATTCGAAAGACGTACAATCCTACCGTTATAGAATATAACCATAACTTGGTTGTATTTGTATCTTGATCTAGATAAAAGCCATACTTTACTAAGTTCGAGCGAAAGACATCGAGATCAAACTACAAACACTACAATACTATATGCCTTCTGCCTCTTCCCTCCCGTCCTTTGGTTTAACTGAAAAACAGTGCCCGTACCTTTCTCATCATCTCCTCCAGTTTCTCTTTTTCCAGCCTAGCTGCGACTTCTTCTTCAGTCTCGGGGGAGGGGGGAACGGAGTCCATCTCAACCTCCATATCGTCTCCCTCCAGCTCATTCACATAGAAAGTGACCGGGGGCACTGGGGTAACAGAGCTGAAAATGACCAATTAATAACATAACCATTCGCTTCTTTCCGTGATAGGCAAACGCATAGTACGACTAGCTGTGCAGAACACTTCTGTAAAATTGTCCGAATCAGCAGAAAAAAAATCGGGAAACGGGCTACTTTTCGCCGGAAACAAGAAAATCGGTCTACTTTTCATGCGGAATTATCAATTTTCACGTGTTCACATCTAAACACGGACTTCTTTGTCGCATAGTCACCGCTAACTGGTGTGAGAGCATATGCCCACCTCTCGTACCTTGTGCCCTTGCCTCCAACTGCACATCAGTCTGATACTCTCTTCTTCATTCAAATGGCTCACTTAAAGAAGGACGATTATGTGGTCCCATCACAACGGTTCAGTCCTTTAAACTGCAATACATTTTTCAATAGCAGTTTAAAGGACCGTTAAAGCGAGATCGGTCCGCATTATCGTCCTTCTTCATGAGAAAACTCATCATTTTGGATCCAAAAACGTCAACTTTTCCCCAAATCAGCGCAAACTTCAAATACCCACCTCTCGAACCTCGTCTCCAACTGCGCATCAACCGGACTCTCTCCAGTCGGCTGCTCATTGCCGTTCTTCGCCCCGAACAGCGTCACCAGACGGGCTTCCAGCGACTCCTTCGACTCGTGCGGCGGACTCTCCACGAAACGAAGTTCCACCGATGAAGAGGACGTGGAGTGCTGGAGTAAGAAGAGTTATTATAATATTTGAATAATAATAATATAACAATAGTTGAAAAGTTCCACCGAGCAACGAATAGAAGAAAGAGTGCTGAAGTAGCTGATAATCATAATATTATTTGAAGAAGGACGATTATGTGGTCCCATCGCAACGGTTCAGTCCTTCAAACCGCAACACATATTTCAATTGCAGTTTAAAGGACCGCTGACACGGGATTGGTCCACGTAATCGTCCTGCTTCAAGTAAAATAATATAGCAATATTTTATCAGTTCCACCGAGCCACCGAGCACGACAAGCCAGTACTGAACTAGTTCAAATAATTTGAATTGGAATATAACCATCCAGTAACATTGTCCATATCTGAAACGAACTCCTCTTTCGCTAATTTCGAGGAAAATGCTTATTTTTGCCCTACCTTGGGCGGTGGTGGAGGCGGCGGCATATTGTACTGCGGCGGAGGGTGGGTGATGGGGGGAGGGGGCAGAGAAGGGTTGAATACCGGGAAACCGGCACACAGGGGAGGCACGGGCTGCAAAGGAAATTATGAAACAAAGTATATTCGTTCTCAAGTAACATATGTATACGTCAACATTTAGTTGTTGCACAATAAGTGACCAATGTTTGATTTGACTTCAGGAAACCTTCGCGAAGAACTACAACTAAATCAAGTTCGGAAACCCTGAGATCATCCGATAAAAACAAGTCATATTCGAACGATCAACTTTCCAACCCACCATATTTGGAAGCAGAAGGTTCATATGAACCACGAAAATTCGAAAAACTGCCTACTTTTTTGCTTATAATGTAGAAATTAGACATTTTTGAATCGGAAAACGGGCTACTTTCTGTCAAGTCTTACTGTAGTATGCGCACTCACCATATTCGGCGGCGGATAGTTCATGTGGACGGGGGTGGTGGCTGGCAGCAGGGGCGGGGTCCTGGGGGCAGCCGGGTGACCACTACTTCTCGGGGTGGAAATAGAGGAGGACGGGGGGAGAGGGGTTGAAGCACTTCCCACAGAGAAACCGGGAAGGTGGTGGGCTAGGTCACGTTTACGCTGAAAAACGGGCGGATTGAAACTTAGAACACAGGGAAAGTCCCCCTTACATTCATACACCAGTAAGGTCCGACTATGCGACATGAAGGAGTTCGTTTTTAGCTTTCAACACGTGAAATTTAATGATTTTGCACAAAAAACTTACAAATTTTCCTCGTTTTTGATGAAAAAGTAATCCGCTTTCCGATTTTTTCTGGCTATCCGGACAACTTTACTGGGGTATGCTTACATTTGAAGAACACAACTGGTCGAAATAACCGCAGCCCCACTTTCAATGCTTTCTTCTCATTAGAAGGTGCTAATCCTACACCCCAGCACACATGAACAATCTGCTCAGTTTTGTTCAATTTCCAACAAGTCCCTGAACCGTTCTTTGATTTTCACCTCCAATTGATATTATGACTACATGTAGTCAGAGATCAAAGATCAAACATCAAAACTAACCGGTCTCTCCTCGGAAACCGACTTCTCCTTTCTTCGTGAGCTCTTCTCATTTCCAGAATCCGTGGACGAACTGCTCCATCTGAGTCCACTGCTCTTTCGCTCTTGCTGCTTCTTTCTGCAGAATTAGAAGAAATAGGATGAGAACAAGACTTTCATAACAAGCATAGAGCATTGAATGCATAGACACACACCAGTAAGGTTCGACAACAAGGACTCAATCTTTCTATTCAATCCAGTGAAAATTGATAACTTTGCATTCAAAAGAGACAAATCTTCTCGTTTCGGGCAAAAAAGTAGCCCATCTTTCGAGTTTGTTGATTAGTCAAAAAAACAAAATGAACGAATGCTTATACTAAGCGTACCCAAACGTCCTCTATTTTGTTTCTATTTCAAGATCAATTAAAACATTGACAGTATGACTATGACAAACCATGACAATGACAGTAACAGGATGGAACGTGGAACTAAAAACACCTACTTTTCTCTCCTGTTCGATGCCTTCCTTTCCTCACTGCTCGAGTCGCTGCTTATCTTCTGGAGACCCGATGTCGCCGACGTCTGAAAAGCAAGTATTATCATTACCACACCGAGCCGATTTAAATGATCCCAACACCAACAGCAACATCAACACGCATTGTCATATTACGAAAGCTAAAATAACATAATGTCGGAACATTGGCTGCCACTTAAGAAAAAGACAACCATCATAAGTGAAATAACCCCCCCCCTCAAAATTTCGACTACTGACTGATCTTTACTTCTTTTTGTATGATTCCTATCCCAAAGAACCTCCTTCTGTAGCTGTTTATGAACTATGAAAAAAAAAGTAGAACGTACCCTCGACTCAACTCTCTTCGTCTCCTTTCTCTTGTACCTGGTCACCGTCTCGATCTCTTCCACTATCTCACGACCCTCCTTGGCGCGCGAGATGTACTTTCTACTGGAAAACACCTTTTATTGTTGCCTATGTTAATAGATAAAACCGAGGCAAGGTGGTTGTTCATGTAAATGATAGTGAGAGATAAATGGTTTTTTGTATTTTTATCTCGAAAGCATCGATAGCTATTTCTCACAATAACAAGAAACGACACGGAATATATATATATATATATATATATATATATATATATTCCAAAACTTCAGACAATTCATTCATCCAACGTGACACATTAGTAACAAGGTCTACAAAAATGCTCTACGAAAAACCCGAGAAGATATTTTCTATCGTTTGATGTCAGTACAGGCCCTAATTTATAAAAATCGACTGAAAGACAATCGGATCAAACTAGTACAAACACAGCGAGATTGAAGCAACAACCAATCGTGTAGGCTCGCTTTAATAAGAGCACCTATAATTATATTTTTTGACTAATAATTGTGACCAACCTCTTCTCTTTCTTCTCCACCCTTAGATATTCTCCACTGTTCAGGGTAGATGAAGAGTCACTGGTAGAACAATGTGAGTCAGATGAATGGCTGAAAGAAAGCATCAGCAAGGGCCGTCTTTTGACAAAAAGAAGTCCGTTTTCAGATATAAACACGCGAGTGGAAAAGAATCAAACACAAAATAAACACATTTCTCGTTTCCGGCAGAAAACTAGCCCGTTATTCGTAGGGTATGGTTGAAATGATAACAATCCCTCCACCCTCCATCAAACATTCATCGAGAAATGATACGGAACATATTAACGAGGCTCGCGGAAACTTCATTCAGCCTTCAGCGCTAGACGACAGAAGTTCAATTGCAATTTAAAAAGAAAAAGTAAAGCCAACAAGGCGAATTCTTTATTTAACCCGGTATTTCGTTAACCCTATCAGGTAACCATCAATTGGGTTACCTGGTTAACCCTTTTGTTGAACACTAAATAACCCTAAATTTCCCCCGAAATACATTCTAAAAAAGGGTTACAAAGGGGTTAACAGAAAGGTTAACCCGGTTAGTGGTTAATGGTTAGCTGAGAGGGTTAACGAAATACCGGGTTCCTTGTGGAATTGGCCTGCAAACAATTCATGTCCAGCAACTACGGAACGACTCTGCCAACCAACCGTCTCCTCCTCTTCTTCTTCTTTCTGTCCTTCTCTCTGCTTCTCCTCTTCTCACTTCTGTCTCTCTTCTCCCTTCGGTCATGCGAGGAGGGCGAGGTGTGAGCCCGACTGGTAGATGATGTTGCTGAGGCTCCTTCTGATATGGACATATTTTTAGAAAGACGATTGAATACTCTTCTTTTGAACCAAAACATTAAGCATCGCAATTTCTTCTTACCACATGTTCAATGAAGTTGTCCGAAAAGTCAGCATATTCCTATAAACGGGTTCCTTTTTCGTCAGAAACGAAAAAATTCAACTATTTTTGATGCAAAATCAGGGATGACCACAGGTTGCACCCCGTGCAACTTTTCTAAGGGAGGGGGGTCGTAAAGGTTTCGCGCAAAGTGGAAATTGGGGATATTTTTGCCCTTTTTGGTGGATTTTTGTCCAATTTCCCGAAATTTTTACGCATTTTCGGCACAATTATATGTTTTAGAGGGGAGGGGTCGTACCGGCTGCAATGCCGGTCAACTTAGTGGTCACCCCTGTGCAAAATCATGAAGAAGGACGCATTCGAATCGGAAAACGGTTGCCTACTCTAGAATTGCCACATGGTACTGGTGCGCGTGTATTCCTCGTCGTGAAAACAGCTTTCAGCTCTCTTTTACAAAAAACAACAAATTTCATCATTTTCAACAAAGGTCGATGTAAACTCCCCTCTATACCCATTGACGCAACGAAATACTGCTCCTTACCTTTTCCATACAGCTCCTGCTTCACGTAGGCACTACCTCTCGGTGGCAGGGCAGTGTAGGGCGGAGGGGGGATGTTGTATGCAGGAGCGGTAGCATGCATTGTGTAGCTATCATCTACAATAAAAACACGTATTATTAATACTCCTATTGAGGATACAACATATTAATCGAGATGAACTAAGCAAATACTCGTCTAGGACATTCAAAAACTGGTCACTGGTTCGACCATTTTCAAAAACATAGGGGCAACATAGGTGCAAGTAGAAGTATGTGGGATGCAAGAAGTGAGTGGAACAAGCACTTCCAAACCGAGGTTACTGGGGTTGCAACTAAAAGAAGCAGAAACTGGTACTGGGGGATGCACTAGTTAACCAACTACCAATGATAAAAATCACACACCCACACAAAGTTTAGGGCATCGGAAACTATACACCAACTTGACCAACCCAGTCTTAGCGATGAGCCATGCAGGACAGGAAAAAACTCGGTGAAAGATGCCAAAAACATCTATACCTCTTTATAGGTATAGGACACAGTAACGTTTCCAAAACAGGCCGTTTTTCGATTGAAACACGTGAAACTTCATTATTTTGCATCAAAAATTCGCTATTTCGCTGAATTTTTCTGGCAATTCCGCCAACTCTATTGTGCTCTGGCAAAAACCTAGAAACCAAGTCGGTGTATAGTTTCCAGTCACACCCATCCCGAATCCAGCCTACCATTATCGTATCTTTGTGATCTACGGATCTTCCATCGAGGCGGCGTCCGTGACCTCTGTCGCCGGCTAGACGGCAGGTCATAGTCGCGGCGTTCTCCCTGTATCCGGTACAGGTTCCCTCTACGGAACCTATCCTCATTTCTGTGATAGTTGTCGCGGCGATTATGATGATCCCGGTTACGGTAACACCAGTCCTGGCTACGGTAACTCCAGTTACGGTAGTCCTCGTGTGAATGGCGCTGGTCCCGGTTACGGTAGTAGTCGACGTTCGTCTGATCTCGGGCAAATCGGCCGTGCTTGCGAGGCGGCGAGAGAGCTAAGGGAAAGAATAAGCAATAGGTACACAACACAACATGCATTGTGATCTGTGAACAAAGCAGAAGCCAAACCAAACCACCAACCAAAACCAAACCATGCAACGGTGCAAAAATAGACCTTTTTTCAACTATATAAACTCGTGGTAGTGAAAGATATGAAACAATACTTCTTAGCTTAAATTATGAGCCGCTAATCAGCTCTGGAAACACCGTATTGTAACATAAAATCAACAAAAGTGGGCAAAACAGAAACAAAGGAGGTGAGGGTGAAAGCGGGGATGCAGGGGGATGCGGTGTCCAACAAACTTACTTCTCTCACTTCTCTGCTCATTTTCGTGCTCCGACTTGCCACGTTTTCTCTCGTTTCTAGAGCGATCGTGGTCATTATGATGAGATCTTTCCGGTGCTGAAACAACACTTTTCGAATGAAATTGGTAAAAGGTCCCTTTTTAAATTGAAAAAAAACTCATATTTTCGTAGAGTGTCAAGATCGCCTGCGGCGAAACGTAAATCTTTCTGTACTTCTTATTTTTATCCACTTCTTATTCTCCTAGTTTAAATTATTTTTTTCTGTGATTTTCCCTACATATTAACAGAGAATCAATAGAAAAGGTGATAGTAAACAACTCTGACCTCTATACATCATTCCTCAGACTTGCTATATACAATGTTTGTATTTCATTCATCACTGTCTCCTTTTTTGAAGAAAAAAGTTCTAACCTCTATCCATATTCCCACAAATGGGTGGGAGTGGCGGGGGTTGAACCATGGGAGGCGGAGTGTCTCTTCTCTCGGGGGCATAGTAGACACGTTCCACGGACGAGAGAGGTCTGGAAATAGAGACGATAGTAATTGTTTTAACGGACCAAATTACTTTCAGCGCACTTTCTTATTTACTTGTTACTCCATCACACATATTTCCATTTCGAACTTCGAACAGTCAAAAGAATCCGAAACTAATTAACTTTCGCTCTAGAAAAGTGAAAACGCCAAAATCTGCTCATACTACGTACCAAAATACAACCAGTTTCCAGTTTATCTATACAACCAGTTTCCGTAGATTCGGTCGAGCCTACAACCCAATACGCCTACCTCAATGCCGTAAAATGACTCGGAGACGGGTGGCCATAGAGTAAGTTGACCTTTTTCTACTTTTGATGCCAAATTAAGAAGTTTTTCCTAGAATAGCCCATCTTTACTGGTGTATACACCTACCTCAACGCGGTGAAGTGACTGGGAGACGGTGTGACATCGGGTAGATTCACCGGGACTTCCGGGGGTCCGACCGGGGACGGGGGGAGGGGCGAATCCCCAGAATCCAGGTCCATTTCCACGTTGGCCGCTGAGAAGACGCCCACGCAGGCCACAGCGATGGGGGTTGGTGGCTTGGGGTTGTCTGGAAAGATGAGAGGTAGGTGCAAGATATGAAAACCAGTTTAAGACATATTTTGGCAAACTTTGGCTTAGGGTTGTCGGAACAGAAAAGATGTGTGGGCGTGTAGAAGATTGTTGACTGTTGAGATACTTAAGTGAAGATGTTCGGGACGAGAAACGCTAGAAAAATCCAAAAAAACCGACTCGAATTTCAGCGAATACTAGAGCATAGCTACACTGGTTTCTTCTCTGTGAAACGAAAAGGAAACCAAATGTGGTCTTTTTTGACACAAATTCCAAAAATTCGACTTGTTTATGCAAGTAGTGAGCTCCTATTCAGATACGTCACGTCACATACGACCATACACCAGCAAGGTTGTCCGAATAGTCAGAAAAATTAAAAAAACGGACTACTTTTCAGCCGAAAACATGAACATCGGTCTACTTTTGATGAAAAATTCTGAATTTCACGTGTTCACATCTGAAAACGGCTTACTTTTTGTCGCTTGGTCAGACCTTACTGGTGTATGCATACGACATACCTTCGCCTCGGCAGATCTTCTCTCTCCTCTCGAGTAGAACTCGATTGCTCATCTGTTTCAGATGACTGGGAACGGGACACGGGGCACCCACTTTCTCCTCGTAACGCTCACTCAGCTTGGCGACTGAAAGGGAAATTGTGAGATGACGTCTGTAAGCTCTACTCGACAAAAAGTTGTCCCTTTTTCGTTTTCGGCAAAAAAAGTAGCCCGTTTTTCGATTTTGTTCTGGTTATTCGGACAAGTCTACTGGGCATGCAGCTATTACGCTAGGTTGCCCTAATAGCCGAAAAATGACAAAAAACGGTTTCCCATTCTTGGAATTATCAGGGACTAAAGCATCTTGCTCTTGCATCTATCTTGGATGCGGACATATATTTTTTTTTTACGTATTTTGATCGAGAGCTAGTCCACTTTCTGCTCTTATTGTGTGAATGAAAATCCAAAGCCAAATCTCAGCCCATCAAATAAGAGTATTGCTCAAAGTAATTTTCAACTACGTCCCTTCGGGGGCCCATAGGTCATTCTCGTCATACAAAAAAAAGAACAAAACTTCTGAAAGATGAAAAAATACTTACAAAAAGGGTCCAGGAAGCACTTGATGGCACTGCCCATCACTGATTTTCCATTGAACTGTGTAACAAATGAGTTGGCCTCTGAAATGAAAGAGAAGTAGACTCAAATACTGGCATTAGACGAATAGAGGTCTATTCTCTATTTGGTCGTATGCTCGTATGCATTGGATATTTTGAAAATCACCGCTGGCCGATTTACAAAATTGTAAAATACCGCAAGCAGCCACTGAAAAATTTCAGACCTGTTACAAAAAAACAACGAGAATTTGTTCTTTTTTTCACCCAAATAAGAATATTTGGGTGTTCATATTAATAGACGGTCATTGTTATCACAATAGCCGCCTGAAGTCACCATAACCGAACCAACCTGCGGCAGAATGAAAGACGATCATGGCCATTCCAAGATGTTTTCGCATACTTGGATGAAAGTAGACCATCACGTCATCCACAATGCCGACCTTGCTGGAGAAAAAAAAGAAGATTATCAACACTGAAACTGCGTTTCTTCAAAATCTTTATTAGGAAAATTGCTAGATTGGGAAAATTGACGTACTTCAAATTTCAATTGCTAATGGTAAATGAATCGGAAAGATCCCGCTGCTTCATTTGGGAGAAACTTTGAATAGTCTAGTGAAGAAGCAATAAAGGTACTAAAATATAAATGTTTACAAAAGCAAGATGTTCTATATTGTAATTAACTCACGCTGCCTCATTCTGGAGGAACTGTGAGTTGACGTTGTCATTCAGGTCGAAGACGGCCACTTCTCTGCGGGGCGGAGTTCCAGTGTAGTGGTCGTCCACCTTCAAATAATCAAATTTAAAATCACACACCAATAATATCCGACTATCGAGAAAAGGGAGTCCGTTTTAAAAGTGAACAGGTGAAAATTGATGATTTTGCATAAAATGAAAAGTTTCCCGATTTTTTTTCCGGCTATTCAGAAAACTTCACTGGCGTATGTTTAAACTCACACATTCGACTATGAATTGTGACGTTTTGAATAGACGCCGACCGAAAACCGTTTTTCGATAGAAAATACCTCGAATTGCACCAAATTTGTTCCAAATGGTCGAAAAAAGACCAAAATTGTGCCAACTTAGCCCGAATCGTGACTTCTACAATTCGCGATACTTACCTAAACCTCAATGAAGAACAAAACTGCAGTCTACAGATTACAAAATGAGGATAAATTGAAATCTTACCACGAAAACGGGAACCGGCAGCTCTGGATCCAGCACACGGAACATGGTCTTCTTTCTGGGGTCGTAGAGGGGGATGCGGCAGTTGTACTGAAGAAAAAGACGTTTGTTTTAAATGCCGCAGATTATTTTCTAGATGCAATACTTAACTAATTCTTTTAATCTTGATAGGGGGAATGCGGAAGTTGTACTAAAAAAAGGGTTTAATTGAGAATAACTACAGGTTTCGTCCACACACCTTCACTTTCATCTCTAAAGCATAGGGGAAAAGGTGACAGGGATAGTCATCATATCCCATAGAAGCTGTTAAATGTTAATTATGATGGCGTTTCTTATAATGCAGAAGTGCTGTATATGGACCTAATCATTACAATTACGTGTTATGTTTCTGATGAGCAGTAAGAGACTTTACCAGCATTTGGAGAGCAGTAAGAGACTTTACCAGCATTTTGTCGACAAAAGAGTATGAGCTACTTATGAACAGAACTTAGAATAATAATCACGAAAATGGGAAAACCAACCTTATGCTCGTCCTGACAGACGCCATTTATACGCAGAAGATTTCGCTTTCCGTGATCGATTTCTCTGTCTTCTACTAGTTTGAAGCAGCGGATAGACGGTTTCATTGAGGGACCTGCAAGATTATATATTGACTTATTGACAGTTAACTTCATCGTTTATATTGTTTATTAGAACATCTTTTTAAAAGTTCTAATCCATCCACATATAAACTCTACTAATTCATTTACACTTTGTTTTTCAAGTTTTTCTAATATAATGATACATACACATTCAACCAGGATGATTTCAAAATCAATCGAAGAGCCGATTTTGGCTGCCACCCAGCAGTTCCAAACATACACCAGCAAGGTTGTCCGAATAGTCAGAAAACTTCGAAAAACGGACTACTTTTCAGCCGAAAACATGAAAATCGGTCTACTTTTGATACAAAATTCTAAATTTTCACTTGTTCACATATGAAAACGGTTTACTTTTTGTCGCTTAGTCAGACCTTACTGGTGTATGGTTCCAAATCAAATTCCTCGCTCAGGTGTAACATTTAGAAAATTGACCTAATTTCGTCGAAAAAGAGTTTATTTTTGAAGTATGCGTCTAGTTTGAAACGGCTGAAACGGAATAACAGTAGAAAAACAAACAAACAAGTAAGAGGGGTCTAATTCAAAAAAAAGGAGAAGGAACCCGTTTTTCGTGGAAAATTCGCATAAAGGCACCCGTTTTCCACTTAAAATATGTCAAACTTCATGACTTTCGTCCAAGATAGACGCTCGCTCTCCTAATTTAGCTGACTATCAAGACAATTACTGGGGTATGACTTAAACTATATCTACCCTCTGTGGGCATGATTATGCAGACGTATACAATCCTAGACGACGTCTGAATTTTGGTCACCCAAAATTCATGAAAAACTCCAAAAAATTCAGATAATCACCCGAAAATTGGCCGAAATTGTGTTATTATCTGGATTTTGAACATAAAAATATCATTTTGATCACCCAAAAATAAATGTTTACACCATTTTTCGTTCTGTCACCCAGAATTCAGAGAGTCGTCCAATAATTGTAAACGTCTGTAGATTATGTAATTCACTCAATAAAGTAATTCAAGGCTATAATCTCAAAATAGTTGCCGTAAAAGACTATCATTATAGCTACAACTAACCGGGTTTATTTTGCATGTGATGATGGGAATGATGAGCTGGAGCACCACTGGTACTGGCGCTGCTCGACGCAGTTTGACGATGAGAATAGTGCTCATGGCCTGCAGGCTGCATGGCAGCGGAGGACCACGATATATTCTGAAACCTGAAATTAAATGGATAAATTCTGAATGATCGAGAGTTATAGTAATAAGCGAGTGAAAAACACATAGAACATGGGTTAATTTCACATTTCACTCAAGAGTTAAATATACTATCAACTCAAGTCTCCCAAAATAGTATGCATGCGTGTTATTATTGTCTCAAACTTAATATAGCAGAAACATGATAGCCTGGTACTTGTCTCTAAACAGTCAGGTCAATTCAGAAAACTGAGTCTTTCGCAGTCAAACTGGGGGCACTATGCGTTTTTTGATGCGAAAGCACGAGGATTGACATATTTTCGATCTAAAAACGGGTTTCGTATTGTCTACTAACCTTACTGGTGTAGAAGCGAAATCAGTAGGGCAGTGATTTTTCTACCATATTTTATTACTTGCATTCGGTGGGGTAAATTTGTGAACAGGTTTGAAGAGAATTGCGTTTTTTTGGAATGTCCTATTACTACCTAATGTTGCTTTTCCTTCTCAAATAACGTCAATAAAAGATAAAGCAACATTATTGCGAGCGTTGTGAAGTTATATTATGCGTTCATACTTGATACGAAACTTTAAATAGTTATTACAGAATGAAAATTCAATTTTATTTGAGTTGCTGTTTTAAAATCACTTATACAGTCTTTAGAGCGCTCTTAAATACTCGAAGCACTAAATTTGGTCTATAGCACTCTTTTGCGTGGCTCGAAAATGGAGAAACAACTAGAAATCAGCTGTTTCATTGATGAAAATTAACAAAACTTGGAAATTAAAAAATTCGCGCGCAAAATTCCACGACCGACCGCCGCAGCTGCAGTTGAAAAACGCGGGCCTTCGTTAGCGGGGCACGCGTAGCGGTTTAGCGGTAGAGCGTCGTTTCATAGTTGCGTTTCTATCAAACCATAATTGCACAAACTTTACAAATTTAATAAATCACGAAATCTCGCCCGTATCCTAGCTACTAAGTTTCTACATAGACTTTTGTGTGAATAAGAACATAATTAAGATTGGATTTGAGAACGAACTCATTCATATAAGTTGACTAAGAACCTGAAACGAAAGTTTAATCAGATGAAACAAATATACGATTACCGTTCCTGCCGACTGCAGCTTCAAAACTAGTTTCATCCAGAATAGAAGGCATGAGAATGGTTTTCCAACTCAACTATATAACTTGTTGCATACACATAGTACATTTCAAGTAAGGTTTCAAGTTAAAGCTTCATTTTCCGGTTTTTTTTCTTGAAAAATGCAGAGTGCGAAAAAAGTAAATGTGGGTCCGATTTGTGGGGGTTTTTCCGTAGTCGGTTGAAATATTCTGTATTCACTTTCCACCTTCGAGTTTATCTAACTTCTGTTTGAGAGTTCTAGGCTACCATCGTATGCCTTTACTTCACAATAGTTAAATTTCTCTTTTAACCCGAACATTACATTGAAATGAATAATTGATTCTCAAATATAACCCTTTATTTCTTCATTATCATCGACAATGTTATTCCTATAGCCAATACAAGTAAACCAATTTGTCTATAACTGGTCAATTCTTTCCACGAGTAGAGAGGGAACCATAGTTCTTTCCAACATGACACCTCGGAAGGACAGTGAAAACGGCCTCGTTGTTGAGAGAACCTGAACGAAAATTGATTTTAATGTGTTATGGAAAGACATATATTCTATATTTCACCAACAAAAACAGCGAATAGTTATGAATTGTGGTGATATTGGTGAGATATTGTGTTTATCGAACTCACGCAAATTTTCACATTGTCATTGCTGATGTTTGAAAAGAGACGATTGTGTTTCAAATCTTTTGTTCACGTAATGATTAACGCCTACTACTAAGTTGGAAACATCAAACACTTGTAAAAAAAATGTTGATCATACCTATCCTGTGGCTCTGCATTTTCTATGTTCACAAACTTCACAGTTTTTGTGATGATGAATCTGCTCTTTTCCTCAACATCAGACCAGCTCAAACTGAAAGAAACAATTCCCAGCTCTTAAAAAGGTTCTATGAAAAACATTAGCGGCAGCATACTGTATTTCAACCTATGATGTGCACGGAACAGTCTGCGAAGACCTACCATACGGTAGTGGCTAACACCCGTTGATGCCGAATCCGTTTAGTTGGTTCGAAATTACCAAGAGGCAAACATTTTGTGAATGAGAAACATCTCTATTGGAACATTTCGAGTTTTAATTTTCGCTGAAGTAAAAACAACCTTGGTCATTCGCTAAACAAAACATCTAGGTACTATCGGTTTGTTTTGTTCTGCGATGTGTAGTTTGATTTTTCTCTCTCGGGTAGCAAATTCTGCGGTGTATGCAACTCGAAAGAGCAAATTTAGCCACTAAAATTGCCTTCATTTCGTAAATTTATCTGGTGACAGCACCCGTTATCGACCCGTGTAGTTTCGCAGTTTCGAATTTTGATTGTGTAGTTTGATTTTGTGGGTTCAGGTAAAAAATTCTGCTGTGTATGCACCTAAAACTAGAGATCCATATTTTGTACTTTGATTACCAACCTGGTGACAGCTCCGGTTATTGATCCATCCACAACTGTCAACAGAAGATGGAACTCAGTTGGAAGGGGACAAGTGGAGGAATTCGCGTCTTTCACTCGTTGTTTGGCACTAAAAACGTGTTTTTTTCAGATGAAATGATAGTATAAGGTTTGTCAAACCGTTGTGGACACCGTACCATCGATTTTGTATGGGACGGGGTTTGGCGAGCGGCCAGTTCGTCTGCGTATCATTGATCTAGATACTCTCTCAACTGCTGGCAGATAATCAACGACCGCTCGCCCCGCATCGCTCAATCAATTGAACCCTCTGCTGTCTTTATGGAGAAAATGGCGACTATAAAAGAAGGCTATGAAAATATACATGTTGGTAACAATAGTGTCTACGCAAAGTGTTTGCCGCAGTTGCGCAAAAGTATACGGTGTTTCTTTCATTTTGATGTGTTTACTGTTGTAATAGATGAAACCCGGCTGGAAGGAATGGAAGAATTTGTGTCTTTCACTCGTTGTTTGGCATTAAAAACGTTTTTTGAATCAAGTTATAGTAAAAGGAGATCCTGAGAATATAACAAATCTTGGTTTACGTATAGTTTTTGCCGCAGTTACGCAAAAGAAGACGGTATTTCTCTGTTTTCAATGTAACTACGGTTATCTGTCAGGCAAACTGAAAAACGAATGAAAAACTATCTTATTTCGCACTTGAACAACAAACTTCTTGAAAAGCCACCTTTGAGGAATGGAGCTATTTCCGAAGTGTTTTCAGACCAAAAACCCTCCAAATATTTCAAACAATATCAAAACTAAATAAAACTCACAACACCATTTTTGTGTCACACTTTCCACAACTGCAGAGGGTGTCAATCTCGTTGGTCATGGCTCCGAGAATCTCTTTTCCCCTCTCCTCACATCTCTGAAGGGGGAATAAAAAGAGAAAAAAGTTTGTTAAATGAAACAAAACTATCTCAGAGGAATGAACCGACTAAAATACTTCAGCCGCTGTAGTGCAAATTTAGCTGTGAATGGAAAATTTACGTGATTCATGCAAACTGTATCGAAAAAATAGATCTCTCCGCATCAGTTTTTAGCTTTGAGAAGTTTTTCTAACAAATTTGAACTTGGCGCTAAAAACAGTCATTGGAAAGATTGATTGTGTATTGTAGGAGTCTCAGTAGAAATGATGTAGACTATAGAACCGACCCTCTGCTTTGTAGTAAACCAGCACTGTGTTGATCGATTCTCGTTGAATCGCAATGGTAGAAGTGAACACGGAGATTTGGCTGAAATTACAGGTTCGAAAAACCAGTAGCAGTTTATCACTAGCAAACAAGTCACGTGGAACCTGTGTCAATGATCCCCGTTACTATCCCTTGGAATGAGAAATGACCACAGCATAGTTATAACTTGCAATCGACACAGCCATATTCACGAAAGTTGAGCAACGGGCTGGAGCTACAAACACTGTGGAATGAAGCAAAGTACACCATAAGCCGTATGCATGAAACATCCCGAGCCGAGTCGGGATGCTATAGTTTACACCATTCCTACTGAGACTCTTACAGTAACCTTACAAGCTTTCCGAAGGCTGTTGTGAAGCTGAAAATGCAGTTCATGGACAATGCTCTCGTATATTTTCTCTACGTGGCGGATGAGGTACTGAAATCCTCCACTTCTCTGATCAAAAGTAAGTGAGCAAAACGGCCTGGAAGTTTAGAAATCCTACTGTAGGAGTCTTAGCAGGAATGGAAAAGACTATATGCCGACCTGAATTGGCTGGGAAATAGCCGAATCGAGCTCGAGATGGCATCACAACCCGGCTTGGGATGTTTCATGCAGACGGCCTCATCTTGGCTTGCTTTGAAAGGAGCATATAACCTATACGACGAGACCGTTTTTCGTAAATCGACGCATACTAACTTTACCCACTCCGAGCTAATATGAAGTACTTTTTACATAAAATAATTCCGCAACCGACCTGTTGATGCTTCAGATTCTTTATTTGGCTGTATTTCAAGCAAATCCCCGGAGGTATAACAACCTTGAGTGTCCTTTTTTTCAACAAACTCCTGTACGAACTTTGCTCCCATCTGTGAATAATTATTATGTACTGTCTGTCCACAGTGACTGACCAAATTGTGCTCACAAACACATCATAAGTTAGGCACTTCTACCTAACTGCATCAAGCGAGAGCTAAAACTAAAAGCCTTTCGAATGGGTAGGTCTCCACCTACGTTTCTAAAGCTCTTTCTTGTAGTTTGGTCTGAGTCAACGTCGTAATTCGCGACTTTCCACCGAAAAATAAGGGGATCAGAAAAAAAAAATAAAGTGAAAAGTGTCATGTGATATAAGGTATGTGATCGCTTTTGTGAAGATCAAGCCTTCGACATTTCTAACCAACATTACTCAGAATAAGAATCTGAACTTGTGCTCAGAGAATTTCTAAAACTTTCTAGCAAAAACATTTCCCGTACCTGACTATTTGTCAGTTCAAAATGAGTTGAACTTGGAGACTTCCATATCTTTCTCACTAAATGCTGACAGTTTTGCCCCGACACCACGCTGAAACATGTTACTGATATTGTGACAGAAATTCAATTGTAGTTTGATCCTTGACCACAGCAGAACTTTGTAATTCGGGCCGGCGTGCCTAGACAACTATACAAACACAGCGAACAAGACAAAAATACGATGTCCACATGCTCCGCCTAATGCCAAAACTAACAACAGAACAGATATAAGAGAATTTTGTTTTTATTTCGTTAGTCATGAATATCAGTTGTAGGCGTGACGGAATCAGCATTGTAGTTTGATCTTTGAACTCAGTACTTCCCACGAGTTTTGACGAGAAAGCACAGGGATCAAACTACAAACACAGCAAGATAGGAGGACATACAACAGCGCGCCAGCGAAACCTGTATACTAGAAATAAGTTGAATAGTCACGTAATGTTAGCATTCTAATGAGGAATCGTGTACTTTGCATTGCACGTTTCTGAGTTCTGCTGTGCTCAACATATTTGACTGTGCAGTTGACTAACCGTGTAAAAAGCAATCGTAAACTCACGGTTTAACACATTGTATGATGACGTCATCTTGTTCACAAGTGACGTTTTCCTTGCTCCAAAAAGAGTATGAGAACTGACTATTCTCATCACAGTTCTTTAAAATTGATACACATTGGTGGCTAGATCCATCAGCCAACGAACACGTCCACGGCAGTTTTCTTAAAAACCACTAATTTACTAGAAATGAAAAATCGTTGTTGTAATTTGATCTCGATACACGTTCTAACACATCAATTTCGAACGGAAATCAGCGGGATCAAACTACAAAACCAGCAGGATTGAGCCACATACACCTTATAGGCTTGCTCTGGAATAATTGAATCCTATATAGTCAATATCATTTCTGTCGCGACTACTACGGTACACAATGCTGATAATTTTTCAAACTTTTCGTTCCCCTATTATTCTCGTATAGTATTAGCAGTCGTACTAATTAATGAACGATAATGATCATACGTTGTTAGAGTTTCTGCTGTGTACGGTTGGAACATACGTTGTGGTTCATGTTTTGAATAGTTCAAAAACCAAGTTATGCAGATCCCATGCGTATAAATTTTATCTCATGGGTATAAAAACGTGATTACTCGATTGAAATTGCAACCTCACCTTATTATGTCTTCTCGTAAAATTCCTTCTGGCCGATTTTCAGTAACCACAAACGTTGCGTTTTCCTCATAACTTGACTCGATGTACACAGGAATACCAGCTACAACGTCCAACAGCCTTGTGCTGCAATTGAAGAAACTATGTAACTTCCGTTTTGTTCTCCTTTTTTGGTTTTCCGACTTTAAGTGCATTTTTCTGCGCATTTCTTCGAACCTTCGTTCGAACTACACACTCGAAAGTTTTTTTGCTTTTCAACTCGCTTTCCGATTCTGTAAGTGAGTTTTATGTTCATTCAATTGAATTTTCGTTCAAACTACAACTACACTTTCAAAAGTTAGAGAGATTCCCCAAAATGTACACTCACTCTATGGTAAAAGGAAATTCCCAGGCAAACTTCCAGAATCCGAGAATAATAGTCAGAAATACTATGAATGTAGTGATCCAGAATCTCATTTTACTAGTGTAAATACGCTGTGGTTGACCCGCGGCTAACCGAATTTGGCATGACGTTGTCATGGTTACCAGGTTATTCAGACCGTTTGACAACACAGCGCAATAACGGAACATATAAATAAAAAGTGTTTTTCGAACTTTAACGAGCCAAAAACTGCCTGAACTTTGAGATTCACTTTGTAAATACATGTCAGCGAATTCTGTGTTCTGCAATGTATGATCATGCCAACTGAGAGGCCTTAAGTACTGTATACAGTGATTTTTCCGTAAAACCGCGCTGAAAACATCTGTAAATTCAAGCAAATAGCAAAATTTATTCCATGCATAACAGACAACACAATGCTTGCAACGAAACTTGAAACATGACCATAGGAGAGAAAAATGGGAGACAGAGAAACAAAACAACTTTGGGCGGATGCTGAATGATACCACGTAACGCGAATAAAACGTGTCGATTGCAATAAGAGGTCTTGGAAAACCGGTGATAATCCGAAGATCATGGATGGAGAATGAATATAGTTACAACTTTGAACAAAATAAAAATACACTAGGCAAAATCTAAACAGCAGTTGACTTTTCTCTTATATAAACTTTTAGTTTTGGAATCGGGGAGCAAATATATAATAACCGGGTCTCCGAGATGACCCTATAATTTAAAAAAGTCAACTGATGTATGCTGTCAACAGAAATCACCCCTTTGAAAAGGGTGATTGATATTGGAAAATTGTACACAATAAAGATGTGAAAGAGAAGATTATTAGTGTTGAAGAATAAATGGAAGGACCAAAATGCAACCGGGTTGCATGTGTTAAGAAAATTCGGTTGCTTTCCAATCCAAATGCAACCGGGTTGCTTTTGGGTGCATTTGGTGTACGAGTCTCTTTCTCTTAGTCGAACCAGTATATATAACTATACGAAAAGAAAGGGGAAATGTAAACAATATAAAAACGTGAACAATTTAAACATAAATCCATGGAAATAAAAAACTGTAAGTCTGGATTTTTAAGTAGAAATGTACAAAAACCCATGTACAGGTTTGGTTATGAATTGAAATCAATATGAAAACTACTGTGAATGGGAGTAAAATACAAAAATTAAATCATACTTCTTACGTGAACATAATTCTACCACTAACCTAGAGTTGTTGCCATATCTATAGATCATAACATCAAATAAGCAAAATGTCAGAACAACTCTAGGGTGGTTTGAAAAATCATCGTAGAGAAGCATTGAAAACGTTACAAAGCAAGCAAAATCACTTTAGTAGAACAAGTAAAACTATGCAACACAAGATATCTTCTGAGAAAACTGCAAGAACCTCTCGAAGACTCAAAAAGAGAGAGACTAGAGATCTCATGGGAGATATCAGAAAAAGTACGGATTGAAATACATGAAAAATACCATGACAGTTACCGGCAGCTGCTACCAATCAGTGTTCACCGAGTGCGGGGAAACCAACTGGATCCGGCCAATTTTGACGACATTGAGGGCAAGTTGAATTGGTAGACAGCCAGGTGCGGACACACTAAAAAAGTTATTATGAAAAAATCTAGAAATTAAAGCAGGACGATTATGTGGACCAATCCCGTGTCAACGGTCCTTTAAACTGCAACTGAACAATGTGTTGCAGTTTAAAGGACTGAACCGTTGCGATTGGACCACATAATCGTCCTTCTTTAACACACATAATTTATCACAAGAACACAAGAACGATATAATTTCAAAACACAAGAACGAGATAATTTTAAGACCTCTCTCCATAGTAGATACCGCCGTTACAAAAGACTTGAAGTATCACTACATGTACATCGTGTATGAAATCTAAAGTATTCACATCTTACCCTTACTTCAAAACCCACTTGTGAAGTCGAATCGAGTTAAAACCTCGAAGTGACTCGAAACTCGAAATAAACTGTTTTCCGAGATAGATTAACAATACTACAGCTCACCTGACTGTGATATCCTTCGATGCACGCGGGACACCAGAGAACGTCTTCCCATTCTCCCATCGTCTCGAGACAGATGCTACAGTTGTTCTGTAAATAAGAGAGGTATACATCTGAATTGAATACAAAAATTCCCAACGATTCAAGAAAACTCGAGAATTGATGGTGCCTATTTGGTTCAATACTGCATAACAAAATGAACCCTATAAGAAAAAAAAACTTCATGTTCATGCCGGGTGGTGTAGGAATGAATAATTGACAGCTTTAAGATTCCGAACATTTTCCAATAATGTATTCGATGAACAATATTTTGTTCGGATACCTCTAATGTTATCGTTGCCATCTTTCCTACTGAGACCCCTACAGCACACTTTTTCCTTATTTTCTAATGAAAACTTCAATGCAATATGCAAAAGAGAGTTCGAACACCTTTTGTTATAGTTGGTCAGATTCGAGAGCAGGAATTGTAAACAATTTTGATAATGTTCACGTCACTGAGACAGGCTTGCAGTTTTGTAATCTCTTTGTAATCGCACTGTAGGAATGAGAAATATTATATAGTGGGCGCCAAATTCATAAACTTCTATCTCTCGCCGGAATCGAACCTGCCAGCAAAAGTTTCGTAGCCGGGCATTAACAAGTGCGCTATTAGTAGATATAACCGACAAGCTTTAGAATCGAAGACATAAGTGCGTACACAGCAGAAAGTGAGATATACAGTACCCTCCCCTCTATGTTGGCGACGACTATACCTCTGGCTGCGGTGCGAAAGCTACAGTATGACGTTCCTGTACCATGGACCAACGATGCCCTTTTCCCTTCTGCACAGGTACCTAGAAACAATTATAAATGATGGAGTAAATAATCTCACAGCACAATCAGTAGAAATAACACTTTTGACCATCCAACCATCTTCGTAGGAACCACTTTGTAATCCGTTCCTTAATTGCTTATTGCTATTTTATGGGGAAAGACGCGTTTACAGAAGGATTTAAAACCAGTTAATATCGATCTGATTAACGGAACACCCAGTTGAATAAAGAATTCGCCCTACATTCCTGAACTGGTTTACAAATATTACGTAAAGGTAATCTCAAATGGCCTAGCACCAACCTCAGAAACCGGCTGATCATGACCTTCTTGCGTCTGCTCACGTCGGAAACCAATGGGAATGTCGAGAACGACCTAAATAAAAACGGATCAACCTTTTAATGAAGAAACAGTGAGCGAATCAGTGCAATCGGCTCGAAAAGAGCCCGGGGATAGCATTGTAAGAATATGTGAACTTATCACACCGTCTTGTTGTTTGTTAGTTTCGTTTTTGTTTGGTCATCAACCATTTCCATATAAATCAAACTTTGGTCAATAAGAAATCAATAACTATGTTTCTACCTTCTTCTTGTTACTCGGTGGTTTCGTCCTCTTGTGATGCTGCTCCGAAACGGCGTACTTGTTCTCCAACGGATCTTTTTCTCTAACCAAAGGAACCACTGGAATACTATTCGGATGAAAAACACGCAGAAGGAAACAGACATGAAGGAAAAAAGTCAACGAAAAGTTTTATGGTAAGTTATTGATGAACTATCAGTAACAACACTTCGCAGTTATGTTTATGTGTTCTGACCAGTTGTTCAATTGAAATTAGAATAAAATCAGGTTTTCGAGAATTCGAACAGTGTTCACTAGCGTGGAACAACAGACAGCATAGAACCAATGAAACCGTAAACTCACCGTTGTCAATATCAACCGGAAGTGGAATAGATCGGTTGGGTTTCGGGGGTGGTAGCACGGGTCGGTATGTTGTCATCACTGGGAGGTTGCTGGGGGTTGGTGCCGGCACCTCGACTGGTACGATCTCCTTTACTTCGTGTACATCATTGGGGACAGCCATCGGGTGTGGTTCTCAAACAAAAATATGGGAAATATTTCATCTCCGCAATTGGGGGGGGGGGGGGAGAACTCCCAAAACACAGAAATAGATGAAACTATGAGGAATATAAAGTATTTACAATATTCCATATCGATTAGCTCCCCTCCCCAAACTAAAAAAGCGAATAACGAGTTTTGCTGATCAAGGTGTAAATTTAAATATGTATGCAGAGAGAAGGTAAAAAGTTATTAATAAGAAAACAGCGTACCATTCGTTTGGTCCTTTACTTTCGATGTGTGTTCTTTCTTCTTGTCATCTTTGAAGAAACTATCAGTGCTATTATTTCCGTGTCTCGACTTCTCCACACATTTCAGGTACTAAAGACAACCCGATGAATAACAGTATACAACACGTGAAAGATTATAAACGTGAACTAAAGTGGAACAATAAATTAACGTGACTGAAGTGTTATCCTCACTCAAAAATTTGAAACCGTAAGAATAATGTAAAATGTGAAACATAGACCAACCAACGACTCTTCGTTTTCAATCGAGTATTCAGTGATGCACTGAACATGAGCAGGACATCCTTTGGTCGGGCAAATAGCTTTCTGTAAATTGTACATATGAAACCTATCCAAATCGGAAAATTTTAAAAGTTCCATTCTTTTTCTGTTTTGGAACACAATGTTTCTTAAGGAAAACTTACATTTCGTTCTAGTTCACCAAAAATAATAACACTTTTACAAATACTTTTAATGGCCAGGTCTTATAAAACAAGATCGTATCGGCAGAGATTGCGGGTTCTAGAATACAATTTTGTAAGGTAAACAACTACCTTATACTCTTTTTTCTTGCGCAGCCCCTGACCAGCCATACTATCGTGCATACACTTCTTATGACCGAACAGGTGACAATATTCCACACAGTGAATCTGTAAAAGGGAAATATAATTAAAAAAAGGATAACTTTTAAAAGATTGTCTATCTTTCATTTTTGCAGAAGGCACAGCACTCGATTACAAGCAAAATCGCGAAAGCAATCACACAACGATAAAACTCCAAACTAACCATAAACCAGACCCGTTAATAAATGTTATAGACGTTGGAGATTTGTAAAAGGAGAAAATTGTTCTGCTTCAGTTAAGGAATGGAATCACGAACCAACCTTGTAATAGACCTCATCCATAGGTTGAATGACATTCGGACACAGACTACATTTGATGGGGTCTGGCTTCACAACTTCGACTGGAGGCGGAGTGTAGGTGACAGCCTCTTCTACAACTTCTTCTTCAGGTACAGCTTCTTCCACCTTATCAGGGACAGCTGGTGCCACTTCAAGATCAGCACTGAAATACAACAAGAATTTGAGAAAAAACTGGGGAAAATGTCTGCGACTTGTCGTAAATGAATAGAATAGAATAGATTTATTCGCGATTCAACACCTGACTTTCCACATTGTTGGATGTGGCACTCCGATTGGAGAAATGGAAGAAGAAAAATTTACATCATGAAAAGGGTATTGTGACCCTGTTACGCGCTAATAATGATTGATGCCTTATACGAATGAACGGTGATTGCACCTGTTTTTGACGAAAAATAGTATTTATGAAAATAGCTAGCGATTTTCGTTTGACAGAACCGCTACTAAACAGCTTTTCGATCGTACGGTTATTAGCCGTTCAGTAGCGTCCGATAAACAATTAATTTCTATGACTATACATGAAGTGAAATGGAAGTCGTCCAACAGACTGTAATCTGATGAACTTCTCACATGAGATCAAGTTATAGTTTGATCGCCTACACAGAGCATCGGAATGAAACGTAACGAAACCTCATAAAAATATGGTTTTTCGGACATAGTGAACACTAGAAAACGAGACATGATCATTCCTCGTGTTCTCGATTATAGCTTTTGCGATGAAAAAACCACCTCTTCGCTTTTAAACGCTTCGCAGACATGTTCGTGCAAATCACATTAATTCGCAGTGGGGTTAATGTCTGCACTACGAAAACTGAAAGACGAGGCTTAGTAACGGGGAATGAACTGTACGTGCAAACACCGTGCATTTCGGGTGAATTCTATATGTAACCGAGTTTTTAGGTAACCTAACCGGTTTCTGGTAAAGAAAATTCAGGTTACCCCATAGGTAATCGGTAGGTAACCTAAAATGAAATCCTGGTTACCTGTTTCTCCAATGTAAAATATGGTTTTTACCATTAGTTCGAACTGTAACCGAAATTTAGTTTCAGGTTACCTACCGGTTACCAGTGAAGTAACCTGAAAAGGGGTTACCGAAAACCGGATAGGTTACCAAAAACCCGGTTAGATATAGGATAGGCCGCATGCATTTGGTTGAACGTTGCTTACATACCTGTGAGTATCATTGTTGCCGCCACACTTCTTGATCTCCATTCTAGATAAATTATGTTCCAAACTTTTCATGTTCTTTCTACCCGACCTGAAAAGTTATTAAAATATCAAAATTATTGATTGAAATATATCTATCGATTGAACAAAAACGACCGACTAGCCAGTCCTTCATATCATATTCCAGTATATAAAACACTACGTTTGTTTAAGAACATAGGAGCAGAGACTCGAAAGTTTACTTTCAGATAATTGTCAACAGTTTCCTAATTAATCACGAGAACTCGAAAACGAGATACCTACTTTCTAGTGCGAGATGGTTTCGTAAATAGACCATCCAGAAGATGCACTCGCTGCGCCACACATCTTAGACATTTCTCCGCATCGAAATAAAGTTGAAACTGCCGTGTGAACTGGAATTCCACAATTCTAGTCAGTTTTAATGATTAATGGATTAGGCGTGTGGATTTAATTTCTAATGGTCCTCATATGCTGCCGCTGAATTGCTCAAAGTGAGCTACCCAACTACCGTGTTGTGAAAACATAAAAATTCTCTGAAACCCGACTACTCTACAACAAAGTCATTACGTGGGAAAAAGTGTTCCTCTCACTTCGCACAAACCTTACAGCACGAATACATCTCAAATTTTCACTGATCTAGTTTTCCCCCAACCCTTCTCATGTATCTCCTAGTCAATTTTGTGAAAGAATATGTGTGTGACACACTTTTTGCGCTACGCCTGATATGAAACAAGGTTCAAACTAACCTTTTCCAAGTCCACCTTGTGGAAATCGTGAGAAAGCACGTCCGCGAAATCTAGTTCGTCTTTCGTTGCGACACGAGCCTGTGACATGTAGTGGAACCCAGTATTCAGTCTCTTACAGTACTGGCAGGTCACTTTCTTCGCTTTCGGTGACGGTTGACGTCTCTCATCCTGAATAGGAAACTGATTGTACATACATTAGGGTTGTTAACATATGTGGGATAGTCCTGGTTAGGGGTCTAAAGAGTTAATGATCCCTCCCGCTGAAAAATACGAAAAGTTACAGGTCCCTCTCCAATTCAGCGGCACGAAATCACAAAAATGGGTAATTTGTTAAATAGTTATAGGTCCCCTCTCGTCCAGTCTGTTGAATAGTTAAGGGTCTCCCGGCCAGGGGACCGTGGCATCCCACCTGTGGTTGTTAATTGAGTTTTCGAGTGTTGGAAAACTTCGAGTTGTCGAGTTTAGAAAAAATCGAGTTCGACTCGAAAATTTTCGAGAGTCGAGTTTCGAGTTCGTCTATAACAACCCTAACATACATACAGCAGCTGACATTTCTGATGGAGAAGTTCTATGAAAAAATCAGGTCGTTAGTGTGAAAAAATTTGTAATAATCGGGTTCCTTTGGCTGGAAAAAACGTGTCATTTCCTACTGAAAACTGATTAAATTAAAAAGGGAATAAACAGAACAATTAGGTAATTTATGCCTGGAAACAAATGCTGGCGAATTCTACATTTACGGGGGTGCGGGTGTTTCGATAACCATTAACCGGGTTCCCAAATTACTGGTTTGAAACCAGTTTGTTTCACACTGTTACACACTTGCCAAAAGGTTGGTCGAAAAGTACATGAATTATCACAAAATAGATTTACGTTACATTGTTGAGGCTATCCGCAGTTCGAAAAATACGGAGAGTTGAAGAGAGACACTATCAACACACAACAGAAATGAGAATATACCCTTCCACATTGATTTAACTCCTCAACTTCTCTGAATTTTCTATGTTTACCTTATTCATGGGTTCATGTTTACCCGTCTCTCCTTTCTCGTTTTTCTCTGCGTTCGCCTCCTCTATATGAACAAATACATTATTAATTCTTCTGGTACTGCCACCCACCTTGACATGAATTACTGCGCCCCGTATCAGGAAGCCCACAAAGCAGTACTCAGTTTGGTAGATATAGGCATGCAGAAAAGAGTGCAGTGGAGGCATATCCTCATTGCCCATGTGGACTAGCGGCTGCTCGCAGAAGTAAGGCCCGCTCACAGTAACTGCAACAATGTAAACTTCTTGCCGACCGAACCGACTCTTCCCAGACCAAAATCGAACCGATTCTTCCCGAACCAGCTGGTTCTTTTCGGAACCGAATCGATTTCGGGCCAACAAAGGTGGAACCAATTCAAGTGATTAATGCTTAAATTGGTCGACTGCAAAACGTTTATTAGGTTTGATTCGATTTCATCTTGGTTTGAGTTAGCAAATGGTACGATTTATTACCGAACCAAATGGGTCGGAAAGAATTCGTTCGATTTTGGTTCGGGAAGATATTTTCCCTGCAACAAAACTTGAGCTCAGAGGGATTGCAATTTAGCGGCCGAGTCCACGGTTATAAGGTTTCCTCTCCCGTGAGCGCGACCTCAACCAAACTCCTGGGAGAGTAAAGCCGCTTTCGAATTTTTTACGTCGGCGTTTAACGGTGGCGTTAATGTGAAGAGAACATGCGCATCGAGTTTATTGGCGTTAACGCTGGCGTGAATCATTACTATGTTTTCTTCACTATTAACGCCAACGTAAAAAGTATGAACGCGACCTAAGAAGTATTGATTGGTAGAGACACTGGATTAGCATTGACGTTTACAAGCTAGAAGGCAGCCATACTAGTGCCACATCGATTGGCAACAATTATAAGTTCTACTGGACCTTTGGTACAATTGGCTGCAATTAGACATGGATATTAACTTTTGGTGTACTGATTTAGATCGGATAATTGGACCAAATCAGTATCAAACTGCTCTTACATCCAAATCTCTCCGAAAAACTTGACTGATGTTCGATTCTTAGTTAAAAGTGAAAATTCTCTATGAAGAATGATAAAAGAAACGTACCCGAATGTTCAGTGGGATGCAATTCTTCAACGAACACATAACCCTCTTTCACCATCTCCTGGATCGAATCCTTGATCAAGTCAAAGGACTTGACCCTCCAAACCGGGTTGGTCAAAAGAGACATCACATCCGGAGTCTAAGATATGTATAGTTACAGTGTTACAGACAACTGAAGGTCAGAACGCTCCCAGCACCTACGAAACGACAGCTCAACATCTAACTGGAATCAACGAGGTTGAAGTTCTACTCATTAATTTAAAGTTTAGTGAAACCAACTAAAACTGGCCCCATTTTAACGTTTTATTGTCGTAAATTAAACATACTAATTTACTTGAATATAGAAAATTACCAATTTAAGGAAAATTTGCTGAAAGTACACTAAATTCTGAATAATATATTTTTCAATGGAAATTTATGGGTAATATATCGTCTGTGAATAGATACACCAAATACATTTCATGTAGTTAACAAACATAGTGCAAGTACAATGTTCACGGTGCAAACCTCAATATCCGCAATTTTCTCCACGGCGTACACCTTGATAATACTTGCAACGGGGAGGCTTTTCAACATAAATTCTGCACGATTTCTCCACTGAGATTCGTCATCAATGAGAAGGAATCGGGCCTCATTTTCGAACATTCCACAGGTCCCAATCGGCTCCACAAAACAGTGGTTCCTGCAAATACCAACCGCCTTCGGTTTGTTGCTTTTTAACCGAAATCGCATCAGGCGGTTTGTTTTTAATGAAGAATTTCGCGCCGTCCGATTAAAGCAGGACGATTATGTGGTGTGGACCAACCCCAACGCTACAGTTCTTTAAACTGCAATATATTATTCAATTGCAGTTTAAATGACCGATGACACGGGATTGGTCCACATAATTGTGCTACTCTGAAAAACCTGATCAGAGTGGTATAGTGAAATGGCGATATGATCGTCCTGATCGGAACTTGGTAGCTAAGCTGGTATTGAATTGCTAACGAACACCGCCAAGGTCTCTCATGAGATGGGGGGTCGCGAACAAATCTATGTATTATGTAAAAAGAAGGGGCTGCGAGCGGTGAACTAACGAATTTCATACAGAATCAGAGATAATCTTGCAAAAAATAGTTGAAGGTCGCAATTTTGAGAGTCGTGATACGACGAAACATGGAGGGGTCGCGACAATTTTGAGAAGGTGAGAGGCCCTTGGCGGTGTATGACTGCTACTGAACAGCTACTGAATTTTCACTAAACTTCTACTATGAAGACTTACTCAAGGCTGTTCGATCAAACCACTACTATACACTTGGTTTATCCTTTCTTTCTTGAAAATTCTGAGGGAGCCTTCAACATATATGTAACCTTGTTTTTTGGTAACGTAACTGGTTTTTGGTAACCTATTTTCCGGTTACCTTAGTAGGTAATCGGTTGGTAACCTTAAATGAAAACCGGTTACCTTTTCTGACGCAAAATGTGGTTTTTAAATTGTAAGGTAACCAAAATTTAGTTTAAGGTTTTTTACCGGTAACCTGTGAAGTAACTTGCAAAAAGGGTTACCGAAAAATCCGGTCACAAATAAAATTGGCCAGATACAACTACAACATTGTTACCTTTCTCGAAATCCGACAACCGTGTTCAAAAGAAACGAATCCTTGCTCTGTTTCGCGAACCCACTCTTCGGAACTCGTCTCTCATCTCCACTCAACTGCTTGAACACTCTGTCTTGGCAGAGTGAAGACTGAAAATAGTACTGACAGTTTCTACTGGAGGGTCACGGCGTTCTCGCATACAGTAATTTTTGCGATTAAACTTGTATTGAGCTCCGTCCACAAAGTTTTCGTGGCGGGACACTGTATCCCACTGCAATTTGGAACGGTGCCAGCACTAATTCGCTGCATATCGCGCTTATTTTCACGCGAATCATTTGCGGAGCGTCTCAAATCGAGGACGCGAGTTCCTTATTTAATAAAGCTGTTCTTGAGAACGCCGTGGGGTGTAGAATAGTGACATGACCGACTACGCCTCTCAGATTTGATATGTGAATTTTCTAACATGTCAGTGAGGTATGACTATTCCACAAAAATGAACCGGTTTTCAGAACTAAATATCTGAAAATTAATGTTTTTGCACGAAAATACACCAATTTCCCGATATTGGCAAAAAGGAAGCCACTGTTTTGTATTTTCTGGCTATTGAGACCACACTGGAGAATGCATATTCTCATTATTACGCCTCTCGCGCGCAGGCTATTCACTGAGATTACCCAGCCAAATTCTCTAAACTGAAACTGTTGCCCATGTGACCTTTTTGAGTTCAAAAAAAACAGAGCAAAAACTCGACCAACCTGGGTAATGGGTCGTGGCTCTAGCGTGAAACCATTCTCAGTCAGACGCGTACCGTTCTGGAAACCATATATTTCAACAATGGTGTATAATAGAAACTCCAGCAAAATACTGGGAGGGTTTCAAATGTAACAAAAGTCTCGCACTGTTGTTACATCGTTAGTACGTGAATCTGATAACTCACACTACTTACTGCGGCGTTGGTCATCATATTGAATTGATCCTTTGAACAGTCGGCTGGAAAAAAAAACATATGAACGATGGTGAACAGGGTTTCGTTTTTATCAAAACTTTAGATAACACTCTTATATTTTATCTGCAAGAGGAGCTTTCGAAAAAGAACTCAACTTTTTTTTTAAAGATTTCGAGTCAATGGACCAAACCAACGATCGAGAGGAAACAATGTTAACATAACATAAAATATAAATAATTAAATCAAAGAGGGAAAATCAACATAATTCAATCGATAAAAATTTAATACTTTCATAAGTTATGCGCCGCGGGAAGCGAGAAAAAATCGCAGTTAGACCGCGCAGCTGCAGTACTGTCATTGCGCGTCTGCGCCGAGTCCGGCAAGGTGTCGGCCAGACATTACTTTGAAATAACGATGCGATTACAGTCAGTGGACCGTACAATCTAGCAATCTAACTATCTGTTCACAATTCATCCACAGAATGAATATGGGTGTTTTTGTTGTATTTTTCGCCGAAGTCGAACCTGCGAGCAAAAGATTCGTAGATGAGCGTTAATCAATTCGCTAGCGAGTTCCATAGTCGCGAAGCTTTCGAATTGAAGACTTCTCCGAACATGCACTGTAATTTACGAAATCGCGTTTAGTCGAAACAGTTCAAGAACCGAACGGTTCGGAAAAATACTGTATTTTTAGTCGAAACGCCAAAAAATCGATTTGGATTCTTACCATGCTATATTTCACTGTAATTACAGTGTAATTACAGTCAAATACTGTGACATAACCAGGCATGTTCTGAGTTGTGTCCGCACCCAACGAGAATTAAGATATACAATATTGTCTCGCCTTCCCCTTGGTGATGACTATAACAGCCAAAATCGCTCTATAGAACCTAGAAAATTCCCTGTAGACAATTTTGGTTGCATCTGAAAGCAACCTCAATCAGCAATAACTCGGCGGGTGTATTTTACACTCCTCATCGGTTTCCAACTCTCATCTACAGTAGGAATGTTACCCTCCGACGACTGATTTGTTATTGTAACGCAATTTCACGAAAGTGAAACATTTTCAATCGTTCACCCATCTTGCATAACTAATGAATAATCGCGTTCTTTTGTGTTGAAACCGGTTTTTTTCAGATTTCGCCTAGACCCAACACTTCTGAACAACACAACTTATACCAAAACGATTCTTATTATTTTTATTATTAATACGTTCATGAATCACTATATCTACTCCTGTGCACTGTTATTGTTCTGGAATATGGAAACAGTTTATGAAATTATCTCGTTCTCAAATACCTAAATTTCATAATAACATCATTACTTTACTGTACTAGTTTTCTACTATGCAATTGTGACATTTTGAAGTTTCGGACCGAAGAGTGATTAGATTGAGGTGAATTCTATATGTAACCAGGTTTTTCGGTAACCTAACCGGTTTTTTCCAACCTAATTTTCAATTTGCTCCAATAGGTAACCGTTCAGTAACCTACAATGAAAAACCGATTACCTGTTTTTTCCGAGACAAATGCGGTTGTTATCGTTAGTTTGTCCGAACTTCAGTTTTGGGTTACCTACCGGTTACCTGTGAGGTTATCCGGGAAAACCGGTTACTAAAAACCCGATCAGATCTAGAATTGGCCTGCTTCAACACCAACTCCGACAGCTGCTCTGTGCTATAACTAATTGAAGGTTGTAATTTGCCACAGCCTCACTATCAATCTACACTACAACACCCCCCCCCTAATCCCGCGAAAAATCTCATTTTTTCTAATCTTTGGTACGCGACAGCTCAGTACTCCGAACATGCCCTGTATTTTACGAAATCGCGTTTAGTCGAAACAGTTCAAGAACCGAACAATTCGGAAAAATACTGTATTTTTTAGTCGAGAGGCCAAAAAGTCGATTTGTATTCCCATCATTCTGTATTTTACTGTAAGTACAGTGAAATACTGTAACACAACCAAGCACGTTCTGAGAGGTTAGTGATAAGCAGTACTGCGGCGACCACGCACAATCTATTAGCCTCTGATTTGGGGAACAACCCAATGATTGTTGTAGTTTGATCTCTGTACCCGCGTAAATTCACCAATTTCAATCGAGAAACAACGGGATCAAAATACAAACACAGCGGTGTTATAGTTCACACCATTCCTACTGAGACTCCTACAGTAACCTTACACACTTTCCAAAGGATGTTGTGAAGCTGAAAATTTAGTTCATGGAAAATCGTCTCGTATATTTAATGTATCTGAGAGAGAGTATGAGGTGCGAAAATCCTGAACCTTTCCGATCATAAATGAGTGAGGAAAACGGCTTGGAAGTTTCGAAATCCTACTGTAGGAGTCTCAGTAGGAATGAAAAAGACTATAATACATACACACGTGCTTTAGGAAGAGCGAACCCTGTAGCGTACAGACAACATAACCTGTTGTGACTGAAATATGACGAAAGCAAACTACACACACATCGTTATAAACCTGAATATACTCTTTTCTAAGCGAAGCTTAGTTTGATTTCTCGTAGTCCCTTCATTTTCATATTTCTAACAAAACTTATTAATTGTTTTCAATCATTCGAATCTTCTGAATAACATCTTGATATGTTCGGAAGATATTAAGAAGTTCAGTTGTATGTACTTTCTCTGCGATGTATAAACTTTTTCAAGTAGTTTGAACTTTCACTATTCTAAGGGGAAAGTAGTTTGTATGGAAAAGTGTGTCGGAAGATTGTGCAATTACAAAAGTGGCGGTGCTTGTGACAAGTATGCGCAATATTGTTACACTGGGGATTAGGTACCCCTAAAGTGTACTTATATTGTGCAATATTGTGGCACCGTGTCACGGCCTATAGTTTGTCTGTGTATTAGTCCACACGGTTTTGCAGCAGACCGCCCCATAGCCCAAATGGCACTGTGTCGGCCACAACGTCCTGTCGAAAAAATGCCAGCTGATGTGAGTTTTTATAGGCCAATTCTATATGTAACCGGGTTTTTGGTGACCTCTTTTCAGCTCATCTCACAGGTAACCGGTATGTGAACAGGTGACCGGTTTTTCATTTTAGGTCACTAACCGGTTACCTAATGAGATAACCTGAAAGAAGGGTTACGAAAAACTCGGTTACATATAGAATTTACCGTTTTTCACGAAAACAACTTTAGTATAAGAAAAACATGAATATACCAGGTGTATTCACTTATGAGTTGTTTGATTTTCCAGTTTTAAGAACAAACGAGCAGAGTAAATATCAACCAAGTAAAATGGGTGTATACTATTAATCAGCTTAACTGCACAGTCACGTGAAAAAGTTGAACACAGCAGAACTCTAAAACGTGCAATTACAAAGTGCACGATGCTGAAATAGAATGCTGACTTAACCTGACAATTCAATTGACTTCTAGCATACTGAGTCCCTCGTAATACTGAATAGACTGTATAGTTCTCGTCTTTCCCACTGAGACTTTGGCAGATTGCCAATGAAACTTCTAACTTATATATTTTATGGAAACAGTAGGTTTTATACAAAGATTTCTCACCCACGTACTCTAGAAAAGGTGAACTGCCGCTCAGAGGAAATTTTAGTGTTTTGGAAAACACTAACATGGTGAAAAGCTGCCTGGAGATTTTGTTGGCACGTTGCCGAGATCTCAGTGGGAATGATTGAAACTGTATCTTTACCGATTTTCCGATAGTCATCAATCAACTTTCAGTTCAACGGAGGCATGGTGCGATTATCTTTCGAGCGAGGTGAGTTGACCTCTGGTTGTTGATTTCTTCCGTTTTATAGTCGTAGCTGACGAAATGACGGAAGAGTACTGTATATCTCATTTTTTGATGTGTACGGACGTTTTTTGCTTTGTTTTTATAACTTGTGAGGCATCTAGACCAATGCCCAAAACACCACTTGTGACTGTGTCTGCAGTAACAGATTAGTATTGCAACAATTTAATATAAGAATTATATATTTTTTCTGAACTTGATTAATTTGTTTTCAATTCGAATCCTCACTAATTGTGGGCTCTCGTAGCGGAGTGGGTTAGCTTGTAGCTAGAAATATTTCGCTCACAGGTTCGATTCCGGCGGGGAAAACGTCTATAATTTTGAAAACCTATACTACTCAGTTTCTCTAAGTGCAGTTGATTTCTGAAAAAAAAACTCAATCCAAAAACCATTTTCATGAGAGTTTTAATACAATAACACTTCATTTATACAGGCATGCCCATGCGAGCCACGTATCTCAAGAACAATCCCTTCAAGGGATTTCCACCGAGCAAATTTGTGAGTTCACCCTAGTTCGTACCGAACAGAAACTAACCCAATCACGCCAATTCAACTTGTAGTCTGAGCTGTTCACAGCATTTGAAATCTGATCGGACATCAGCGGGTTGAAACTACAAACAACAGCGTATTAGGGTGGTAAATCGAGTTGAACGTTTCGAGTTTTCGAGTTTTGGAAAATTTCCAGTGTTCGAGTAATCGAATTATGGAAAATTCCGAGTTTTCGAGTCGAGTTTCGAGTTCGACTTCAACAACCCTACAGGCCTACAGCGTATACTCTTTATTTCCAAAGAGTACTATAGGAATATATAAAAGCGATGTAGTGCGAGACAGATATCTAAGTTGTAGTCGGTAAATTTCTCATAACCTACAACTGAAGCATGACGAGATCAAACTACAAAGTTGAGACCGACATGTACAGTATTGATTCACTCTCCCCTGGGCGAAATTGAAAGATCTTAATCATTCCCACTGGGACTCTTACAGTACCCATGCGAACTTTCTAACACGAACTTCAACTTTTTTTTTGAGAATAACTTTGTGCACTCAATGGTACCAGGGAATCAGAATCGAATGCGAGAATTGTTAATACTTTTGATAATCATTTTGACCACTGGAATCGTAAAACAGACCGAAAGTTTTGTAACCAAACTCTTCGAGTCTCAGTAGGAATGAAAAAAACGGTATCACCGCGTAACTGTTTTCATCTGGGTTTGGATTTTTTCAAAAATGATACTTGGGAACAGCATACTTATTTTTTTAAAGTTTCGATTTATGATAGCTGACAATATGAAAACCAAGAGTCGACAACCTGATTGGTTAGGAAGATACAGAAAACACCGGGATTTCGAGATCTACAAACAACTACGTTTTTGATTATTGCAAATCGTTCTTTGTCTCGTACCGAAGCGACGTGACTGAATAAAAATGTAAATAAAACATTACATACTTAGCAGGTGAACCTGATGCCTTCTTCGACGACGAAATCTGACGTCGTACGTGCCTCAGCTCCAGCTCCCCAGAGTTCATGCTCCACTTCTCCAGAATCAGACCAGAACTCCCTCTCCACAACTGATTATGAGGTACCAAAATGCTGTATTCAACAGTAAAACCGCTAGATAAAGTGAAGAAGTTTTAGTTTGGTCAGAATACACGCAATTGGTTATGATATTCACTTGGAACGGAACGAGGTCAAACAACAAGGTTGTTTTGCTCAGAGCCAAATTACGTATTACGTGTTATTATGGGTTGAGAAATTTACTAAAAGAAAGATAGATCAATTCAGTGGTAGTTTCAGGCTAAAAAAAGACATAGTTAAGGTTACATCACTATTTTTCTATTCTACAAACTTCTCGGTACAATATCGTTTCAATTGTGAAATACTGCAAAAGTGCACATTATAACAGAGTAAATTATACTCTACATCTTATTTTTATCTTCCACGTCTTCATTTTCTCATAATTGGATTGCCACATATAAACATTCTATTCTATTCTGTTCTATCCTATTCTGTTCTTCAACACGTTTGACCCTGCTCCGTTGTTTTGGTAACTTGATCTGGCTGTTTGTTAGTCAGAACTATGAACTACACCTGATGAGTGATTAAACTACAACACAGAGTCAACCATACCATTAATTTCCGATCACAAACAAAATTAGTGTCATATTTAGTTGAGCAAAAACATTTTTCGTGCTCCAAGGACGTTTTGATGGTATAACAGTGAAAGTAGGTGCTCACAAAAGATGTCACTAGTTCCTGTTTGCTCTTGCAAAATTTTTCTTTGGTGGTTCTTGAACAGAGGTTAGAATGATTCATCAGTTAATTCTTTTACTGAGCACATAGTTAATGACTGACGATTTTGTGCTCCAATCCCAACGCTTCAGTCCTTTAAACTGCAATAAATTTTTCAATTGCAATATAAAGGACCGTTGACACGGCATTGGTTCACATAATCATCCTGCTTTAAATGTTTTCTTTCAGGACATGCTGTCGCCTAAGGATGTCAATCTCGCTCTACCCCCGCGGCCGATCACCAAGGTTTGTTGGTTTTTGTCGTGTCTTGACTAAGAACTATAGTCTTTGCATTCCTACTTAAACTCCCACAGTTATGATTCGACACTTCGATTTCAGTTCACCCAAATATTATAAAAAAGGTCGAAAAGTATTCATATTCGAGTTTGATTTGCAGTTGCAAGAGTGTTTCAAAATTTGTTCAGCAAAATTGTAACGCAGCAGCTATTGAAATGTTCAGAATATGACTATATTGTCTCTCTTCACAATCGAGCGTATACTGTAGTTGTGTACAGATGACTTAAAAAGGAAATACTATCGAGCGAACGATTGTCACTATCACTTGTTTGCGAGAACCGTGTTAGCATTATCTCAAATTCACACAAATGCGCTGGCCGCTCGACCATAACTTCTACAAAAGCGACCAAACTCTTCTTCTTTGAAGCAAGCGTCCCATTCTTATTTTTTCCTTTTGAGATTCGGACCCTATGGCGAACGAAAAACAAATTTCGAAGATATTTTATGTATCTATCTTGCTTTTGAACTAAATCTCAATGTTGGGAAAGTATGAAATTTCCAATGCCGGAAAAATTATTAAATTTTCCAGTCCTCTTTCTGTCAAGAGAAGGTGTTCAAGAAATTGAGCGGAGACGAGAGACGTATTTTGAAATGTGGGCGAGCGAACGTGAAACAGAGCAAGGAATCGTACCTTTTGTGCACGATTGCCGGATTTGCCGGAAGGTATGAGTTTCTCTTCTATGTTTCTACTATTTAATCGATCCAAACATGCCTTGGTACATTATTTTCACGGAACAGACTTTTATTTTTTGAGAAAATAAACGAGTGCTATCTTAATGCGAATATTTTCCAATGAAGGACAATCGAAAAGTTTTTTGAATGTTTTTCAATATACGCTGAATATGGTCTTGCTTTCCAAGGAGAATTATAAGAAATAACGTTATCTGAACTGTAGTTTGATATGTATCACAGGTTTCCAAACTACAATTGAAGTATGACTTGATCAAACTATGCACACAGCGCTTCGTATTCGTAGAGCATAGTCTTTTTCATTTCCACTGAGACTCCTACAGTAGGACTCCGAAACTTTTGAGCCGTTTCCCTCCCGTACTTTTGATCGGAAAAGTTGAACATTTTTGTCCTTCATTCTCGTTCTCAGGTATAGTAAGTAAACGGGAGAATTTCTGATGAACTAAATTTTCAGCTCCACAAAAACATTCGGAAAGTTTGCAAGGTTACCGTAAGAGTCTCAGTAGGAATGGTGTGAACTATATCCACCTACTTTCCTCTGAGCTTACCCTATATTATACATAGTTCCGGTCATTCCCACTGAGAGCTGGCCGATGAATATTCCAGGCTCTTTCTCACCAAGTTCGAGTTTTTCAAAACAACTGTGAATCTCTGTCGCGGTTGTTCAGTTCCATAAGATCACGTGAATGAAAAAAGTATTTGAAATACAAATGTTTGCTCTGAGAGATAGTCATCCCTAATTTTGGCACGATGCCAATAGATGTCAATGCGAATGAAACGGACTATACTGTTAGTTAATTGCACAGTCACGTGAAACATGTTAGCACAGCAGAGCTCAGAAACGTGCAAGGTCAAAGTGCACCATGTCTCATTAGAATGCTATCTTGAAGAGGGACGATAATGTGAACAAATCTCAACGCTTCAAACCTCTGAACTGCTATACATTTTTCAATTGCAGTTTAAAGGACCGATGTCTCAGGATTGGTCCACATAATCGTCCTGCATCCTACTTAAAGGGGGGGGGGGGGCTGCATTGAGCTTTCAAATAAAAGATCGAACTGAGACAGTTCGATATATATCTTTTTCTTACTGAAATGTTCAATTCAAAGTTCTATTTTCAGAATTTCACCAATGTTGTGCTTACTGTCAGAGACGCAGAGGATGATTTGAAGGGAATGAATATTGATTGCGCGCACTTCTCTGACTCTCGTGCCTTTTCGGCTAACGCCGTTAGCCAAATTGAGCATTCAATGCAGCCTCCTTTGAATCGTGCTTAATCAATTCACTTCTATTATATAAAAAGGGCTTTTCTTGCCAGGGCTTTCGTCTACGCAGAGACGCTGGGAACCTGTGGAATGTACGAAAATGAGGCCAGATTCCTCATCATCGATGGAAAGTCCACCTTGAAGAATTCTGACGGAATTCCCCTGATCGAACTGCCAGTTGGATGTGATATTAGGGTGTACGAGGTGGAGAAAATCGAAGAAGTCCAGGTTCGTGGCTCGAATATTTCAGCTTTCTCTACAAACCTGTTTCTGAAGAAAAACGATAATGTGGACCAATATCGTGTCAACGGTCCTTTAAATTGCAATTGAAAAATTTATTGCAGTTCAAAGGACTGAACCGTTGCGATTGGACCACATAATCGTCCTTGTTTGATGGGTATATTCCAGGTAAATTCTAGAGGTATCTGGGTTTTTGGTAACCTTTTTTAGGTTACCTCAGTAGATAAAGAAAGGTTGGTAACCTGAAATAAAAAACCGGTTACCTGCTATTCCAACACAAAATGTGGTTTTCACCGTTGGTTTGTTCGGTAAGCGAAATTTAGTTTTCGGTTACCTAGCGGTTGCCTGTGAGGTGACCTGAAAAATAGGTTTCCAAAAAACTCGGTCACATATGTAGTTGGCATATATTTCAGAGAACTCACAAACAAGTTATCAACTAAATACCCACGGGCATGACACTACGAGCCTAAAGTCTCAAAGAAAATTCGACAGCCCTGTTCGGGCTGTCAAATTAAAAATGTCCATATAAGAGGCATCCATTTAAATAGTATTTCAAAATTCAAATATAATGCAAATCTGGTCATTTTTTTATTTATTGCCGAGAAACCTAGAATATGGTCAGTTTCTGGTTCCGTTTCGCAGACTTTATGGTCCAAATAAATGACGAGGGTCAATTATTTTCTTGAAGTCTGACAACGGTCATTATTTTACACATTACTTTTGACATTCGTCAGTTACTTGCATACTGAAACTGACCACTGTCAAAACTGTATTCGCAAACCACCTGTCTCAGCCGGGACTCGAACCTGACCCCGTCAGTTCAAAAGCGCAAGCGCTAACCACTACACTACAGCGGCTACTGAGGAGATGCGCGAGTTTCTGTAAGTCATGCCGGGAGCGCGATCAACAGTTAGACGGGAATTTATTTTAATGTCGAGAAAAATAAATTTAAAAAGTTCATTTCGTTTTCATTGGTCAATTTCATAAGTAACCGGGTTTCTTGATAACCTTACCGGTTTTTGGTAATATTTCAGGTTACCACATAGGTAACCGGTTGGTAACCTGAAACTTTATTTTGGTTACTGTACAAACAAGCGGTAAAACCACAATGAAAAACTAACAGGTAACCGGTTTCTCATTTCAGGTTACCACGCGGTTACCTACTTAGGTAATCTAAAGATTAGTTTACTAAAAACTGGTAAGGGTACCAAATAAACCCGGTCACCTATTTAATTCATCGTTCTCATTAGTTTTCATTATTTAAATCTGTCTCGTTATATGAGCGATCAGTACGATTTGGCTGGATGGCGCATGTTATATCCGCGACAGTCGATGCCCTAACTATTGGCCCAGTAGCGCAGTGGCAGTGTGTCAGCCATTTGCCCCCCCGCAGGTTCGATCCCGCGAACATTCTGACAGTGGTCAGAAATTTACACAGAGTGAACGAGGCAATTCACTGACGAATGCCAAAAAAACCAGAATATTAATTGACCGGCGTCAAAAAGCCCGTTTTCACTTCTGACAGTTGTCAGTAAGTTTCCTGACTAGAAACCGAAGATGTGGTCAGAATTGTACAAAATTTAATGGAAACATGCTCCATGAGAAAATGACCAGATTTGCATAATATTTGAAATTTGAAAAACTATTTAAATGGACGCCTCTTATATCAACCCAAACGTTCATGTAATCAAAACCATATGCAAGTTTGGTTTTGGTCTTCTCATTAGGCCTGGAGGGTGATTTTCTTCCCGAACCGACGCTTCCCGAACCGAATCCGAACCGATTCATTCCGAACCAGTTCGTCCGTTCCGGAACCTAATCGACGTTGCGCTAACAAGTGTACAACCAACTCAACTCAAGTGATTCATGCTAAAGATGGTCGACTAGGTGACTATCGAGGTTTGATTCGGTTCCGGTTCGACAAACCGATTATTTCCGAGCCATTGATTTTGGTTCAGAAAGAGTCGTTTGGGCGAAGAAAATGGTCAAGAAGGAGGTACAAGACTCGTGTATGGAGCATAATATACCTACGTTTCATATTATATCACTATATTGTATTTTGTTATTAGTATATTAACAACGTTCGGTTTAGAGTCTGTACGCTGGTTCGGTAGTGATCATGGGAAAGGCTACGTGGCGAGTCAAATCGTTCGTTTTGGAAGAGCCACTTCAGCAAACTAAGGAGAACATTGTGTTTGTAGAAAGCCTGTGTCTGGTTCAACATGCAGGTGGGTTCTTGTTTCCAAAGTTGATTTCGATAATTAAGAAAGAGAAACAATTTTACCTCAAGAAAAATTGAGTTCGGTTGAAAGGGTAGGAAGAAGGTTCATTAGATTGTATTAGAGTGTCTCAGACTCCTCCGAAGTGTGGGAATCACCAAATCTCTGTTATAGTTTAATATCGATATACTCCATAGAATTTCGACCAAAAAGCACAAAGATTAAACTACAAACATATTCACCGTAACAGGGTTGGCTGTTAAGGGAAACCGGAACACAACTTAAGCAGAAGTTTTGTTTCCGGCTGTCTTTAACTGTATTGAGATCAGAGAGCACGAATAACTCGTATATTGGTTTGATCAGTCCACGTGACATTCACATGACAATGCCGCGCGACGCGTCTAATCAAAAGCAGGACACAGCAGCTTTACGAGAAACCATGTTGCTCTCCGGTCTTCTTTAAAAGAGCAAACCCTATAACTTCGATTGCTGACCCCCTTTAATCATCAAAAAGTGTGTTCTGATTGCAGTGAGAGTTAGTGGATCTTGGTTTCCGGGACTGCAAACTGTGCACATGGGTACCAGTGAAATGCCGCCATTGCACAGTTTTCTGAAGGGGCGGATTCATCAGTCAAAATACCTGGTAGAAGCCTGCGCTGCGCGAGAAGGACTGTTCTGTATGAAGGTAGGTAGGAATGACTAGGAGTATACGTGAGGAAGATCAAACTACAAACCTAGCGGTCAAATTCATGCGAGCGCATGCAGAAAAGCCGCCTGGATGTGTTTGTAGCTTCATCCCCTGCATTTTTGTAGACAGATCTTATCGGTGTGCCACAACCTATCTAGCTTGGCGCCAAAGTTTTGTGCTTTCATTTTCTACCATCACTACACCACTATTGTACGTTTTTCTTGTTCTAAAATTCGGCGAACGACTTCATTTTGATTCTCATAGTTCCCATATACTTCGATCATTATTCTACATTTCAGACCCATATCACACCGCCGATGAGGAAACTGTGTTCCCACTGTTTTGGCGAGAATCGTCTGTACCCGTACATGTCACAGCCTCGTCTTCTAACGGACGATGAGCTGGAGCAGAAGAAGACTGAGTGCGAGAGGGAGCACAAAATGTCTCTTGAAAATGTCAGTTCAAACTACAGTTCAAACTTTTCGGGACTGTCCGTTTCTTCGTTGTAGTCCGATCTTAATACACATCTTGAAGATGGCCTGACCAGACGGCGTAGCAATCCACACAAAAGTTCATGAGATCACCTCATGAGCTATTGGCACGAGTTTCTCATGAGATATTATTGATTGCTATGCTACAACATTGAGAGTTCACAAGTATCTCATGAGGTATCTCATGAGAAACTCATATGAACTTCTCATGAGATTGGATGGTTTGCTACGCCGCCAGGAGCCATATTCACCAAGATCCCGGGAAGGTAAAAAAGCTTCCCTCGCCTCTGGACCCTCCTCACCAGCACACTATTTTCGTGCTCTACCTTCCCGCGGGGAGGTATTTTAGCTTCCCGAGATCTTTGTGAATACGGCCACAGGAGCCAAATCTCGTGTCTTGTGCTCCACGGTTAATTCAGTCGCTCCAACGCGAATGCGCTCAAAAACGAAGTTTTCGCTGCTCCGCTAATGAGTTGTGATTGAATGATCCACAAAAGGAGGATAAACTAGTTTTTATAGCGCATTCGCATTAGAGCGACGAAATTAACCGTGGAGCGCCAGGCACGAGATTTGGATCCTGTCAGACCACCTTTGATAATAACAATGAGTTCGTGACGAATTGATAACTCATGAATTGATGTTTAAGACTGATAAAACAACGAGCCATGCATGAACAGCCATGATTCACAAAGTACAAAAGATCAACGGGATCAAACTACAAATCCGACGAAATTCGGAGATAAGAAAACCCTTTTCAAGCTCATTCTTGAATGTTTTTCTCAATTTGAAGCAGGACGATTATGTGGACCAATCGGTCCATTGAACTGCAATTGAAAACTGTGTTGCAGTTTAAAGGACTGAAGCGTTGAGATTGGTCCACATAATCGTCCTTCTTTAAGCATAATCGTTTGATTTTTCAGTTTACACGGAAGCTAAATAAAGTGGTTGGCGATTCAGTAACGCGTCTAGACTGCCCGTCACTGGGAGGGTCGTCTACGCCGCATTGGAAGGACTTCCATACGTCAAAGTAGGCATATAATGTTAGACAATTTCAAAGTCACGTGAAACATGTTAAGCACAGCAGAACTTAGAAACGTGAAATAAAAAAGTGCACGATTTCTGATTAGCATGCTGACTTCACGTGACTATTCTATTTACTTCTAGTATAGTCAAAATCATTGTCACGCTGGCTAATACAGCATAGAAACTGAAAACATCGTTGTTAACATATTTCTCACATATTTATTCAATCACTTCGCTTCGTTACGATGCGGTGATCATCATAGATGTCACAGATCTTTTTAGTATTAGCTTTTCTGAGTGGATCTTGGTCTCTTTCTTTCATGCATAGTCAACATCATTTTGACGCATGCTAGTAGTAGAAAACAGTATAGAAACTGAACACACTGTTTTTGTAGTTTGATATCGATGCACGCCATACATGACGAGTTTAAAACCACGGAGTCAGACTACAAACACAGCCAGAGGATGACATTCACCGTATAGAGCTCACATCGGAATTCTCGATAACTGTTTACCAAACTTCAAGATTCAAACTTCAAGGAAAATGATGTTGAACACTATTTACAATGGAAAAAACGCTCTCGACCTCTTTGATTCACGTGATAAGAATAAGAATAAGAATATTTATTGAATCGTGATTCAATTATATAACAAATCACCGTAATCGAAACAAACCGAACAGTTCATACTTCAAAAGGAGTTCAGTGGAAATCAAAAAAAAGAGGAAAGTAGGATAAAAATTCTCCCTGTAAAGCTCTAGATTCTGAAAATCACTTTGTTTGAATTCATTTTGAGTTTGTTGTATAGTCGTCGCCAACGGAACGGCGGGAGGGTACTGTATATCTCACTTTCCACTGTCGAAGCACACATGTCTTTGATTCCGAAGCTTGCCGTTTATGTTTTCTAGTAGCGCAGTGGTTAGCGCACTGCTACGAATCGTTTGCTTGCAGGTTCGATTCTGGCAAGAGACAAAAATGTATAACAAAAATGTAGTTAAGACACCCACTATACTAATCAAATTCAGTATGTCATTATTTGCAGGTCGGAGCGAAAGCTCAAGGAGGCAGCTGTACCTAACCCCGCTCCCGACAACAGTCACAAGCCAAAAAGGAACAAGTGTAGACAACGTAGCCGCACGCACAGGTATACTAGACGTAAATTGAATTGTCACGTTAAGTTAGCATTCTCATGAGACTGAAAAGTGCACGTAATTCGGCGGTTTTGAACATGTTTCACGTGACTGTGCAACTGACTAACAGTATATACTTCACTTAGAATTACTAGGAGCTGCCAATGATGTAACAGTAAAATAGAACATTGAATTTGGGATAGATGATCAAGTAAACATGTTCGTTCTCGTACAAAGTTGGTGAGTACGATTGTAAAGTTGGTCCAAGTAAGCTTCGATCTATTCTATTCACATTACAGTACTGATCTGCCCGTGACAGCAGCTGTCACTGAGAAGGAAGTTGAGGGAGAGGCTGTCAGCTACACCTCGCCGGAAGTGGTCAAGCCAGCTGCAATCAGATGCAACCGGTGTCCGAATGATATTCAACCAATGGACCAGGTCTATTTCAAGGTTGGTTGTATGTAGATTGAAGAGAGTGACAATTTCAAGTTTGTAGTTTGATCTGTGTCAAGAATTCGCGGAGAGTGCGATTGAAATACAAGAACATCAGGGTATAGTCGTCGCCAAAGAAAAGGCGGGAAGGTACTGTATTAGTCACTTTCCGCTGTGTAAGCACGCATGTCTTTGATTCCAAAGCTTGTCGGTTATGTTCTCTTCTAGCGCATTGGTTCGCGCCCTGCTACGAATGTTCTGCTCGCAGGTTCGATTCCGGCGAGAGACAGAAATTTATAAATTTGGCACCCACTATATGTACCGTGAAGGTCTGCCTTTCGAAATGCGATATAGTCGAGTTTATGGTGTTGCCTGATAGCAGCCGGCAATCCATAACTTTTGGTTGTTTACAGGTGTTTTGTTTGGAAGAATGCCAGCTATTTGTCCATAAGAAATGTCTACAGGAGAGTCTGGTTGCGCAGGGGCTACATAAGAAAAGGGAATACAAGGTATAGTCGTCGCCAACGGAATGGCGGGAGGGTACTGTCTATCTCATTTTTCGCTGTGTACGAACACATGTCTCTGATTCGAACGTTTACCAGTTGGGAGCCTGCGTAGTGCAGTACTCAGCTTATTGCTACGAACATTTTGCTCGTAGGTTCGATTTCGACTGGGAACAAAGGCATCTAAATTAGTTACCCCCTATAGTTTTCGAATGAGAGACTTGTGGCGATGTTGATCCTATATTACTCCGATAATTTTTTCACCGTCTTGGTTTCGATTACGGAGAAGTCACGTTCCATTGAATTCACATGATTACTATAGGTGTGGGATTTTTTTTGTTCACAACTGTTGAAAAATGTAAGCCTAAAACTGAGTCTTGGCTACTGTTTTTCTACTGTATCTTTACTACTGCGGCAAAACAGTTGAATAGTGTTTTATATGACAGAATGATGTATACAAAAACCTAATGTTCCAAAGTATTCCCCAGCAAAATTTCATGTCTCAGAAGGGAGTCTGCTTGACGGAAGAGTGTTCTGCTCAGCTCCGAGAAATAGATGAATTCTCCGTCATGAACGAAAAGTCGTTGGTAGGTTTTCACTTTTAGTTATTCAAATGAAGAACACTAATTGGTAATCAAATTAGTTTGAGTTAGGTATTAGTTTTATCTTTACTATTGAACAGAGACAGCTGAGGGGCGTTTTGAGGTTAGTGGGTTAGTGCTAAAGTGGCGGCAACTGGCGGCGTAGCAAACACTCAAAAATCGCATGAGATACCTCATGAGCTATTCGTATGAGATTCTCATGAGATTCTATTGATTGCTATACTACAACATCGATAGTTTACAAGTACCTCATGAGGTATCTCATGAGAAACTCATAAGAACTTCTCGTGAGATTGGAGGGATGGCTACGCCGCCTGATGAGCTTTTTTCAGTACCTGAAATGTGCGGACAAATCGAAACTGGAAAAAAAGAGCGAGAACTTCTCTGGGAATCAGCGGAAAAAGGAGAACTCTGCGAGTGAAAAGAGAGTGGAAGAGCAATCAGTTGGTACGTGCGGTTTTTGTTATGATCCTGTAATTTCGATCGCCCAAGATAGAATGAACTAGTTTACTCATAGTTTGACACGTTATTTGTCACTTCACGTGAAAAGTTACCGACAAGTATCTAGTTGTGAGTAACACTGAATCATTCATCCACATAAATACTTATAACTTCATATACATCTCCCTGGCGTCGAACCCTCAAACTCTAAAACATAATCGCCTCCTTCAAGTCAATAGTTTTTCTTTGACGATTGGCGCTTTATTTCAAAGATGTTCTGTGTTCAAGAGCATCTTCCGGAAGATGTTTCGAACGGAAAGGGGCAGAATGAGGAAGATACGATGGCACCGGTCGAGGTGCCGACACCACCTCCCAGGCCCCTCCCGGAGGTGAAAACGTACCGGCCGGTGCTACCACCCCCGAAACCCAACCGATCTATCCCCCTTCCGGTTGATGTTGACAACGGTAAGTGAACAGTTCATCAACTATTAGTCAATCGCACAGTCACGTGAAACATGGTAAACACAGCAGAACTCAGGAACGTGCAATGACAAGTGCACGATTCCTCATTAGAATGATTTCTTTACGTGACTATACCACTTACTCATATTATACTTCATAAAGTACCGTAGTGAAGTACCAGATGTAGAATTGGGTTGATCAAATTATTATTACATTAGGAAAAGACTGTATCGAAAAAGGGATCACTAAAAAATTTCCTATTTAAAGTAGGATGATCATGTGCTCCAATCTCGGCGCATCAGTCCTTTAAACTGCAATTGAAAAATGTATTGCAGTTTAAAGGACTGAACCGTTGAGATTGGAGCACATAATTGTCCTTCTTTAAGTTATCCCGTTGGTAAAAGAAAAGGATGCACTGGAAGAAAAATATGCTATATCCGAGCAGCAGCCGAAGAAAAAGACCAAGAAATCGAACAAAAAGAAGGTACATTAATTAAATTCATATTTATTTAAACTAAACTAAATAAATTAGATTGATTTGTTAGAGAAAATTGCTTGAGACGAGACGTTCATTTATAGCAACTACATTCGAATGATTGGGCGCAACAGGCGTTCTTGTAGTTTGATCGTTTCGAGATTTAGGTGGGTAACTAAGAGATCCAACTACAAACAGAGGCTTGTTTCCAGAAACCAAGCAAACTAAAGGGTGTGGATAGTATAACAACTTTATTTTTCAGGTTATTCTCGATATGAATTTCGGTTTCCGGGCGAGGCCGGAAGAAGAAGTAGGAGCTGGTAATCAGTCTGCCTCCGAGGTTCGTGACCATAATATGTTAGTCAATTGACAGGAAACATGTTTAACACAGCAGAACTCAGTAACGTGCAATGACAAAGTGCACGATGCCTCATTAGAATGCTTTTGTCATCCAAGCTGTGTTGTTTACAGGTATCCGTCGATAGAGAAATCGGGCAGGGCCGATCCCAATGGAAATGGACCCAGCACCAAGAACACGGAAATCGACTTCAGTGGGGACAGGTAGAACTTTGTTTGAAACTAGCACTGATTTGGTCCCATTTCGGTTTGTCAAAGAGTCGCGATTTAACTGTAGGAGCTTAGGCAATGAATAAGGATATAATTTCGTTTTTCCTTCTTTCTGTAACTCCAATCTCATATGGTTGGCGTGCCACGTCTACATTGGAAAGCTACGTGTCAAATCAGGAATAAAGCTCTACTCTATTGTATTTAAGGTTTAAAACTCAATCTGGTAAATTACAGCCATCTATGCACTTTTATCCGCGGTGTAAAATCTGCCTAATAGCTATGGAAAAGAAGAACGAGGTCGTGTGTTGTCCCCAATGCGGTGACTCGTATCAAAGTCAGGTGGGTTGCCATTTCAGATATTTTAGAATAATCTGTTTTGGACCTGGGGTACGTTTTCTATTGCGCTGTTCTTCGTGATCCTGTAAAAACGTGACCTGTTTTTTCTTTGTTGGTGACGAAATCTGGATTGTAGTTTGATCTGTTACAGATATTGGAATATAATGGGTTCAAACACAGTAGGAACAATTCTGAGTTCAACTTTTACTGAGCACATTTACACAATAAACACCTAAACCCGCTTCTTTCTGAGCGAAATTGTGTTGTTAACAGATATCGGCAGAGGGAGAAATCGGGCAGGGCCGGTCCCACTGGTACGAGGACCAAGCACACGGAAATCGGCTTCAGTGGGGACAGGTAAAAACTTTAAACTAAAAGGTAGCAAACCTAATGAAATATTTGTTCGGGTTTGTCAAAATATCGTGCTAAAACTGTAGGAGTAGGGAGTATCAATAGAAATGAATATTATATCAACAATTAGTTGAGCTTGTTCATACAAGCATCGTGTTTTTGTATAATAATTTCAATTTCCTAGTTTTTCTTATAATTTAATGACTATGACTCTGTTCGATTTTGTGAAATTCAATCTAGTGATTTACAGCCACGTGTCGAAGTCTACCGAAAGTGTAAAATTTGTCTGGAAGCCATGGAAAATAGAAAAGAAGTTATGGGTTGTCCTAGATGCAGCGACTCTTATCACAGTCAGGTGGGTTAGCAAGTTTTTCATTCAATTTTTTAGAATACTTATTCAACGCATCTTGTTGGGTAAAAGTTGCGTCTGGGGCTTTAATATTACCAATCATCTAGTTTTATCTTGATTTGTCGAGCTTTCTATAATATCATCACGTTCGAGAATAATCAGACTTGGAGTCGGTCTCTTAGAACATCCCGATACCTGTATCCAATACTGCGTCTCTCGCGGTGCGCACTATTTCGCGACACTCGTATCCTGATGTAAAAGTAGAGAAATAGAGCCAATAACACAAATGCAACCGGGTTACATGTGTACAAAACTTTTGGTTGCTTTCAAATGGAACCGGGTGTCTTCTCAAATTCAACCAAAATCACATAACATGACCAACAATCTCACTGTAGACAAATTTTGGTTGCATTTGAGATACAGCTCGGTTGCATTTCAGATAAACCAAAAGTTTTGTACCCATGCAACCTGGTTGCATGTGTGAACCGCCGAGAAATTGCGGGTCAGGATCGAACCGCGATGGTAATGAAAAATACTTCTGTTTGTGAATAATCGGTGCATCCAATGTTTCTGGAATATAAGAAGTGACATTATCAGCTGGTGCCGTATTTACCAACAATTTTTTCTCTCCCGGGAGCGTTTTTATGCTCCCGGGAGAGCAAATTTGGTTGAAGTTTTGCTCCCGGGACCCCAAAAACGCTCCCCGGAGAGGGGAAAATTATTGGTGGATACGGCCACAGGAGTTTGTGATAATACAGTCTACAGGCACATCACATTTTTGAGTTGCCACTGATTTGGGGCGGAATCCAACTACAAGTACACTGTATGCGTCTGTACCGCTGTATTTGTAGTTTGATCGCTGCATCTCAGTCATAACTCAAACTATTTTTGTATTTTAACTTTTAGAACTTCCATTTTTCAGTGTATTCGCACCTGGCTATCTACCAATTCTACTTGCCCCCAATGTCGTGGAAATTGGCCGGATCCGGTCGCATTTCCCGCACTCGGCCAAACCGGATCGGTAGCAGATACCGGTATATCTTATGGTGTATCTTCTGATCTATCTCCTGGTTTATCTCCTAATCTATCTCCTGGTATGTCTCCTGGTATTCCTCCCAGTAGTCTCACCGGTATCCACCCCAGCGTTCCAACTCATGAATCTTCTGGTTTTTACCGGTATTTTGCCCCCTATCTTGGTATTCCTGCTCTTAACCTAGAATATTTGCCTGCCAATTCTTAATTTCCGAAAGATCAACAGAACTGAAAGTTATGTACATTATTAAGTTGGTTACTACTTGTATGTTGGTTAGTAGACACTGATTTTCCTTCACTGTAAAATAGGGAATTTTTCATGTAGCTATTTCCAATCCGAAAATTCCACTTTACTCATATGTACTAATTGTATAGTTACATGTACTTATTACATACAAGACCTCACTGCATTTGTGCAAAACTAGTTTTTCATTGATGTTAGTAGTTTCAAGATCTCGCACTCCGATCAAGATCAAAATCAATTTTATAATCGTGCTGAAAGGTCTACTGTTTTTATTCCTATTTTCTGTATAGATATTGCTTATTCCTGATCTACCACATATCACCGGTAATCAAAGACACCTCAATTATATTCTTGCTGAACTTTGTATTTTGTATATTGTATAATAAATGTTTTCGCTGAAATAATATAGGTGAATTCTATATGTAACCGGGTTTTTTGGTAACCTAACCGGTTTTTTGGTAACCCTTTTCCCGGTTACTTCGATAAGTAACCGGTCGGTAACCGAAAATGAAAAACCGGTTACCTGTTTTTCCAACACAAATTGTGGTTTTACCGTTAGTTTGTACGGTAACCGGATTTTAGTTTTCGGTTACCTACCGGTTACCTATGAGGTAACCTGAAAAAAGGGTTACCAAAAACCTGTTAGGTTACCTAAAAACCCGATTAGTTGTAGAATTGGCCAATAATATATTTTCCCTTAGCAGTGGTTTAATGATATACGTCTATAAAAATGGCTAGAGACTGAGAGAGATAATTCGTAATGAAAGACGCAAGGTTTGTTTTTACAAATAACTTATCGTCATACAAAGATAAACCTGAAATCAGCATAAAAAGAACACACTTATTACTTACTCTTGGCACTAAAGCGGAAATTCAGCGAAACGATGGAGAAATTCCGAGCGTATAATCCTTCTCGATGTTTCTTTGGTAGAGAAAGTTTGACAACTCCACACAACTACCAAACGAAAAACGGTATTGTTGTGGTTCATTTTCCTGTTTATGTAGTTTTCACTCTTCTTCTTTTACGAAAACAAACAAACATTTATGATAAAATTTGCGCTCAATATGTGTCAGTAGATCAAAACTATATTTGGTCCTACCGCGATCGCGGCCTTTTCCCGCCAAAAGTGAGTGCAGTCGACCCGAGACGGGGCTCATTGTTCTATTAGCCGCAGTCTCTCGTCTTTTCCCTAGAATTAGTCCTCATTAGTTGATTTCAAATTATTTTATCTGTTTGTATTGTGTTCTATGTGTTTCTACTATAGGGATAGGGTAACAACGTAAATCACTTATCAATTTGGATAGATTACGGCTTTTTTGATGCTTGGGTTGTCGATGAAAAAGTTCACGGTAAAGTGAATAATGAAATTGGATCTCGAGTACTGCGAAAGAAAAAACGCCCCCCACAAATGCCCGGCAAGTGCCCCACAACTGCCCAGGTTCTGCCACGACAACTTCCCGTCCCGGACGCGTGGCACTACTGAGTCAGTTGTCGTGGCACTACCGGGACAGGATTTTGTCATTGTTATGTGTTATCCCCTCATATTGCTAGAAAGTAGCATGATTAAAGTTACTTTCAAATAACAGCTGTTTTTGACCATGGCACTAAACCATACTCGACAAACAGTTGCAACAGATCGTCCTCTAGGTTTGATCATATGAATGTTTTAGTGTTATCATTTCTTTTATGTCTTAAATCTTGATTTCAATCTCATCCGGAGGTACGAGATAGTAATTTCAGTCTAAATCCTAAATTACTCGTAATCCTGATAATGTTTTCTTCAAATTTCGTTTCATTGTCAACTTTCTAGGGAAATCACCATAAAAAAGAATCCCGACGAGGAACTACGCATCTACAGGGACCTGCTCAACGAGGTATACTGTTAGTCAATCACACAGTCACGTGAAACATGTTAAGCACAGCAGAACTCAGAAACGTGCAATGAGAAAGTGCGCGATTCCTCATTAGAATGCTAACTTCACGTGACTATTCAATTTACTGCTAGTATAACACGTTTATTTCTGGATAGAACCCGGGTTGCTAGTGGGGTGGTTTATATATCTTTTCAACTACGCAAAAAATTGTCTGGTTTGGTTCTTTCTGAATATTATTTTGAAGCGAAAACACATTACTTATCGTTCATATTAGATGATACCTTTGTTTAAAATATGTGAAAATGAAAGTTCAGGGGGTTCAATTGTATTACGGTTATTTGAATTGAGTTTCGAATTTAATGTATTCGTTTCGAATTCAATGATTTGTAATGGAGTTACTACGGCAGACGGTCAGATTCCTTCAACAACAGTGACATATTGACTGTAGCCGGCTGTTTTTTGCGCAAAAATAAGAAAGCCACCGGACTCAGAGTTATTTTTCAGATACATTCTGCAGAGTGGAAAATATGTACCAGTACAGTGGTCAACATTTCAAGAATCGAAGAAGGCGTCACACTGAGCACACAAGTATGTTAAAGTAGGACGATTATGTGGACCAATCCCGTGTCAACGGTCCTTTAAACTGCAATTTAAAAATGTATTGCAGTTCAAAGAACTGAACCGTTGTTATTGGACGACATAATCTTTCTTGTTAAATGCGGCCGATTTCCAAGAAATCGCGCTCGTTCACCATATCAGTAGCCAGATATCAATTAATCAGTTAACATTTTTTCTTGGAACAACTTTAGAACCTACTTTCAAATCAAATCGAATTTTAAGCAAATATGCGGGTACAAATTCTTCTCATCTTATCGGATATTTCGTTATCCACAGAAGGTGACCAAGAACTATCTTTCTGGTTAACAGATTTGGAATCATTTGGCGAACCATTTGGTAATCGTGGTTTTTAGGAAGTTGACTCGTTCACTTTATTAACGAAGTACTCGATGAAATTGGCCCCTTTTCCATTTTCTGTTCTTCTGTCGTTCAACGTTCTCAAATTATGCGCTTAGTTACACCTGCCGTGTCCCAAATGAGACATATTGTATGGTCTTCTAGTATTTAACCAAAATGTTCTAAACTGATTCATTACCTGTGTAGTAGGGTTGTTAAAGTCGAACTCGAAACTCGACTCGACTCGAAAAAACTCGAAAATTTTTGAGTTGAGTCGAAACTCGAAAACTCGAAATTTCTCAAAACGCGACAACTCGAAAACTCGATTTTTCGCCAAACTCGAAAACTCGAAAACTCGAAATTTTGAACGCGAAAACTCGAAAATCAAAATTTCGGATTCGAAAAATGTATCGTTTGGGTCCAAAAACACTCAAAACTCGACTCGACTTGAAAAAACTCAAAAATTTTCGAGTCGAACTCGAAATTTTCCAAAACTCGAAAACTCGAAATTTTGAACTCGATTAACCCTACTGAAACAGGAATTTGGATCTGCCAGATTCACGCGATCTCCCAGATTCGTATTTTCACGTTTTACTAAAAACACGTGAGAAGGTGATCGCAGACATGTGTTCCGGTTTTCAACGGCCAGTAGACTGTTACTCAGCCTGTACTATTACGGCACATAACAATATATTCACTCTGTTCATCACGCTCTCTTTTCTCTTCCTTCTCTTTTTGGCCTGTGATTGATCGTGGTAAAATGTCGGTGTACTAATTCTATTTTGATTTTCAAGTTATCAGCATTCATGAGTTGTTATCAAGTCTCAAAACTTGCAGGATAATGTTGTCTCTCAAAGCCCTTCTCGCTATTCACGGAGCCCTGACGGAATCCGACACTCGTCTGCTATTTGCCCTTGTCGATACTGCGTCGGTGGTGGTTAATGCGGCAACCGGAGAAACGCTCACTGGAGAATTGATTCTCAGGTACGTTGAACACATTAGATGGACGATTACAGTTAGGGCTGCCTGCCCATAGTTTGAAAGAGAAAGGTTAAGGTAAATGTTAAGTATGACAGGTGAATATGTTGTTGGTTGCAGTAAAAGGTTAAATTAATTTGAGTCTATACTGTTTTACAGCGTTTTTATATTGAAGATGCAGTTATGAATATGATGTTTGTATAATTATGGCGTAATTGTGTCGGAAAACAGTGATCTAGCGTGTATGTATGACATAGAAAAAACGGATATACCTTCTGCACAGTTTAACTATCGGATAAGTTCCACCAGAACAGTACATTAGGAAAAAGTCATTCAAAATTGAAAATTGTTTCAAGAATATGATTGTATTCAGCTCTGATTCTTCAATGATGACCACTTGGCGCGAGCCCGTGCCCGGGCTGCCCGTTCGCAGCAGGCCTCTGAGAAGAGGATCGCTGGTCCAATATTACGCCGCCAGGTAATTATACAATTCAACTTGTTTGATAGGCATATCAATTTTATTCCTTTCGTTTTTGATTGCTAGTAAAATACGGATTTTACCGGTACCAGGAATAAGGCATTCGAAAGTAAAAGTCATTAAAGTAAAAGTCATTAATTCACTTTTAGTCAGAATTTGAGAACTACGGAAATTTTCGGAACTCTATTCATGATTTTCAACTGTTTCTGTAGTTAATGACTTTTTTAATTTTGAATGACTTATTCTGGTTGCCGTTTTTACCACAGTATTTGGAGAAAAAGACAACTTTTTACCGTACGAAATGAGCTGTATTCATCAACAACTGGGGGACCAACAATGGTGTGATTTCTACGAGCAATTCTAGGACGGTTTAACACAAGTCCGCGACCACCCTCTCACGTGTTTTCAGTGAAAACTGAAAATTGGAATCTGGCAGATTCCAGGAATCTCTCAGATTTATTGAAAACACGTGAGAAGGTGATCGCAGACATGTGTTCCGGTTTTCAACAGCCAGTAGACTGTTACTCAGCCTATACTATTACGGAACATGACAATATGTTCACTCTGTCCATCACGCTCTCATTTCTCTTCCTTCTCTTTTTGGCCTGTGATTGATCGTGGTAAAATGTCGGTGTAGTATTGTAGTTTGACCAGAAGGAAAAGTACACCAGCAAAAGTTGGGGGCGGAGCCGAAACACTTCTGACCAATCACGACCGACTAACAAACAAAGCCCCTCCCACTTTATCAGCATAAAAGGAACATCAAACACGCATTTTCCCATTATTCCACCTACGTTAAGCGTCACCGTAACTGACACTAAAACACCTCCGCAATAGCTCTCTACTGTTCAATTGAAAAAAGTCTGAAAACATTGAACCACATGTGCTTCTTCTTGAATCTATAATCATTACGGCACATAACAATATATTTACTCTATTCATCACGCTCTCGTTTCGCTTCCTTCTCTTTTTGACCTGCGTATCGATGCCAACCAGATTTCACTACTCACTGAAAAGACGTGAGAAGGTGGTCGCAGACTTGTGTTCCGGTCTCCACAATTTTTTCACTCTTTACCTGTAATTTTGTGAGAAGTAGATAAATAATGGCTTTCATTTTCATCTCTATTGTCACTAGTCTGTCTCAATCCATTGTTTCAATTAAGTACTTGAACTTGTGGACTGATGCCTGACCTTGTCACTCAGGTCTCTTTAATGAGGGAAGCCGCCATTGCTGGCGAATTCACTCGAGAACCGAGTCCTTCCCGAACCGAACCGCGAACCGGTCACTCGAGAACCGAACCGAACCGAGTGAACCGACCGAACCGACATTCTAAATCGACTGGTTCTCCAGGGAAACGTTTGAACCGGACCGACATTAATCATTATTTAAACAAACAAATCGTATACAAGGTGCAATTAGTGGATTCCCTCTCATATTGCCTTGTATACGATCCGGTTCGATCGGTTCGGTTCGGTTCTCCAGTGACCGGTTCGCGGTTCGGTTCGGGAAGGACCCGGTTCTCCAGTGAATTGGCCGCCATTGCTCTACTGGCCCTTGAAAAACGGGTTTTCAGTGAAACATGAAAATTCGAATCTGCCAGATTCTCGGGATCTCCCAGATTCCTGAAAATCTCCCAGATTCGAATTTTCACGTTTCACTGAAAACACATGAGAAGGTGGTCGCAAACTTGTGTTCCGGTCTCCACAATTTTTTCACTCTTCACCTGTAATTTTGTGAGAAGTAGATGAATAATGGCTTTCATTTTCATCTCTATTGTCACTAGTCTGTCTCAATCCATTGTTTCAATTAAGTACTTGAACTTGTGGACTGATGCCTGACCTTGTCAGTCAGGTCTCCTTAGTGAGGGAAGCCGCCATTGCTCTACTGGCCCTTGAAAAAATTTCTACTGTTCAATTGAAAAAAGTCTGAAAACATTGAACCACATGTGCTTCTTTTTGAATCTATAATCATTACGGCACATAACAATATATTTACTCTATTCATCACGCTCTCGTTTCGCTTCCTTCTCTTTTTGACCTGCGTATCGATGCCAACCAGATTTCACTACTCACTGAAAAGACGTGAGAAGGTGGTCGCAGACTTGTGTTCCGGTCTCCACAATTTTTTCACTCTTTACCTGTAATTTTGTGAGAAGTAGATAAATAATGGCTTTCATTTTCATCTCTATTGTCACTAGTCTGTCTCAATCCATTGTTTCAATTAAGTACTTGAACTTGTGGACTAATGCCTGACCTTGTCACGCAGGTCTCTTCAATGAGGGAAGCCGCCATTGCTCTACTGGCCCTTGAAAAACGGGTTTTCAGTGAAACGTGAAATTTCGAATCTGCCAGATTCTCGGGATCTCCCAGATTCCTGAAAATCTCCCAGATTCGAATTTTCACGTTTCACTGAAAAGACGTGAGAAGGTGGTCGCAGACTTGTGTTCCGGTCTCCACACTTTTTTCACTCTTTACCTGTAATTTTATGAGAAGTAGATGAATAATGACTTTCATTTTCATCTCTATTGTCACTAGTCTGTCTCAATCCATTGTTTCAATTAAGTACTTGAACTTGTGGACTGATGCCTGACCTTGTCACTCAGGTCTCTTTAGTGAGGGACGCCGCCATTGCTCTACTGGCCCTTGGAAAACGGGAAACCAGACTGCGTATCAATGCCGACCAGATTTCACGTGGTTTAGCGTGAAACGGGAATTCGGATCTGCCAGATTTACGCGATCTCCCAAATTCGTATTTTCACGTTTCACTAAAAACACGTGAGAAGGTGATCGCAGACATGTGTTCCGGTTTTCAACAGCCAGTAGACTGTTACTCATTCTGTACTATTACGGCAAATAACAATATATTCACTCTGTTCAGCACGCTCTCTTTTCTCTTCCTTCTCTTTTTGGCCTGTGATCGATCGTGGTAAAATGTCGGTGTACTAATTCTATTTTGATTTTCAAGTTATCATCATTCATGAGTTGTTATCAAGTCTCAAAACTTGCAGAGAATGTTGTCCCTCAAGCTGCTCATGACCGTCCATGGCGCTATGTCGGAGTCCGACACCCGTTGGCTGTTCACACTCGTTCACACCGCTACAGCGGTAGTGAACGTAGTCACCGGTGAAAGGATTCGCGGTGAAGTGCTTCTCGGGTACGTTGAACACATTAGATGGACGATTGCAGTTAGGGCTACCTGCCCATAGTTTGAAAGAGAAAGGTTAAGGTAAATGTTAAGTGTGACAGGTGAATATGTTGTTGGTCACAGTAAAAGGTTAAAGTAATTTGAGTTTATACTGTTTTACAGCGTTTTTATATTGAAGATGCAGTTATGAATATGATGTTTGTATAATGATGGCGTAATTGTGTCGGAAAACAATGATCTAGCGTGTATGTATGACATAGAAAAAAGCGAACATACCTTCTGCACAGTTCAACTATCGGATAAGATCTACCAGAACAGTATATTAGGGAAAAGTCATTCAAAATAAAAAATTGTTTCAAGAATATGATTGTATTTAGTGCCGACGCCACACTGATCACCACTTGGCGCGAGCCCGTCCCCGGGCTTCCTGTCCGTAGTAGGTTCCTGAGCAGAGGAAGTCTGATCGATTATTACGCCGCCAGGTAATTATACAATTCAACTTGTTTAATAGGCAAATCAATTTTATTCCATTCGTTAAGGCATTCAAATGAGGCATTCGAAAGTAAAAGTCATGAAAGTAAAAGTCATTATTTCACTTTTAGTCAGAATTTGAAAACTACGGAAATTTTCGGAAACTTTATTTATGATTCTCAACTGTTTCTGTATTTAATGACTTTTTTAATTTTGAATGACTTATTCTGGTTGCCGTTTTACCACAGTATTTGGAGAAAAAGACAACTTTTTACCGTATTAAAGAAAGAAGAATGACAGATAGACGAAATAAGCTGTATTCATCAACAACTGGGGGACCAACAATGGTGTGAATTCTACGAGCATTTCTAGGACGGTTCAACACAAGTCCGCAACCACCTTCTCACGTGTTTTCAGTGAAAACTGAAAATTGGAATCTATTCCAGATCTGGGAGATCCCAGGAATCTCTCAGATTCATTGAAAACACGTGAGAAGGTGGTCGCAGACTTGTTTTCCGGTTTCCAACGGAGTCAACTGTTTCATTCAGCCGGTATTATTGGTTTTTTCGGTCTCGCCCTGGCCACCGTAGCCGAATCGAGTGTCAGCCGTAGCGGCTCCGAGAATAGAGTCGATCGAGTCAGAAAGTAGAGATAGCTATCAGCTTTTCAGTGAAACATGAAAATTCGAATCTGCCAGATTCTCGGGATCTCCCAGATTCCTGAAAATCTCCCAGATTCGAATTTTCACGTTTCACTGAAAACACATGAGAAGGTGGTCGCAAACTTGTGTTCCGGTCTCCACAATTTTTTCACTCTTCACCTGTAATTTTGTGAGAAGTAGATGAATAATGGCTTTCATTTTCATCTCTATTGTCACTAGTCTGTCTCAATCCATTGTTTCAATTAAGTACTTGAACTTGTGGACTGATGCCTGACCTTGTCAGTCAGGTCTCCTTAGTGAGGGAAGCCGCCATTGCTCTACTGGCCCTTGAAAAAATTTCTACTGTTCAATTGAAAAAAGTCTGAAAACATTGAACCACATGTGCTTCTTTTTGAATCTATAATCATTACGGCACATAACAATATATTTACTCTATTCATCACGCTCTCGTTTCGCTTCCTTCTCTTTTTGACCTGCGTATCGATGCCAACCAGATTTCACTACTCACTGAAAAGACGTGAGAAGGTGGTCGCAGACTTGTGTTCCGGTCTCCACACTTTTTTCACTCTTTACCTGTAATTTTATGAGAAGTAGATGAATAATGACTTTCATTTTCATCTCTATTGTCACTAGTCTGTCTCAATCCATTGTTTCAATTAAGTACTTGAACTTGTGGACTGATGCCTGACCTTGTCACTCAGGTCTCTTTAGTGAGGGACGCCGCCATTGCTCTACTGGCCCTTGGAAAACGGGAAACCAGACTGCGTATCAATGCCGACCAGATTTCACGTGGTTTAGCGTGAAACGGGAATTCGGATCTGCCAGATTTACGCGATCTCCCAAATTCGTATTTTCACGTTTCACTAAAAACACGTGAGAAGGTGATCGCAGACATGTGTTCCGGTTTTCAACAGCCAGTAGACTGTTACTCATTCTGTACTATTACGGCAAATAACAATATATTCACTCTGTTCAGCACGCTCTCTTTTCTCTTCCTTCTCTTCTTGGCCTGTGATCGATCGTGGTAAAATGTCGGTGTACTAATTCTATTTTGATTTTCAAGTTATCATCATTCATGAGTTGTTATCAAGTCTCAAAACTTGCAGAGAATGTTGTCCCTCAAGCTGCTCATGACCGTCCATGGCGCTATGTCGGAGTCCGACACCCGTTGGCTGTTCACACTCGTTCACACCGCTACAGCGGTAGTGAACGTAGTCACCGGTGAAAGGATTCGCGGTGAAGTGCTTCTCGGGTACGTTGAACACATTAGATGGACGATTGCAGTTAGGGCTACCTGCCCATAGTTTGAAAGAGAAAGGTTAAGGTAAATGTTAAGTGTGACAGGTGAATATGTTGTTGGTCACAGTAAAAGGTTAAAGTAATTTGAGTTTATACTGTTTTACAGCGTTTTTATATTGAAGATGCAGTTATGAATATGATGTTTGTATAATGATGGCGTAATTGTGTCGGAAAACAATGATCTAGCGTGTATGTATGACATAGAAAAAAGCGAACATACCTTCTGCACAGTTCAACTATCGGATAAGATCTACCAGAACAGTATATTAGGGAAAAGTCATTCAAAATAAAAAAATTGTTTCAAGAATATGATTGTATTTAGTGCCGACGCCACACTGATCACCACTTGGCGCGAGCCCGTCCCCGGGCTTCCTGTCCGTAGTAGGTTCCTGAGCAGAGGAAGTCTGATCGATTATTACGCCGCCAGGTAATTATACAATTCAACTTGTTTAATAGGCAAATCAATTTTATTCCATTCGTTAAGGCATTCAAATGAGGCATTCGAAAGTAAAAGTCATGAAAGTAAAAGTCATTATTTCACTTTTAGTCAGAATTTGAAAACTACGGAAATTTTCGGAAACTTTATTTATGATTCTCAACTGTTTCTGTATTTAATGACTTTTTTAATTTTGAATGACTTATTCTGGTTGCCGTTTTACCACAGTATTTGGAGAAAAAGACAACTTTTTACCGTATTAAAGAAAGAAGAATGACAGATAGACGAAATAAGCTGTATTCATCAACAACTGGGGGACCAACAATGGTGTGAATTCTACGAGCATTTCTAGGACGGTTCAACACAAGTCCGCGACCACCTTCTCACGTGTTTTCAGTGAAAACTGAAAATTGGAATCTATTCCAGATCTGGGAGATCCCAGAAATCTCTCAGATTCATTGAAAACACGTGAGAAGGTGGTCGCAGACTTGTTTTCCGGTTTCCAACGGAGTCAACTGTTTCATTCAGCCGGTATTATTGGTTTTTTCGGTCTCGCCCTGGCCACCGTAGCCGAATCGAGTGTCAGCCGTAGCGGCTTCGAGAATAGAGTCGATCGAGTCAGAAAGTAGAGATAGCTATCAGCTTTTCAGTGAAACATGAAAATTCGAATCTGCCAGATTCTCGGGATCTCCCAGATTCCTGAAAATCTCCCAGATTCGAATTTTCACGTTTCACTGAAAACACATGAGAAGGTGGTCGCAAACTTGTGTTCCGGTCTCCACAATTTTTTCACTCTTCACCTGTAATTTTGTGAGAAGTAGATGAATAATGGCTTTCATTTTCATCTCTATTGTCACTAGTCTGTCTCAATCCATTGTTTCAATTAAGTACTTGAACTTGTGGACTGATGCCTGACCTTGTCAGTCAGGTCTCCTTAGTGAGGGAAGCCGCCATTGCTCTACTGGCCCTTGAAAAAATTTCTACTGTTCAATTGAAAAAAGTCTGAAAACATTGAACCACATGTGCTTCTTTTTGAATCTATAATCATTACGGCACATAACAATATATTTACTCTATTCATCACGCTCTCGTTTCGCTTCCTTCTCTTTTTGACCTGCGTATCGATGCCAACCAGATTTCACTACTCACTGAAAAGACGTGAGAAGGTGGTCACACTTTTTTCACTCTTTACCTGTAATTTTATGAGAAGTAGATGAATAATGACTTTCATTTTCATCTCTATTGTCACTAGTCTGTCTCAATCCATTGTTTCAATTAAGTACTTGAACTTGTGGACTGATGCCTGACCTTGTCACTCAGGTCTCTTTAGTGAGGGACGCCGCCATTGCTCTACTGGCCCTTGGAAAACGGGAAACCAGACTGCGTATCAATGCCGACCAGATTTCACGTGGTTTAGCGTGAAACGGGAATTCGGATCTGCCAGATTTACGCGATCTCCCAAATTCGTATTTTCACGTTTCACTAAAAACACGTGAGAAGGTGATCGCAGACATGTGTTCCGGTTTTCAACAGCCAGTAGACTGTTACTCATTCTGTACTATTACGGCAAATAACAATATATTCACTCTGTTCAGCACGCTCTCTTTTCTCTTCCTTCTCTTTTTGGCCTGTGATCGATCGTGGTAAAATGTCGGTGTACTAATTCTATTTTGATTTTCAAGTTATCATCATTCATGAGTTGTTATCAAGTCTCAAAACTTGCAGAGAATGTTGTCCCTCAAGCTGCTCATGACCGTCCATGGCGCTATGTCGGAGTCCGACACCCGTTGGCTGTTTACACTCGTTCACACCGCTACAGCGGTAGTGAACGTAGTCACCGGTGAAAGGATTCGCGGTGAAGTGCTTCTCGGGTACGTTGAACACATTAGATGGACGATTGCAGTTAGGGCTACCTGCCCATAGTTTGAAAGAGAAAGGTTAAGGTAAATGTTAAGTGTGACAGGTGAATATGTTGTTGGTTACAGTAAAAGGTTAAAGTAATTTGAGTTTATACTGTTTTACAGCGTTTTTATATTGAAGATGCAGTTATGAATATGATGTTTGTATAATGATGGCGTAATTGTGTCGGAAAACAATGATCTAGCGTGTATGTATGACATAGAAAAAAGCGAACATACATTCTGCACAGTTCAACTATCGGATAAATTCTACCAGAACAGTATATTAGGGAAAAGTCATTCAAAATAAAAAATTGTTTCAAGAATATGATTGTATTTAGTGCCGACGCCACACTGATCACCACTTGGCGCGAGCCCGTCCCCGGGCTTCCTGTCCGTAGTAGGTTCCTGAGCAGAGGAAGTCTGATCGATTATTACGCCGCCAGGTAATTATACAATTCAACTTGTTTAATAGGCAAATCAATTTTATTCCATTCGTCAAGGCATTCAAATGAGGCATTCGAAAGTAAAAGTCATGAAAGTAAAAGTCATTATTTCACTTTTAGTCAGAATTTGAAAACTACGGAAATTTTCGGAAACTTTATTTATGATTCTCAACTGTTTCTGTATTTAATGACTTTTTTAATTTTGAATGACTTATTCTGGTTGCCGTTTTACCACAGTATTTGGAGAAAAAGACAACTTTTTACCGTATTAAAGAAAGAAGAATGACAGATAGACGAAATAAGCTGTATTCATCAACAACTGGGGGACCAACAATGGTGTGAATTCTACGAGCATTTCTAGGACGGTTCAACACAAGTCCGCAACCACCTTCTCACGTGTTTTCAGTGAAAACTGAAAATTGGAATCTATTCCAGATCTGGGAGATCCCAGGAATCTCTCAGATTCATTGAAAACACGTGAGAAGGTGGTCGCAGACTTGTTTTCCGGTTTCCAACGGAGTCAACTGTTTCATTCAGCCGGTATTATTGGTTTTTTCGGTCTCGCCCTGGCCACCGTAGCCGAATCGAGTGTCAGCCGTAGCGGCTTCGAGAATAGAGTCGATCGAGTCAGAAAGTAGAGATAGCTATCAGCTTTTCAGTGAAACGTGAAAATTCGAATCTGCCAGATTCTTGGGATCTCCCAGATTCCTCGCATTCAAAATATTTATTACAGGCACTCGCTGACTATCGAATTCCCGAACGCTCCCGTTTTTGCAATCCGAAACCGTGGCGGACACGTGCCGGTTGAGGTGCTGCAGCTCGACTTCTGAGTGATTCGCGTCATTCGTCGTGATTCGGCGTGTTTTCTCGTGATTTCTCGTGTTATTGTTATCGTGTTATCCATTGTACATAATGAACGTGTTGTTTTTGATGTTGGTGTCCCAGATACGATTTGAAAATACAAAGATAATTCATGAAAAAGTGGGGGCCCAACGACTGTGAGATTTGTCTTCTTCTGTGCGCCCCTTAGACAGCTACTCTCAAATGGAGCAGCTACTGCTACAAAAACCGGAAAATACTAATATACTCAAGTATAACTGTTCATTACAAACATACAAAAGTCGTAAAATATTTTCTCAAACATGTAAACTAGAATCTACAAATCACAGCTGCGAAAGAAAGAACAACTGTTGAACAATATGACAAACGTTATAGCACCTAGAATTGAAGTAATGACAAAAATTGCCAACCATTGTGCACAAAACCAGGAATTCTATTATTGACTACGTTGAGTTAACATCTGTGATTTGTAGATTCTAGTTTACAGGTTTGAGAACATATTTTACGACTTTTGTATGTTTGTAATGAACAGTTATACTTGAGTATATTAGTATTTTTTCGGTTATTTACAGATTCTAGTTTACAGGTTTGAAAAAATATTTTACGACTTTTGTATGTTAAAATACACACACACACACACACACACACACACACACACACACACACACACACACAAACACACACACACACACACACACACACACACACACACACAAACACACACACACACACACACACACACACACACACACACACACACACACACACACACACACACACACACACACACACACACACACACACACACACACACACACACACACACACACACACACACACACACACACACACACACACACACACACACACACACACACACACACACACACACACACACACACACACACACACACACACACACACACACACACACACACACACACACACACACACACACACACACACACACACACACACACACACACACACACACACACACACACACACACACACACACACACACACACACACACACACACACACACACACACACACACACACACACACACACACACACACACACACACACACACACACACACACACACACACACACACACACACACACACACACACACACACACACACACACACACACACACACACACACACACACACACACACACACACACACACACACACACACACACACACACACACACACACACACACACACACACACACACACACACACACACACACACACACACACACACACACACACACACATACACACACACACACGACGGAAGTTGGTGGTCTGCATGAAGCGCATAACGTCATAACACGGCTCAAACTTAATCAATTTTGTTCAAATTTTGAACATAGCTTGTAAGTATGCCATGAAATATCAACAAACAACACTACATAGGCTTGTTGTTTAGTTCCAAAAATCAATCAGAATCCAATCGCGCTGCGCGCGATTGGATTCTGATTGATTTTTGGAACTAAACAACAAGCCTATGTAGTGTGTAAATTATCAGGGAAAAGCTGAATAGAAACACGAATCTGGCAGATTCGAATTTTCATTTTTCGCTGAAAACACATGAAATCTGGTCGGCATCGATACGCAGTTTGGTTACCCGGTTCCCGAGGGCCAGTAGACCGTCACTCGGCCGGTACTTGTGACGTTTCCGGTCTCGCCCCGGCCACCGTAGCCGAATCGAGTGTCAGCCGTAGCGGCTTTGAGAAGAGTCCATCGAGTCGGAAACGGTACGTAGTGTGACCGGAACCGGTCGGAAACAGTCGATAACGCTTCGGGTGCTGACTGGAAGCCTGATGTGCCGCTGAAGCTGTGAACATCTCTAGTTTCCGACTCGACCGACACTATTCTCAAAGCCGCTACGGCTGACACTCATTTCGGCTGCGGTGGCCGGGGCGAGACCGGAAACGTCACAAGTACCGGCCGAGTGACGATCCACAACGGTCTAGCGGCCGTCGGAGACCGGAACCGAAGTCTGCGACCACCTTCTCACGTGTTCTCAGTGAAACGTGAAAATTCGAATCTGTGAGATTTTCAGTAATCTGGGAGATCCCAAGAATCTGGCAGATTTGAATTTTCACGTTTCACTGAAAACACGTGAAATCTGGTCGGCATCGATACGCAGTTCGGTTACCCGGTTTTCGATGGCCAGTAGACCGTCACTCAGCCGGTACTTGTCACTTTTCCGGTCTCGCCCTGGCCACCGTAGCCGAATCGAGTGTCAGCCGTAGCGGCTTTGAGAATAGAGTCGGTCGAGTCGGAAACTAGAGATGCTCACAGCTTCAGTGACACATCAGGCTTTCAGTCAGCACCCGACGCGATATCGACTGTTTCCGACCGGTTCCGGTCACACTACGTACCGTTTCCGACTCGACCGACACTATTCTCAAAGCCGCTACGGCTGACACTCGATTCGGCTGCGGTGGCCGGGGCGAGACCGGAAACGTCACAAGTACCGGCCGAGTGACGATCCACAACGGTCTAGCGGCCGTTGGAGACCGGAACCGAAGTCTGCGACCACCTTCTCACGTGTTCTCAGTGAAACGTGAAAATTCGAATCTGTGAGATTTTCAGTAATCTGGGAGATCCCAAGAATCTGGCAGATTTGAATTTTCACGTTTCACTGAAAACACGTGAAATCTGGTCGGCATCGATACGCAGTTCGGTTACCCGGTTTTCGATGGCCAGTAGACCGTCACTCAGCCGGTACTTGTCACTTTTCCGGTCTCGCCCCGGCCACCGTAGCCGAATCGAGTGTCAGCCGTAGCGGCTTTGAGAATAGAGTCGGTCGAGTCGGAAACTAGAGATGCTCACAGCTTCAGTGACACATCAGGCTTTCAGTCAGCACCCGACGCGCTATCGACTGTTTCCGACCGGTTCCGGTCACACTACGTACCGTTTCCGACTCGACCGACACTATTCTCAAAGCCGCTACGGCTGACACTCGATTCGGCTGCGGTGGCCGGGGCGAGACCGGAAACGTCACAAGTACCGGCCGAGTGACGATCCACAACGGTCTAGCGGCCGTTGGAGACCGGAACCGAAGTCTGCGACCACCTTCTCACGTGTTCTCAGTGAAACGTGAAAATTCGAATCTGTGAGATTTTCAGTAATCTGGGAGATCCCAAGAATCTGGCAGATTTGAATTTTCACGTTTCACTGAAAACACGTGAAATCTGGTCGGCATCGATACGCAGTTCGGTTACCCGGTTTTCGATGGCCAGTAGACCGTCACTCAGCCGGTACTTGTCACTTTTCCGGTCTCGCCCCGGCCACCGTAGCCGAATCGAGTGTCAGCCGTAGCGGCTTTGAGAATAGAGTCGGTCGAGTCGGAAACTAGAGATGCTCACAGCTTCATTGACACATCAGGCTTTCAGTCAGCACCCGACGCGCTATCGACTGTTTCCGACCGGTTCCGGTCACACTACGTACCGTTTCCGACTCGACCGACACTATTCTCAAAGCCGCTACGGCTGACACTCGATTCGGCTGCGGTGGCCGGGGCGAGACCGGAAACGTCACAAGTACCGGCCGAGTGACGATCCACAACGGTCTAGCGGCCGTTGGAGACCGGAACCGAAGTCTGCGACCACCTTCTCACGTGTTCTCAGTGAAACGTGAAAATTCGAATCTGTGAGATTTTCAGTAATCTGGGAGATCCCAAGAATCTGGCAGATTTGAATTTTCACGTTTCACTGAAAACACGTGAAATCTGGTCGGCATCGATACGCAGTTCGGTTACCCGGTTTTCGATGGCCAGTAGACCGTCACTCAGCCGGTACTTGTCACTTTTCCGGTCTCGCCCCGGCCACCGTAGCCGAATCGAGTGTCAGCCGTAGCGGCTTTGAGAATAGAGTCGGTCGAGTCGGAAACTAGAGATGCTCACAGCTTCAGTGACACATCAGGCTTTCAGTCAGCACCCGACGCGCTATCGACTGTTTCCGACCGGTTCCGGTCACACTACGTACCGTTTCCGACTCGACCGACACTATTCTCAAAGCCGCTACGGCTGACACTCGATTCGGCTGCGGTGGCCGGGGCGAGACCGGAAACGTCACAAGTACCGGCCGAGTGACGATCCACAACGGTCTAGCGGCCGTTGGAGACCGGAACCGAAGTCTGCGACCACCTTCTCACGTGTTCTCAGTGAAACGTGAAAATTCGAATCTGTGAGATTTTCAGTAATCTGGGAGATCCCAAGAATCTGGCAGATTTGAATTTTCACGTTTCACTGAAAACACGTGAAATCTGGTCGGCATCGATACGCAGTTCGGTTACCCGGTTTTCGATGGCCAGTAGACCGTCACTCAGCCGGTACTTGTCACTTTTCCGGTCTCGCCCCGGCCACCGTAGCCGAATCGAGTGTCAGCCGTAGCGGCTTTGAGAATAGAGTCGGTCGAGTCGAAACTAGAGATGCTCACAGCTTCAGTGACACATCAGGCTTTCAGTCAGCACCCGACGCGATATCGACTGTTTCCGACCGGTTCCGGTCACACTACGTACCGTTTCCGACTCGACCGACACTATTCTCAAAGCCGCTACGGCTGACACTCGATTCGGCTGCGGTGGCCGGGGCGAGACCGGAAACGTCACAAGTACCGGCCGAGTGACGATCCACAACGGTCTAGCGGCCGTTGGAGACCGGAACCGAAGTCTGCGACCACCTTCTCACGTGTTCTCAGTGAAACGTGAAAATTCGAATCTGTGAGATTTTCAGTAATCTGGGAGATCCCAAGAATCTGGCAGATTTGAATTTTCACGTTTCACTGAAAACACGTGAAATCTGGTCGGCATCGATACGCAGTTCGGTTACCCGGTTTTCGATGGCCAGTAGACCGTCACTCAGCCGGTACTTGTCACTTTTCCGGTCTCGCCCCGGCCACCGTAGCCGAATCGAGTGTCAGCCGTAGCGGCTTTGAGAATAGAGTCGGTCGAGTCGGAAACTAGAGATGCTCACAGCTTCAGTGACACATCAGGCTTTCAGTCAGCACCCGACGCGCTATCGACTGTTTCCGACCGGTTCCGGTCACACTACGTACCGTTTCCGACTCGACCGACACTATTCTCAAAGCCGCTACGGCTGACACTCGATTCGGCTGCGGTGGCCGGGGCGAGACCGGAAACGTCACAAGTACCGGCCGAGTGACGATCCACAACGGTCTAGCGGCCGTTGGAGACCGGAACCGAAGTCTGCGACCACCTTCTCACGTGTTCTCAGTGAAACGTGAAAATTCGAATCTGTGAGATTTTCAGTAATCTGGGAGATCCCAAGAATCTGGCAGATTTGAATTTTCACGTTTCACTGAAAACACGTGAAATCTGGTCGGCATCGATACGCAGTTCGGTTACCCGGTTTTCGATGGCCAGTAGACCGTCACTCAGCCGGTACTTGTCACTTTTCCGGTCTCGCCCCGGCCACCGTAGCCGAATCGAGTGTCAGCCGTAGCGGCTTTGAGAATAGAGTCGGTCGAGTCGGGTCATAACACCCCTTTGCCTGGTCGTGAGCGGTGACCCCTCTCTCGATTGATTATCATGCCCTCGCCTCGTCCAAAAATGGTACCATCTCGAACCCATTTTTCCACCATTTTGAGTGAAATCAAAACACTCAACTCCAAAATCGACAGTCTGACCCAATCTCTGCCCACCATTATTCAATCTCAACTACACCATTTCAACGATCGCCGATGTCTTACTATTTATGGTCTACCAGAGGATTCCACAACAAAGAAAAAGGTGAATGCAATTTTCAATTTGGTGTCCATCTCTCCATCTAATGTCTCAATTCTCCACCGTTTGGGAAAACCACGTCAAGATGGTTTATCTCGTCCACTCAAAATTTCTATCAAAGATGGTATTTCGTTTCCTCGTCTGATTGAATTATCTACTGCTATGAAATCTGATGCTTCTATGTCAACCTTTCATGTTCGGAAGTTCGAGACCCCGGAACAGCGAAAGGCCGGATTCCTCGCCAGACAATCGAAACGAGACGCCGCCCGAGCTGAGGTCACCGACCAAACTACAACTCCGCCAAATCCTGCTGACGCCAACCTACAAACTGATATGGAGGTAGTTGAGCAGCCTAGAAATGTTCTCCCTCCCCCAGTTAACAAATGTTCTCCTATTCCAACTCTCTGTGAACCTGAATCCATTGAAATCAAAACTCCTGAGCCAGTTCCTAAACGTGTGTTTCCACCATCTTCTGTTTCCACGGTTATCACTACTCCTCCTGTTCTCACAATAGCCTCTCTTGATTGGCCCTCTCTCCAGAAAGTTCAGAAGGCCGTTTCTCAGTTGCATTTGATGTGTAGAGATGAAACACGTTTCCGTTATAGTGCTTTCTATCGTTACTATAAATGTGATCCTCATCTGGCCCCATTTATATCTGATGTGTACTTTGCTCGCTATGGTTTTCGTTTTCACATCAACCCATTATGGGAACCACTTCCACCTCGTAAATAGACATATCATGTACCTATGTGTTCATTTCAAATATAGACCTATGTGTTCATTTCTAAATCAGTTTTTCTTCAAATTTATGCAATTCTATGTATTGCTCTCTGTTTTACTAGCCTTAAACATCAATTCATAAGTTATCGATTCGTCTCTCACTTGATTGTTATGCAGTGCATTGATAAACTCATTATTATTATTACGAAACTAGAGATGCTCACAGCTTCATTGACACATCAGGCTTTCAGTCAGCACCCGACGCGCTATCGACTGTTTCCGACCGGTTCCGGTCACACTACGTACCGTTTCCGACTCGACCGACACTATTCTCAAAGCCGCTACGGCTGACACTCGATTCGGCTGCGGTGGCCGGGGCGAGACCGGAAACGTCACAAGTACCGGCCGAGTGACGATCCACAACGGTCTAGCGGCCGTTGGAGACCGGAACCGAAGTCTGCGACCACCTTCTCACGTGTTCTCAGTGAAACGTGAAAATTCGAATCTGTGAGATTTTCAGTAATCTGGGAGATCCCAAGAATCTGGCAGATTTGAATTTTCACGTTTCACTGAAAACACGTGAAATCTGGTCGGCATCGATACGCAGTTCGGTTACCCGGTTTTCGATGGCCAGTAGACCGTCACTCAGCCGGTACTTGTCACTTTTCCGGTCTCGCCCCGGCCACCGTAGCCGAATCGAGTGTCAGCCGTAGCGGCTTTGAGAATAGAGTCGGTCGAGTCGGAAACTAGAGATGCTCACAGCTTCAGTGACACATCAGGCTTTCAGTCAGCACCCGACGCGCTATCGACTGTTTCCGACCGGTTCCGGTCACACTACGTACCGTTTCCGACTCGACCGACACTATTCTCAAAGCCGCTACGGCTGACACTCGATTCGGCTGCGGTGGCCGGGGCGAGACCGGAAACGTCACAAGTACCGGCCGAGTGACGATCCACAACGGTCTAGCGGCCGTTGGAGACCGGAACCGAAGTCTGCGACCACCTTCTCACGTGTTCTCAGTGAAACGTGAAAATTCGAATCTGGGAGATCCCAAGAGGGATCCCAAGAGGGGGGGGGGGGGCAATTGTACAATTTTCCCGGAAGATGAAGTATCAATAGAAATGAACATTATATCAACAATTAGTTGAGCTTGTTTATACAAGCATCGTGTTTTTGTATAATAATTTCAATTTCCTAGTTTTTCTTATAATTTTATGACTATGACTCTGTTCGATTTTGTGAAATTCAATCTAGTAATTTACAGCCACGTGTCGAATTCTACCGAAAGTGTAAAATTTGTCTGGAAGCCATGGAAAATAGAAAAGAAGTTATGGGTTGTCCTAGATGCAGCGACTCTTATCACAGTCAGGTGGGTTGGCAAGTTTTTCATTCAACTTTTTTAGAATACTTATTCAACGCATCTTGTTGGGTAAAAGTTGCGTCTGGGGCTTTAATATTACCAATCATCTAGTTTTATCTTGATTTGTCGAGCTTTCTATAATATCATCACGTTCGAGAATAATCAGACTTGGAGTCGGTCTCTTAGAACATCCCGATACCTGTATCCAATACTGCGTCTCTCGCGGTGCGCACTATCTCGCGACACTCGTATCCTGATGTAAAAGTAGAGAAACAGAGCCAATAACACAAATGCAACCGGGTTACATGTGTACAAAACTTTTGGTTGCTTTCAAATGGAACCGGGTGTCTTCTCAAATTCAACCAAAATCACATAACATGACCAACAATCTCACTGTAGACAAATTTTGGTTGCATTTGAGATACAGCTCGGTTGCATTTCAGATAAACCAAAAGTTTTGTACCCATGCAACCTGGTTGCATGTGTGAACCGCCGAGAAATTGCGGGTCAGGATCGAACCGCGATGGTAATGAAAAATACTTCTGTTTGTGAATAATCAGTGCATCCAATGTTTCTGGAATATAAGAAGTGACACTATCAGCTGTGGCCGTATTTACCAACAATTTTTTCTCTCCCGGGAGCGTTTTTATGCTCCCGGGAGAGCAAATTTGGTTGAAGTTTTGCTCCCGGGAGCCCAAAAACGCTCCCCGGAGAGGAAAAAATTATTGGTGGATACGGCCACAGGAGTTTGTGATAATACAGTCTACAGGCACATCACATTTTTGAGTTGCCACTGATTTGGGGCGGGATCCAACTACAAGTACACTGTATGCGTCTGTACCGCTGTATTTGTAGTTTGATCGCTGCATCTCAGTCATAACTCAAACTATTTTTGTATTTTAACTTTTAGAACTTCCATTTTTCAGTGTATTCGCACCTGGCTGTCGACCAATTCAACTTGCCCCCAATGTCGCAGAAATTGGCCGGATCCGGTGGCATTTCCTGCACTTGGCCAAACCGGGATGGTAGCAGATACCGGTATATCTTATGGTGTATCTCCTGATCTATCTCCTGGTTTATCTCCTAATCTATCTCCTGGTATGTCTCCTGGTATTCCTCCCAGTAGTCTCACCGGTATCCATCCCACCATTCCAACTCATGAATCTTCTGGTTTTTACCGGTATTTTGCCCCCTATCTTGGTATTCCTGCTCCTAACCTAGAATATTCGCCTGCATATTCTTAATTTCCGAAAGATTAACAGAAATGAAAGTTATGTACATTATTAAGTTGGTTACTACTTGTATGTTGGTTAGTAGACACTGATTTTCCTTCACTGTAAAATAGAAGATTTTTCAAGTAGCTATTTCCAGTCCGAAAGTTCCATTTCAATGCAAAATATGTACTTATTTATAGTTTTATGTACTTGTTTCATACTAAGACCTGAGTGCATTTGTGCGAAACTAGTTTTCCACTGATGTTAGTGGTTTCAAGATATCACACCCGTACAAGATCAAAATCAATTATCTAATCGTTTTGTAAACGTCTACTTTTTCATTCATATTTTCTGCAATTATCATAGATACTTTTCTGATCTACCTCATATCACCGGTAATCAAAGACACCTTAACTATATTCTTGCTGAACTTTGTATTTTGGATATTGTATAACAGATGTTTGGTTTGAAATAACATATTTTCCCATTAGCAGTGGTTTGGAAATAAAAAATAAATCTAAAAACAGCATAAAAAGGTCATCCTTAGTCTTTACTCTGAAGGGGGATTTCCGTGAAATGGTAGAAATATTTCGAGCGTATACTCCTTCTTGATGTTAGTTTGGTTGAGAAAGTTTGGAAACACACAACTACAAAACAAAAAACAACGGAAGTTATTGCTGTTCCTATTCATAAAGTTTTCACTCTTTTTTCATCAAAAACAAACAAACAAACAAATATAAATAATGAAGTGCGTACTCGATATGTGTCAGTAGATCAAAACTATATTTGGTCCTAACCTCGATCGCGAAGCCTTTTCCCGCCAAAAGTGAGTGCAGACGGGGCTCATTGTTCTATTAGCCGCAGTCTCTCGTCTTTTCCCTAGAATTAGTCCTCATTAGTTGATTTTAAAGTATTTTATCTGTTTGTATTGTGTTCTATGTATTTCTACTATAGGGATAGGGTAACAACGTAAATCATTTATCAATTTGGATAGATTACGGCTTTTTTTGACGGTTTTGTCATGTATAAAGTTCAGCTGAGCTATGTAAACTATTTTTGTTGGAACTAGACTGATTTTGGTCAAATTAAACGATATTAGTAAAAAGTGGGGGAACCAACAAATGTGTGAGTTGTGTTTGGTTCGACCTCGATATCAGCAAAAAGTGAACGATACGAATTGCTGTGATACTGTAGCAGAAGTATTCTGCAAAAATAGAACAATACAAATGTTGCACAATGGTTCACGAAGCCCGCATGATATTTCAGAAATTGCCGAAGGGTATTTCATGTGTGCTTTGACGACATGCGTGCGTTGTGAACCATTGTGCAACATTTGTATTGTTCTATTTTTGCAGAATACTTCTGCTACAGTATCACAGCAATTCGTATCGTTCACTTTTTGCTGATATCGAGGTCGAACCAAACACAACTCACACATTTGTTGGTTCCCCCACTTTTTACTAATTGTCCTTTTTTTGCTAGTTGTACTCCTACAACTTCATATGTTGCCTATTCACATAGTGAATCTTGTGAACTCATTATATTATTATGGAAATCTCAGTTTTGTGTGGGCACAAAGCCGAATGCAAACCATAAAATTACTGATGTTGTAATATAACGCAGGTTACTGGCTCTGTGACTATCAACAACTGAACAAAAACGCTAAACGTTCTGATTGACATGTACACCGCTTTTAGCGGCGATAAGCGATGGGGATTGGCGCCATTGACAAATCTACAATTAGAGACACCAACTCACTTACAATATAGCCATTATTTCCAATACCACATCAAAAACCTTCGTTGAGATTTTTTTTAATTCCTGCGTCAATTGACACACGCGTCTGGCGCCAGAACGAAACGAAATTTTCTAGGTTTGTGAGCTACCAGTACACACTACATGTGTCAATTACTGATTGGAGCAATATTCAAACTATTCAATTGTCAGTTTCGTGTGTTTTTGTTTTGGCGCCATTCGGCGTCTGTTCCGAACCAGACGATAAAGTTCGATTTTGAATCTGTGGATCTTTATTTCACATTGGAATATTCAATATCTGTTAACTTGAAACAGTTTGATTGACGATAACTGATATGTTTCCAACTTTGGCGCCAATTGGCGCCAGCGCACAATGCCAACAGAACTTTTTTTGATTTTCAGATTGAGCATCTTACTTGCCATGTGATAGTTATTTGGTGTACCGAATTTCAGACGATTCCATTGACGCTGTCGTGAGTTTGGGTTTTGGCGCCATCTGGCGCCTGGTTCGAGCGCCAGAAGGAAAATTTCAGTTTTGGAAAAAGACTCTCACACTTGCCACCAAAGTATTCAATTTCTATTAGTGTTCAACATTTTAGTTGATGATAAATAGTGTTTTGCCGTTTTTGACGCCTATTGGCGCCAGCGCCGGGCGCCAATGATGATGTATTCATCTCAGATTTGGCGCGACGGGCTAACTTTTGCATTATAACTCATGTTTCAAATTTCAGCTAAATCGGTTCGGTAGTTTTTCCATTAGTGGTTTTTGGCGCCTATTGGCGCCCGCGCCCGACGCCAATGAGGAGCTATACATCTCATATTTGGCGCGACATGCTAAATTTCGCATTAGAACTCATGTTTCAAATTTCAGCTAAATCGGTTCGATAGTGTTTCCAATAGTCGTTTTTGGCGCCTATTGGCGCCCGCGCCCGGCGCCAGAGATTACATATACATTTCATACTTGGCGCGACGAGCTAACTTTTGCCATAGAATAGATGTTCCAAATTTCAGCCAAATTGGTTCAGTAGTTTTTCCACTACGATGCGGACAGAATTCCGTGAGGGAGGAGGGAGGAGGGAGGAGGGAGGAGGGAGGAGGGAGGAGGGAGGAGGGACGAGGGACGAATTACGGCGGAACTTTTCAACAACGACACGAAACCATAACTCAGGCGAAAATATTCCGATTTGGCTGAAATTTTCACACAATGTTCAATTCGTGATTCTCTAACGTCCTCTCCTTTTAGTTTTCAAAAAAAGAATATGTTTGAAGATTTTTGGTAATTAAAAGGAAAAAACGAGTCCGCAATGGCCAAACCAAAGACAAATCACGCAGAGCGCTTCGCGCTCCGCGCGATATTCTATTGGCTTTAAAACGCTACCGAATTTGTCTTGTTCGTTTTGCTTTATTTCGAACGCTGTTTGTTTGGACGTCCTTCATTTACAGGGAACTATCATTCGGCGGTAAGAGATAATTTTCAAAAATATGTTCACTATTTTATTAATTTCGTTCTTCTTAATTTATTGTAATTGTATATCTCATGTCTCTCCAAATATATTTCTGCTCCAACCCATTAAAAACATCAGCACTTGCCTTCTAGTATGTTTTCTCGATTTCTTCTCGGATCTTCGTTTTGTGTTTTTCTCTATTTCTTATGAATTTGTCATAAATTTCGTATTCATGTAATGTTTTTCTTTATTTTCAGTGTCCATTAGTCGAGCTATGGACGGTCCAACTTCATCGAACGTAGCCAGGAAGAGGGCAGCACCAAGTGAGTTTCGTTAATCGCATAACTTCAAAGCAGTTCTACGGCTAACGTTTTTGCCTTAGCGACGTAAACCGCCAAAGTCTCTTGTAATATGACGATTTCTCAGAACAAAATGTTGGATTCGGAAGTGTTGGTTCATACAGAATACCCTAAACTGACGAATAATACTGGTAAGAAACTGTTTTGGAGGGGTCTGGTCTCAAAAAGACATGGAGGAATGGCCAGGTTTCAGACTTTAGCGGTCTCCGCCTTTCAAAGCGTTCTGAATATACGTTGGCGTATGGAATCGACTAAATAAGGGAGTCAAGCTGATTATTTCGAAGTTGTTTTCTTTCTCCAATGATTTTGTTAATTATTTTGTCTCATTCCAGCGGTAGCGATGGCCAACAAAGTGAAGCGTCGAAGTCTCAAGTTGGCAACCAGACCAACCCCCTCGATTCCGCAATCGGCCTCAAAACGTCAGTTTGTTGATTTTCAACTTTGGTTAAAAAATTTGTCCATAATAAGTAATATATTGTTCTCATAACCACAAAACGAGCTCATGTTTGCTATGACAGACTGCTAAACTAATGAATTGTCGCTATTTGAGTTCTGAAGAATACTTGTAGAATAGTCGTATATTACTGGTGTGTGAATATTTGTCTCTTCAAATTCCTGGGTCCTGGCTTTTCAGCTTTTAAGATGGTTTTTTTGTGAACAAGAGGTTTCATACATCCATGATCTATACATCTAGGGGGTTCGAAAGGCCTGAAAAATGGGGACAAAGGGATTACCCGAGTTGTATATGTTTTATGCAAAATCGTGAAGTTTGTATATTGCTATTATGTTAACTTTGCCACTTCTCTTGTATGTGCCTTCAATTAGTCTGTGTTTAGTGCCCACACCTGTTCGCCGCTCTTCAATGGCCAGAAGGGACCTGGGCCTGGCCCGGACCGCCTCCTCAGCTGCCCCATCGAATCGGGCTGGCCCCGGACAGCCGAGAACCTCCCCTCGCCCCGCCCCCATGCGGTCGCGAACCAACTCTACACCCGCAGCTGGAGCCAACGCTACTACCAGTGAGTTACTGCAACTCATACCCTGCAAGATGCAGTCAGCTTTGTTGCGCACTTTTTTTGAAAATTGCCTATTTTAAATATAAGTTTGGGACAAAAGACTGAATTTGCCCCGAATTAGCAGAAAAGCAGCCCATTTTCAGCCGAGTTCACCAAAGTCTTGTTGATATGGTTTGATTAATATGGGTTATATTATTTAAAAAGTAGTATTAATAAACCACATGACTGTATTTTACTAGTGAATTTACAGGAAGTCGTCCGCCGTCGCCGTTTGAGAAGCGCCGCGCGGAAGCGGAAGCGATCAAAAAGGCAGAGGAAGACCGCAAGAAGAGAATGGTAACCTGTTTGACCTACCTTCTGCGGAATTTGTGTACCTCCGCCGCCGCCCCCCTTGCACGTGGAAGTTTGACCTACCATTTGAAGTGGCACCGCGGATCTATTTGATCTATCTCTCTTCCAAGTTGTTCACCTATAGTTTTCGGTAAAAAATGTTCTCCTTTGTTTCGCACTTTTCAGGGAAGGAGCTTTTTTTGTTTTCATTTCCAGGCAAAGTTACTGAAGAACTGAAGTCTATTTCAGGCTGACTTGGAAAAGGAAAATGTGGATTTGCGAGATTCGGTGGCACGCAAAAACAGCACGATCGATGCACTCCAAAAGGTATTAATTGAAGGTGTTATCATGCATTCATGGTTTAGGGGACTGGAAATATGTATCCAAATGTAAAATAGTACAGTAAATTTAACAATCTTTTGTGGCTTTTCGAGGCCAATCACACAAGCAACCGGGTTGCATGCAACCAAAATGCAACCAGGTTGTATGTGTAAAGACAGCTTGGTTGCTTTCCAAATGCAACCAAAGCAACCAAATTGCAGTAAAAACAGGAAAATGTCCAGAAATTGAGTGTTTGGTTGCATTTGAAAAGCTACCAAAAGCAACCCGGTTGCATTTGGAAAGCAACCGAATTTTCTTAACACATGCAACCCGGTTGCATTTTGGTTGCATGTAACCTGGTTGCATCTGTAAACCGCCGCTTTTCGACATTCTTTCAAAGTTGTCTCTATCTTTTAACTAACGTTTCCGGTTTGGAGATTGCACTGATTCTTGTGGCAGACACAATTGTTTGACTTTAACGTTTTGCGGTATTAATCAACTTTTTCTTTAAAGTATTGATTTTCAGAGTCTGACCGAATCTAGTGAGCGGCAGGAGTATCTTGGGAGAGAGCTGGCTGAACTCAAAAGACTGTACCAGCTCGAGCAAAAGGTATGCAGTTTGTCAATTATATTGTCATCAGGAACTCTCAAAAACGAAATCTTTTCCGCCAGTTTCGAAAAAAATTGCCTGTTTTTGATGCAAAATGATCATGTTTCACGTAAATAAATCGAAGAAAAAAAAAGTTCCATTCTGTAGACTAGTCTCACCGTACTGGTGTGTGGTATTTACCAGTATACCAGACATTTAATGAGTCTCATAAATTATATTTATTGAAATATGTCTTTTCAGACTCACGAGGAGTGTCGCCGTTTTCTGGCCCAATCGAAGGAAGAGTGTCTTCAGTTGGACATGACCAGTCGCAAGCTGCTCAATGACGTCATCGATTTAAAGGTCGGTAATTATCGATTGAATTCTGGTTTCAAGCACAGAAAGTTTGAAATCCGAATGTTGGTAGAATAGAAGCTTGTCGTGTAGAATAAGGTTATATCGAAGATTTGTTGAATCGGCCTGTAGAATGTGAATAAATACAGTAAGTCTTCATTTTTCATAGTTCTTGTAGGAACTCTGGTATGTTTCATATGTAATCTCATGTGATTGTAGTTCACAGTAACTAGTTTGGTCTTTTACTACTTTTTGATTTTGATTCAAAATCTTTATTTTTCTGTTGAACCTGTACGTGTACGAATACTCCACATGTTCCACGTGTAGTTCGTACACAATATTTGATTCCGTACATGTTTTTAAATCTAATTATTTTCTATTTTCAGGGCCAGATCCGTGTGGCAGTTCGAATTCGACCCCAGTTGGGGGAGGAAAATCAGACTAAGATCAGCCACATCTCCTATCCGACACCCAATACGGTGGCATTTCAGGTTGGTCAACGGATATCGATTGTTATTTGTTTATTGTTTATCAGTGTTATGATCTATTATGTTACATACATGTCGTTTACTTTCTCGCATTACAACTTCTAGCTAACGCTAGCGTATAGTTAGCTTCTCTTCTTATCTAATTCGAGTAATGGAAACTATGGAGTTTGAGTTCATATCGACTACAAACTACAACTATTTCAGCAAGCCGGCAAGGAGTCGACCTTCAACTTCGACAACGTCTTTCACCCCAAGATCAACCAAGCACGTGTGTTCGAAGATGTAAAGGAACTCATTCTGGTACGTTTCGGTTAGAATTTGTAGTTTTGGAAGTGTTTTGATTGAAAATCGGGTCGTTCATGTTTTCTGTGGTCATCACCATAAAAGTTTCACGTTTGTAATTCAATAAACTAACTACTTATGGAACAGTCACACCTAACTAGAATTACAGTATTTTGTGACTGTCTTTTTTGTACCGATTGCTGTATATTCTATTTTGATTCATCTTGACCACTTTCAGTCGTGTCTTCATGGCTACAATGTGGCAATCATCGCCTATGGACAGACGGGGAGTGGCAAGACGCACACCATGCGAGGAGGTAATTCATCCCATCGCCACTATCAGCTCACGTGAATTTGATCATGTTTTTCCTAATTCAACTCACGTGTTCCGTAATTCAACTCACGTGATCAGTTGTCTTCTAGGTTCGGTATCTACCTCTCAAGACTTGCAACTCGGTGCCCACTCACACCTCACTGTCAATAACTGTAAAATGTTGACCAATTGGTGACAACTCCTTCTCTTGAATTGGGTGCTCAATGTTCTGGCTGGGCCATCCTAAATGTAGGATTAGGGGGGTCAATTTTGTTGTTATATATTGTATATGTAAATATTTATATATTACTATTTATTCGAAATGTGTAACTTTTCTCCCTTTTTCAGGAGAGGACGATCAGATGGGCATCATCCCGCGTGCCATCGACTGTGTGTTCCGGAACAGAGATCGACTCACGGATGTCGGATGGAAGGTACGGTTGGACCGTTTTGTAGTTTGTAATCAGCCTGTCGGAATTCAAGCCGATCAACTTCGTGATCTCCTCTAGTTTGTCCAATCTGAATCTGAGGTATTCAACGTCTCATAGTTTGGCTTCAGCGTGAGTGAACATATTGAACCTAATTGATATCTCCCTGTGTTTTGTAACAAAACTTTTTTAGTACTTTTTCTTAAGTTTTAAGTCATTTAAACTTAAAACTCATTCTATTCTAGTTTGATCTATCCGTTTCGTACCTCGAGGTCTACAATGAGGAGGTGTTCGATCTACTGGGAAAACGCGTGAAACTGGCTGTCAAAATGGGATCGGGATCGGCCATTGTGGAAGGACTCACGGTCAGACCCGTGCGACAACCAGATGATGTAAGTTATCAGTTATACTATTGCCCCCCCCCCCTTCCATCCATCAGGTATACTATTGCCCCTCCCCCTCCCCCCGCGGGATACTTTTCCAGGAACTTAGATTCTGACTTTGGTTGTAGGTACAGCATTAGCGGGTAACAGTTAGTTTCTTTGGTGCAACAAGCTGTGATTATTCATCCTATTTCTGGTGTTTTCAACAAGCATACACTATTCACATACAAGATGGGTGTGATGTTTACCTCACTTCGGTTTCATGGGTGAAAGTATTTTATGTTTGGTTACTTATTCTGCAGTCACTAGTTTGATTCCAGATCTGGGGAGTTCTGCAACAGGCGGACAATACCCGTTCAGTGGCGGCGACCAAGATGAATGCCAATTCCAGCAGAAGTCACGCGGTGTTCCGGCTCACGGTCAAGGCCACAAACGAGGCACTCGGTTGGTTTTGTTACTTTTCAGCTGCAGTATCCGGTGTAGTTTGTCGTCACACTTTGTAATTGCCCTCTGACAGTAACATTCTCTCTTTTTTGGACCGTTTTTTGAGTTCATCAGATAGACTAAAGTTGTGTGCGGCTCCCTTGAAAATGGAAAACAAGAATACTCGTAGATTGGTTTTTGAAATCTTGTAAAATACAAGTTTATATTGTAAAGTAAAGTTCTGTAAACTGTTCTCTGTTTCAGGTCAGTCTACGGTGTCCACCCTGAATCTGGTGGATCTGGCCGGTTCGGAACGGGCCAAGGATTCCGGTTCGGACGGAAATCCGGAAAGATTCCGGGAAATGACGGCCATCAACAACAGTCTCTCCCAGCTGCAGCAGTGCATTCGCGGTCAGCTCGGCAAGGTTGGCACTAGTTTTGGATGATCTCAATGTTCTGTTTTTAGTGTTGTATAGGTTGCAAGCTGATTTTTTGGCAAACTCGGCTGGATAGTCAGAAAATTGTAAGAAAGGGGCTTCTATCCTGGTGAACTATGGCAAAATTGGCCTTTTTCATCATTTTTTGTATTTGAATCGCGAACGAAACTCTTTTTCAAAAAACAGGCAAACTTTACTGGGGTATGTAAGTTAGTATATATCATGTATCTACTAATATGATAATCGATAAGTTTGTTGCAGAACCAGCACATTCCGTTCCGCAACAGCAAGTTGACAATGCTGCTTAGTGACAGTCTGGGTGCCGGCAACTCGAAGACCATGGTCATAGTCGGCCTCAATCCAATGCCAAGTCAAATGAACGAGTCGAAACGCAGTCTCGACTTCGCCAAACAGGTTGGTATAGGCATTTTCACTTTTTTAAGGAGTTTTGTAGTGGTTTAATATTGCAATATTCACTCATTTACGTGATATAGTTGCGATATGGGTACCTTTATGGCCACCCAGGTATGTTTCTAAGTATAAATTGATGATTTATTCACTTGAAATGGTTTGAAATAGTCCTTTTCATCCCTACTTGGACTTGGAGTTTTCCACGTGGGTGATTGAATGTTATTATGATTGTTTTCATACCAGAATCAGATTTTTAGGATGTATGTTTTGGTTGGGTTGTCACTTTTGATAGAAAGTTGAAGTAGTTTAAATAGAATTTATAACGGAAAAAAGGTTTTTTTTGTTGAAGTTTGATCTATTTTGAATTTTGACGGTTATCGAGTTATCGTCTTTTTTTGCAGATGGGATCAACAAAGATTGGCACCGCAACGAAACAGGAGAAGTAGAAGTGAGGGCAGTTACGAGCTACGGATAGCCGACCAAGTCTTCCTAGAATCTCTCTCTTTCTTTTATCTTTGCTTCTCTTCGTTTTCTCTGTTTCTCATTCTCTCTGCCTTCTCTCTCATTCTGTCGGGTTTTATAGTTTCTCACCATTTCTACAGTATGACATGAGGAGGAATTGATATTCGACTCGCTGGCGAATTGCCATCTCATTTCGCGATTTGTAGTTTCATGAATTTCTCCTCCGGTCGCCCTTTTCACCTGGTTTGCTGATCTCTTTCATGATTGGCTTTTCTGTGGTAGTTTTGAAGTTTTTCTCATTTTATCTGTATATGCGCACTGTCAGAATTTGGACTGATTTTCCAAGTTTTTCAAAGTAAGATTCATTTTCTATACACCATCTTGATCTCTGTTTTCTTGTAGTGGTCACGGGTTAACGTTTTTTCATCTTAAATGGAGGGATCAAGATTTTGTATTGAAATTAATTGCATGTTTTTGATTTCTGTAATATGATCTTTTTTTGTTTCTGTCTTATGATCATGATATTCGGTGTTCACAGTAAATTTGTTGGAAGCTGTTCTTTCTATTGCTCTTGAGGGTCATGTGTAAACCACCACAAGTCATTTACCAATTTATCTGAATAACTTTCTTCCTTTCACGTGACCTGTTCACGTTTTTCACGTTTATACAACAGGGTTTATCAAGCGCTCTAGGTAATGGTTAACCCCGTTCTCTGTTTTCGGTTCTGCTGTGTGTGTAGTTTGATCTTAGTGCATTTTTACTATCACTCAGTACAAGACATAAAGAATGGTTAAAACATTCAGTGGTTCAATATATCAAACAAGTATTCTATCATGTGCAATGTTGTGAATTTCAATGCACATGGATTTCTCGATGGTTAGTTCTCGGATAGGATGTAGTTTTTCTCTTTTATTGAGTTTTTAACTACGACATACCTGTAATGACGGCCGCGGGAACCGTCACTTTTCAAAATATCGGATATGCAATGGTTATTTTTTGTGCCGCCTCTCGCTCAATTTTCATTGCGCGCGTTAGCCTTTTTTTCACTATATTATTTGTAACATTCATTCTGTTTTAGTGCAAATATTTTATTCAGGGTAGATTCATCTGAGTTTGAAGCCGATTGGTCGTGATTTTAGCTGACTGGCCGGCTACGCTCGACCGGTCTCTTGAGGAGAGAGTGCAGGACACAGATCGTTTTTTTTTAACAAATAGTAAAGGTAGGTTAGTTTACTGTTTCAAGAATAATTCAAACACAGAGTTTTTTTTTCACAAAAACACTGAGTTAACGCACCCTACCTTATCAATTTATCGCATAATTACCGTCACGAAACGTCCAAAATTAATAAATTAAATGTGGACAAATAGTTCATAAAGTTTAATCATTTTCAGTCTCGTGACTTCGCGTACCGATCCAGGATGGTCAAGACACGCGGCAGGTGTATTCAAGCCAAGGTTGGTTATAGTGCCTGACCAGATCTTCGTTGTAGTTCGATATCGGTATCACGACATAAGTCAGGAGTTTTGAACGAAAAGCAACCCGGCGGAATAGTGTATCTAGCACAGTATTGTGTTGACGCGCTTGGGGGAGCAACATATATTCACCAGCCACAGTTTCCACCCGGGTGATTCGTTCTATTTTTACTCGTTCTGAAATGAAATACGGTATTCATTGTGTGGGAAACTACGACTCAACACTTTCACTATGTCTCATTTTCAACCCGCAATACCCCCGGCGAAGCCGAGTTCATTTAAAGTAGGACAATTATGTGGTCCAATCGCAACGCTTCAGTCCTTTGAACTGCAATACATTTTTCAATTGCATTTTAAAGAACCGTTGACACGGGATTGGTCCACATAATCATCCTTCTTTAACTCTATGCCACCCGCCCGACCAGTGTCAACCTGTAGCTTGTAGGTGGGTTGTAGGTCGGGGTCGGCTGGTGTAATGTAACACAAGTACTCAGTTTATCGCTAGTGATTGAATAAAATGAGGTTTCATGGCCAACACCGATATTGCTCTCATATTCCATTCGATACAGTCCAAAAGCCACATTTTTTTAGTTGAGCACTTTTGGCACTTTTCTATTGCAAAACTTAATTTTTGGCGTTCTAGATGAAGCAGGGGATTTTCTTTTTTCTCATTCTCGGATAGATACAATTGACCAACGAAAACGATGGACACTGTGTTTTTCGATCGAACCAGTGTGATTAGATACAGTTATTATATAAAGGATTGGTAGATGTATTTATGTTTATTATGACATATATTACTTATTTCAAGGCTGTACTCGGTCCCCCTCTGGTCGGAGTCTCCAAGGAGTATAAGAATGTGTCTACCTCTACCATTCCCCAGGAGAATGTTAACAACAAGGAAATGATTATTCCCGACCCCGATCTGCCGAATATCGCGGTTCTCGACAAAAATCGAATCAAGAAGTTGAATTTCAAGATGGAGTTTCTGGCCACTCGCACGAATGGTGCCGTTTCCCTCACTGAACCGATCGAAGTTTCTTTCTATCTGGCAGACATGAAGTGGTTAGTTTGGCAGTTAAAGCAGGACGATTATATGGAATTGAAAAATGTATTCAGACTGCCTGGCTTATAGAAACACATGAGTAAGCATAAGCAGGGAGGTTTCAAAATTTTCTCGGTATGGAGAAATACTTGACGTGTAGAACTCTTCAGGCCGCAATTAGAATCAATCAATTAGTCGATTGATTGACATTATATACATAGAAGAACTGAAAATAATTACAGTAGGATATCGAACACGTTCAAACACGGAAAGGTGGGCTTTTTCTTCTTCTCTCTCCCTCTTTTTCACTATTTTCTATGTTCCGTGTTCTAGGAAGGTATTTGTCAAGAAGGAGTCTGGTAAATCTATTTCTATCAACATTCAGCTACTCACTCAGGTACGACATTTTAGTTCGAACAAACTCACTAAGTTGAAACGGCAACCTTATTTTGATTTAAGTTTACCAGGGTTACCAAAACCGGTTAGACTACCAAAAAAACCCTCTTCATACAAGATTGGCGACAGAATTTGAATTGCTGGGGTGAGAAACTTACCTAAAATGATACCAGGGTAGGAGTTTAGCCTCTCTTTTCAGTTACTGGTTGGTTGATCTATAGTCTTAGGCCTTCACATATTCACCCGGTGTCGCGTATTGGTTCGACCCCCTCCCCCCCAATTTTCCAAAAGTTGTATTTTGGGCCACTAGGGACGATTGAGTTTGCGATTTTCCCAATAAACAGTTACGCTCGCTCATATTTGAGACAGTTTCCTCCATACTGTTTGTTTTCCAGATCTCCGCGAACCACTGGAAGGTGTCACTAGCTCCCAGTTTCCAGCTCTCAAGGAGTGAAGAAAATGGTCAAGTGTGCAAATCAGACAACGTGAGTTTTCGAGCAAACTCACAATTAACTTCGGTTTTTGTCCGAATGACGCAGTTTCTTCTCATGTTCTTTAATATCAAGAAACAACTAACGTAGCTGACGGACCTCTCACATTACCACTCTGTCCATCGTCCCAGTTCCGAAATTGTGTGCTTTTTACAAGCTTTGATGTTATATTTCTGTTCTCTAGATGGGTCTATCAGCATGTCATATCGAGGACAATAGCATTCGATGCCGTAACAAGAAAACCATATGGTTATATCGATAAAAAACCGGAAAGATAATCTAGCTCATCACTATTGATGCTGTAATGATGAGCACATAGCTCTCTCAATAGTCACGTAAACCATAATAAACCATATTCTATGTAATATGTGGTTCAATTACAACAGGTCGTGTACCGAAGGGGTGAGTTCGATCATCAACATCGTAAATGTTCCTGGTCAAAAATGCCTGATGATCGTTGGTCTAGCGTGGTTCGAACTCCAGAAGACGGTCAGGAGAGTATCCAAACCGTCCTTGACGTGGAATTTGTGATCACAATCGAAGAAGTCTTCGGTTTTAGGTAACCTTTTTGGTCGGAAGTCGATGTTTTCTGCGAGATATGGCGATAATAGCTAAGGAATGCTTGCGTATAGCGAGTTCAACTCGATACATTTCCAGCTCAAATCGAAGCCTCGATATTTGACATAGCTCAATTTTGAAATGAAATGGATTTCGATTTTGAATTCGATGGTTCGGAGAGCGGTTTCACGAGTCGAAAAATTGGGGAAAAGCTCAAAGTGAAAAATCGAAAACTCGGACTTTTTGTGCTATTGAATTTTGATCATTCGATTATCAACCGTACATCATTGTCTCTTAATTTTGTTTTTAGAAATGTCCCAGAAATTGTTTGGGAACATTTTACTTACGTCCCCACTTTTTTCGTTTTAGCCGTTCTCGTATGATTTCACGCAACCTAACAAGGACTCCGACTTGCTCTTCAAGTTTGGAGACGGCGACGTGTTCATCAACTGCACCGTACGTTTATTTTCATCCCAATCACATGTATGTGATTAGTGGTCCGTGTTCACGAATACCCATTTGTCTTAGTCTCTCATTGTCTCGTTTCTAGAATTCAAACCGTCAAAGGGAGAGCATTTAACCAAGGCAAGAGACGATTTTGGAAACTTTCATTAGTTCACAAAACCGACGCAGTCGACCAAACTGTGTTCATTATCGAAGATTGATAACATTCAGTTCCACAAACTTTTTTCCCATACTTGACAGTACTGAAAAACCAACCTCCCACAGAGATTTTGTGCCAGATAGACATCACTTTTTCTGTTGACTGCCACAATCTACAACTGAACAAAGAGCTGGTTAGGCTTTCTCCCCTGTTTATGTACATCACTGACCTGACATGGAGAAGAGAGAGAGAGGGGTGTCTATCACTCACCTAATTGGATTGTCAAACATGTGGTTGATCGTTGTAGCAAAGTTTCATTGATTGACACATAGATGGTTTACAGTAGCGTCGGCTGGCGGGCCTAAGTTGACCTCATTCAACAATTCTTATTTGGAAGGACAACCTTTACGGTCTGGACCATCCCAATCTTGGTGGCCTTTTTTCAGCTCCTGTCTTTCCATTCTCCCTATTTCGCTGCTACAAAGGATCGGCTGTCAGCAATGAAACGAGATGAGAAAGGCTTTCCGTTTGAAGAAATGGTTGGAGACAAGGAGGATTTCATTGAACTCATGCAAATGGTCTATCCATCCAGACACAACGTCACAGGTACGAGTATGTCAGCCTAGACGCTTCCTTTATTTTGTATTTGTAAACAAAATCAGAGTTGTTGTTGTGCGAAAAAGTTGATAATAAACTGGTATGAATCTTTTGAGCTGGTGTCACAACCAGCTACTACTAATGAAACTGTCTGAGATTTGACGACTGCCAGTTGTTTATGTGATTTTTTCGCTTTTTTGAGCTAAAAGATAATGTTTGACATACCTTTTTTTACGGTCAGTTTAACACGTAGGTGTAACTTTCCTCATTACACCACCCTAATATTTGCAGATGACAATGTGGCGTTCATTCTGCCGTTAGCCGATAGATTTCTGTTTGACGGCGTTCTGAAGGAGTGCGAGAAGTTTCTGATGACGGAGAAATCGGAAACAGATACTGTATTGAAGCTGCATTGGTCGTCTCTCTATTCTATGAATGAGTTACAGGTTGGTTCAATCAGTTTGAAATGCTTCTCTTTTCTCGCAATTTAGAGTAAGAAAACTAGGACAAGTTCCAGTTAACGGTTTTATTGTTCAAATTATTGAAATTGTAATAGGTACATGTTACAACTTAAATTTTACAGCACTGGTGTATGTCCGTATTCAAAACTCGTGAAGCCATCTGCAAGGTAGAGGAGTCGAAATATTTCCCTCAATTGTCTGCAAAAGTTCTGAGTTTGCTATTTCAGAAGGTGCTGCGTCTCTAGATTTCAGTTTACCTACTTGAGTGATTTTGTTATTTGTTCGTTATAGTATTCGCCTCTCAGTTAGTTAATAAAATGAGTTTATGATGATACATTTTTTTGTTTAGGCGTAATTTTTGAAATTTGTGTGCTACATATCTTTTCTGATCCATGTTGCTGCCAGTCATTTTTGTTATTTCAACCTTTAGGTGTTGTCTTATTGCCTGACCAATCTGGCTACGTTTATTGCCATCGTACTTCATGTTCTGTGAACGAATACTGTTTAACACTGAGCTGAAACCGGGTTACAATTCTTTCGCGATCATAGTTGTATAGTAAACTCTGTTAGTGCCGTATAATTTGGTCTGTTAGAATTTGAAGTAGTTTTCCTCGCGATTTTTTCGAATTTTCCCTGTATTTCTGACCCAAATTATTCAATAAAGTGTTATATCCAAATATGAAGATGAGAACATGCATGAGGTGCATTTCTACATTGAAAACCACTTTGATTATTTTAAATGCTCGACCTCAATGTTAGAGATACTTTCGGATAGACGGTGAGACATTGGCAGCTTGTTGGTAGTCTAGGAGCTGGTTGTAACCGGGTCGCTTTTGGTTGCTTTTCAAATGCAACCAAACACTCAACTTTTGGACATTTTCCTGTTTTTGATGCAATTTGCATTTGGAAAGCAACCCGGTTGCATTCGGAAAACAACCGAACTGTCTTTACAGATGCAACCCGGTTGCGTTTTGGTTGCATGCAACCACGGTTGCCAGACTGTACAATTCGAATATGGTCACATTTCAAAATTTCAAGATTTTTAGATCACGTCAAATCAGTGTGTACTAGGAGCAGGAGGGATAGTTTGTACTGGACCAAAATTCTTTTTGATGAAAATTTTCATTCTGCCGGGTTTTAATTTTCTCACCATTTTCAAGGTATGAAATATGAGAACGAATTGATATTTCATCCGCTGACTAATTATTATCTGTTCTGCTTTTGATTTCTGTATTATGATCATGATATTTGGTGTTCACAATAAAAATTGTTGGAATATGTTATCCACATAGTTTGCAACCAATCGAATATAAAAAAATATCTAGGAACCTACACGGCCAAAAATACAAGTGTACTAGCTATAATACTTATTTGAAAATCTCTTTTTTCCTTTTCACGATGTGACACATAAGTTGAACCTTCTTCATCTGTGCATACTATTCATATTTTAACAACTATCGACATCTTTTATGCATGGAAACAACTCGAACAAAACTATCAAATCTGGCGAAAGTTGTAGTTTGATTGTGGGAAAGACTGCTCCATTGCGAATATTTCTCGCACTGCGGCTGCGTCGCGGCTCACTTTGTCTGCTGACCTATTCAGTTTTTACATTTTTAATATTCAAAAACGCATAATAAATAAATAACTTACATATTCTTTCTGTTTTAATGTTATCAACTGTAATACATACATTATTTTTGTTTTTTACTGCTACCTGTAACAACGAAAAAAAGGAGGTTGACAGAATGTTCTTGAATACAGGATAATCTCGTTCATTTCTCTTGTTCAAATGTTAAAGTTTGTTGCTGTTATTTTGTATAAACTATATAATCTCGTCTTAACTCGTTTTGTATGCTTATTAAACTCCGTTCGAATGAGGAACAGCTAAGCAAGTAAAAAGTAACAATGAAAGTGATAGCGGTCAGCATCGAGCATAGTTGTACTCCTTCACTTTGTATTTAGTTTGAACCCAATTTTTGAGATTTCTGCAGTTTTTTTATATGTTGTTCATCATCAATCCATTCTTTTCAGTTTCTTCCATATCACTGTGATGATCCATTAGGTGAAGATGAGTGCTCAACGGCTCGCGCTCTCCAATTTTCTCCGAAACGGACCTCGACTAACCTCTTTGCCGCATCACAACTCGGCACAGGCACAGAATGAAGCACACAACGAAGATGAAGAAAACGCCAAGAACAACGGGTTAGTTGGATCCCAGTTCGGTGTTTACTTGTAATATTGTAGTTTGTAGATTTATTGAAATAGAAAGAAAGTGAGAGCACTAATAACGGGTCATATCTGCGTTTCACTCTCAGATTTCCGATTAAACGCTTATTGTTTGTGGTTTGTTTGGTTTTAATATTGTGATAGAGAAGGAGTAAACTTTTGTTTTTAAATTCTTGGCGCTCGTAACTGTACAAATCACGGTTATTTTTATTTTGAAGTTGTATTGCTGCTATTCTTGTGATTTATCGTAATGTATTATGCATCATGGAGTTTTGAAAAGTTGAAGGTTACAACCCTGACGGATTGTGGTTTTGATGCTCATGTCCTAATCTTTCCCCACTTTTCAGGCGTTTGGTAGAGACCGTTCTTCCCCTCGTCAGTCTACTCAACTCATCGTCTAATTCGCATCAATTCACAGCCAATCTCAACTCTGCTCATTGGGTTAGTCGTTTTTCATCATTTCTTGTTTTATGTCCATTATAATTATTAATAATTAGTAGTTTTCTCTGTGTCTTCAGTGGTGTAGTATCTATTGGCAGTCATCGCTATTTTTTGAAAACTCTGATCGAAACGCTAAAATTGTGTAGTTTGTTTTGGATTTTCACTGTGCACGGTGTTCTGCGTTCGTTGATTTTTACGCAGTGAAACGCGGCCGGTCGCAAAGACCGCGACGCATAAGATATTACTGTAGATTTCAAAAATATTTGAAATTCGCGGGCGCACTCTCTCGCTCCTCCACACTATTTCTTGCGAGCCGCACGCGTCAGAGCTCCGCGAGGCGACGGCGCGAACATTCAAAACCGCGACGCACTTGAACTAAAGCATACACCGCCAGGGGCCTCTTATTCCTTTAAAATTCTCGCGACCCCTCCGTGTTTTCTCGCGTCGCGAGCCCCCAAAACTGCGACATTCAACTTATTTCCGTAAGATTATAGGTGATTTGGTACGAAAATCGTTAGTTAACAGCTCGCGACCCCTACTTTTCCCAAGGATTTGTCCGCGACTCCCCCTTTTATGAGGGGCCTTGGCGGTGTATGAACTAAAGCGTCAATTGGAGCATTGTAGGGTTCAAACACCGTGTGTGGTTGAATTGTTGAATAGATGATATCGGTAAAAATACTGCATACTGGTTCAGACCACCTAAATCACGCTTGACTTATGTTGTCGTATCAATATTACCAAGTGTCGTATTTGAACAGTTGAACGTTGATCTTTGATTTCAATGTCATTTCATCGTTCAGATTCCTCCCCTCGTGGTGCAATATGGCGCCAATGGTGTGGGTTTCAAACTGCGTACCGTTCCGGAGGCTGCCGGTCAACCCATTCTACTGCCAACTGCAAAGCCAAAAACGGCTGAGGTACGATAATTTTCTAGTTCGTTTGTTTTGATCAAACTAATTTTTTCAGAAATATGGAGTAGTCTATTGAATGTGTTGATGTTGAACTTTTTTCCGTGTTTTGAAAAACGTATGGGTAATTAGATGTTTGCTTATGAACTAAAGTCTTAGCAGAGTGTATTTATGTATTCCACGAAAACTAAGGAGTTTTTTTCATTCAACCTACAAAGGAAAAGAAGAATGTCAGGATTCTCAATATGAAATAGGACAGTTTTCACTGTATGTGGTTAGGAACTAATTTGTCCATCTTTCAGGTCTCGGTGCAAACCGAGTGCAGTGGAGAATCGTCACCGGAAATGGACAGAATTGATCGATTAAAATGGGATTTGGAGAATAAAATAGGCGAAGATTGTATGGAGGAGGGACTCGTGAAGGAGGCTGTTCGAAGGTATGTATTTTTTCATTTCGATTGGAATTGAAAACTTACTATATTATTCATTATTTCTCTCTCTCCCTCCCCATCTTTTCCATTTTCTGTTATCTGTTTTTCTTTCTTTCTCCCTCTTCCTCTCTACCATGTACTTTCCTGTCATGTCCTTTTCCTTTGAGAGCTGTGAGGGACTGCCCCCTCATCTGAATTTCCAAGTGTCTGTTTCCGCTCAGTTATTCTGCTCGACAAGACGACAAGGCGTCTCCAACCTCAAAATACCTACTTCCGTGTCTTGTTTTCGCGTTTTTGGATTATGTACGCCCTAGTGAAGCGAAAGCGTATGGATTCGTATTCGTAATAAGGATTCCTTTCGTTTTTTCGTCAAGATAGTCAAAGTCATGGAAGTACCTCAGAGCTTACCAATGAGTATGGGACCATCCTCGTAGTCTCTATCCACTCTAACTGTAGTGAACTTACTAAATGGGTAATTTTTACTTATATTATCACCTTCATGCATGGTATAATATAGGTATAAAGTATGATGAAATTATTGATTGATTGGTTACAGATTCCACAAGGCTGCTGACAATGGAAGTGTGGATGGCATGTACAATTTGGCGGATTGTCTCTATAACGGAATCGGAGTGAGAAAGGATCAAAAAGAGGTACGGTTCAATTTCGGGGTTGACAATTATATAATGTATCATTATATCCAAATATTTACGTATTACATATTTAGCATTGAGATGATTGGATTGGTAGATTGACACCTCCTACGATTCCGCTCTCGATTTGGAATAGTTGTAAATGCTCAGTTTACTTGCGAAACTTGCGAAGAGCCGATACTTTTGGTTGATGAACGGTTCAGTTGATACGATATACATTAATCGACAGTGTACTTGAATGTGGTTCGAGATGTTTTTTTTTACAGGCCTATGAGTTGTGGAAACAAGCTGCTTCTTTCGGGGATTCCAAATCGATGTTCGCATTGGCGCAGTGTTTTCTCCGTGGAGCAGGAATAGCTGAGAATACAGAAACAGCCATGCAGTGGATGAGAAAAGCAGCTGGTGCAGGTATTTACATTATAATGTATTGTTTGTTGTTTGCTACATATTGTCACGCCTAACCTGTTGAGTCAACTGATCTAAGGAAGTGGTTAAGTATTCAGATCATCTTTTTTTAACCGCGAAAAGACATGCAAAGTTTCCGCAACCCTTTTATGTCATTTTGAAATGAAATGTTGACTTCGATTCAAGATTTCACAAGTCACAAGCCCATACACTAGAAGTCAATTGAATAGTCACGTAAAGTGAGCATTCTAATGAGGAATTGTGCACTTTGTCATTGCACGTTTCTGAGTTTTTCTGTGCTTTCCATGCTTCACGTGACTGTGCAATTAACTAACAGTATAACACGGAGATATTGTTTTCTCGTACCAGATTTTATTCTTTTTTTTCAGGAAACAGCGACGCCGCCTTCTATCTGGTGGTTCGCTCCATGCGAGACGGAGTTGTGGATAAAATCGATAATCTGGTTGCCATTGCCGCACAGGACGAGGGATACTGTATCGAGATGCAGTCGTGGCTGAGAGATGAGTGTCTAGAAGAGAAATGCCACCAGTTCATCGGAAAACAATTGAGTTTGGAATGAAATATAACGTCATAGCTAGTGTGTGTAGTTTGTAGCCTCAGTTTTGGGTTAGCCGAGGGTCATACTTTGTAGTTTAGTACTTCACAAAAGTTTATATGGTTGTTTTTTGTATCTCTTGAATTTCCCTCAAAGTATGAACCTCGCTCAAGTCTGGTCCAGCTTGTAGAATTCTCACATTAATAACCAGTATTTTACGGAAGTAGGATTAGCATTATGTTGAGCTTCCATCACTCTCCTAATGAAGGATTATATTTAGTCAGTCATAGTTCAGTAAATTAGTTGAAAAGAAGAGATGTACAATGTATATAACAATTATTCGCTCAATTTAGTCTGGTTCGAAGTAGTAGTTTTCATTGAAATATTATTTGGATTGTATTTTGTAATGAGGCTGTTGCCTTGTATTTCAATTGAGTTTGTTTAGATATATATGTTCGTGAAACGTGTGCACTGTTTTGGGCCCTATTCGGTGTTTTTTTTAGAGACGTGTTTGGAGGGGAGGCGGGGGGAATTAGCAGAAGTTGTCTGGTTCATATCAATTCCGTGCCATTTCGTACCACTTTCGTACCATCTATTTTCTCGTACTTGCCATTCATTATTCTGTTCCGGTTTACAACTGTGTTGTCTCAAGTCGATAAAGTCTTTTTTTTGTTGGATTTTATTGTTGTTTACCATTGTTTTTGGCTTGATGTAGCCTACGAATATCTATCGATACTTTGTTTTGTGTTATACTTCCTCTAGGTTACTTTTTTTTCATTGAATGTAGAATAGAACACGTGTATTTTAACCATTTATCATTATTTTACATTATTATTATTAATATTTGATGTTGTTTTTCAGATGTCGGATCCGTCAAGTGAACCGGTTGCACCAGACGCGGATGAGAGCAAAAGCGTCAAACTACAAATCCGCGAGAAAGATCTGGTGAGTTCATACTCGAAAATTTGGATAAACAGCCAATAAACTTGACAAATTTGTAAACTGGTTAGTTTTCATCAATACCTATGGGAGTTTGGGCGCGCATTCTAAAGCGAAATTAGGCAAATTTGACATATCGGGTAACGGTTTCGTTTTTGCGTTAGTTACTGAAAGGATCGATTGCAAAATATTTTTAATTTTATTTAAAGCAGGACGATTATGTGCACCAATCCCATGTCAACGGTCCTTTAAACCGCAATTGAAAAATGTATTGCAGTTTAAAGGACTGAACCGTTGCGATTGGAGATTGGACCACGTAATCGTCCTTCTTTAACATCGACACCCCACTTTCATACATGCCTGGGTGCATTTGAGATTTGAGACAATGCGTGGGTACATCTAGGAAGTATTAGCCTTTTTGTAATCGGCTTACTCTCTGAAGGACTTTTGTTATGATTGAGGATTAGAGATTCTGATATTATAGGAGAGAAAGGAAGTGATTAAGTAGGCTCTACGCTCTAGTGAAGGGGTTTCATGCATATACGTCCTTCCTAGTGGGAACGGGGGGGGGGGGGGGGGGGGGGGTGGCTTCTCAAGGAGCGAAATATTTCCATGCTTCCGCCATCCATATTTGATGAATCGGCGCGATTTCGTTTCTTTCTATGGTATGTTGGGGATGTCGGTATTGTTATCGCTACCAGATCAGCGGGGACATATCGATTTATTGATTGGTTCTGTTTTCAGTTTTGTGTGAATGGATGTGGTTTCTACGGTACCCCGCAATGGGGGAATCGCTGTTCGAAGTGCTGGCGAGCACATCAAATATCAGAGAAGAGGAACCAGGATTTCGCCAGAAACAGGTACGTATTTTGATACAGAAAGATGACATTTCTTGAAGTTTTATCCACCAGTTTGTATATCGATGTTCTTTTTCGACACAGTTTCAAGATTCAAGATTTCAAGATTTATTTAGTTCACTTCATATCGTTTCGAAATGGTGTTCCTTGACTGCCCTCCAGATGTGTTTATCTCTGCACACTCGGAAAATTTCTTCGCCACGGACATTGGGTGGCCGAACTCGTCCTCTTCTCACAGTTCGATTATAACTGCGAACTGCTTCAACGAGATCATCACGCCATCGGACCGACGGACGACCTCGCACCCGTTTTCGATTGAACGGGCGCCATTCGGAAACCACGAGAGACCAACGTTCGGAAGACATATGGGCCAGTCTGTAAGCAAAATTGAATTTAAGACTGGCAGCTTCTTCAGCTACATCCTTTAATCGAGTAATTCCGCGGATTACGGTACTCGAAAGGCGATCTTGGAGATGGACATTGAGCATAGCTCGTTCCATTTTGCGTTGCACGACACGGAGTTGATTCATGGATGATTTCGACACAGCCCAGGATTCACAGCCATATAGAAGGCGTGGTAAAATGACAGAGTTGAAGATTTTCCGCTTCATACTCATGGGAAACGACTTTGCCTTCAGGATACCTCGGTATGCGTTGAAACCAGCCCATCCCGAGGAAATTCTTCTCTTCATTTCATTCGACCAATCACCATCGACGGATAGAGTGACACCAAGATATTTGACCTCGGATGAAGTTGAGAACCGCGGAACTTCAAAGCAGTATGGTCATTTTGATTGTTCAGATACTCGGACTTTTTCGGGTTTATCGTCAGTCCGACTTCACTGCATGCATCTGAGAACTCGGCCATCATTCTTCTAGAGTTTTCTTGTTAGGAGCGAACAACAAGCAGTCGTCAGCGAACATGGTGTGAGTGAGACGTTGACCATTCACTCGCAATCCCGCAGAAGACCAATCCACTTTTCGGAGAGCCAGATCCAGGACCAATGTGAAGAGACGGGGAGAAATAACGTCCCCTTGACGAACACCTCTTTTGATATCGACCTCGATCTTTGTTCCATTGACCTCGATAGTACTAACGGCAGATGTGTAGATGTTCTGAAGGACCTTGACCAGTTGAGGATGAGCACCGATCTCTTCAAGCGACGTCCAGATGGAGCAGTGTTCAACACTGTCGAAAGCTTTGGCCAAATCGACTGCACACAAAAACAATGGAAGCTTGTATTCTCGGGACTTCTCGATCACTTGCCGGACAATGTGGATGTTGTCTGCTGTACCATACTGTTTGCGGAATCCCATCTGTTCTTCGGACATTTGCTCTTCCATGAGCGGCTCCAATCGGTTCAAAATGCATCGAGACAACATTTTGTACATTGTGTTGAGCAGAGTGATAGGTCTGTAGTTGGAAATGTCCGCCACATCTCCTTTTTTGAATAGAAGAATTGTTTTGGACATCATCATTTCAGCGGGGAGAGCGCCATTTGACAAAATGTCGTTGAAGAGTGTGGTGATGTCTCCAGCTATGACTGCACTTGACCATCTCATTGCTTCTGGTGGTATGTTGTCGATTCCCGGCGACGTTCCTGTGGAAGTTTGACGGATCGATAGAAGGATTTCACTCTCGAGGAAGAGAGGAACGGGCTCAGCAGCATCTACATCTACGATATTGGTTGACGTTCGAGTGGAGTAAAGTTTGTCGAAAAACTTCTTGACAATTACAGAAATGGCCTCGGAGTCGTGTTTGAGGTGACCATCGGCGTCTTTCAGATGAACCAACATGTTTCGAGAGCCTTTCCCATCATTCATGACAGTTTTCAGACTGCTTCCTTCGTCGAGCGCGTGTTTGAGACGGGCTTCGCGTCTTCGTCGTACATCTTCTTTGCGGCTGAATCGAGCTGCTTTACTCGCCAACGTGTACTGTATTCGGCCAGCGGGAGTGATATCGGACTGTAAAGAGCGTCTTCGGCACATCAAATCCAATGTCCGTGGAGACAGAAACGGCTCTGGAACCACGTGAGACGTGGCGACTTCATGGGCTGTTTTCAGACGAAGAGTGATATGGTTATACAGTTGATCGGAGCTGAAGCGAGTAACATCTATGTCATCGGCCATGGACATTCCGAAATCAAACAGCGCCCGGTTCACGAAACGGATTTTCCTGGGTTGAGTGTGTTTTCTCTTTGTTTTCCCCAATCGAATTCTGGCGCGGATGAGGCGATGATCGCTGTCATATTGAAACTGATTGACCACATCGACGTTCATCACCGAAATAGTTGGACGAGAGAGAAAGTAGTCAATTTGGTTATACGTCAAACCATTAGGCGAACGCCACGTCCAGACTCGAGGTTTTCGCTTTTGAAAGAACGAATTCCACGAGCGGTAGTTGTTGGATTCCAGCCAATCCAGGAGAGTTTGCCCACGACAGTTTCTTGTGTTTGGACCATATTTTCCGATTGCGTTTTCCTGGTTTTCGCGGTTACCCATTTTTGCATTCAAATCTCCCGCAACAAACGGGATGATGTTCCGGGCACAACTAGATATTATTCTATTGAGATCCAGCAGAAATTCATCATATTCCGCATCTGATGCGGCTGTTGTTGGAGCATAACATGAGATAAAACGCAAAGTGTGGGTCCGGCAATCAACATCCAGATATGATATGCGAGAGGTGACCGGAAAATATCCTATGATTTTGGCTGCGAGGTTAGGATGAACGAGGAATCCAGTACCGTGGATACTATTGGTAGAAAAATAGTATAGAACTTCACCGGTAGGCTGTGTTTCCACCACAGTATCTTTTCGTTTGACCTCTTGTAGCGCGACAATATCCCATCGAATCTTCTCCAGTTGAGTGAGCAAGAGTTGCATTTTGGCCACTTGTCCCAGTCCGCGACAGTTGAGTGAGCAGAGACTGAGGTAGTCTGGTAGGGGATTTAAAGCCATGGTTCCCCAATCCAGCTTGGCTCGTGAGACTCAAATCAATTCGTCGGGAGGGGAATGTGAACAGACCGCACGCCACGACAAATGAAATGAGAAAAAATGAAATGAGAAATGAGAAAGAAAGACACATAGTAAAGTAACATAGTAAAAAAATTTCCTGTTCTCTAATCTCAACCTCAACTAGTTCTCAATTCCAGGACTCTTCTCTCGTTCGACAACTTCCAAGAAAGACGCAAGTTATCGACGGAAAGTCGTTCGCTGACCCTTCGCAAGATGTTCCGCTCGCCAACCATGCACAATTCGGCCTCGTGTTAGTGGTCTTGCTCAAACTATGGAAAATACAAGTTTTTGACTGATTTCTAGTTGGAATAGCAAGCTTCGCGTTTTTTTCGGGACTATTGGCTCACCAGATCCCATCTAAACCAACCATGGGAGTACTGATTTCAGCTAATTTGTTTGTGTTTACAGGCTGAATCTCTATTTTTTGTCTAAAATTTCTGATTATCCACGTTGGTTAGACATTTATTGACCTTCAACCTTCAAAATGCAATGTTTTCAGCGGAAGGGATCAGCTCCTCTGCACCACAACAGACGACCTCCCAAGTGGTGACCCCAGTCAGGTTGGTATCAAATGACAGATTTTTGGGGTGAATTTACCCTCAGGCACTTTTTGTTAAGCAGTAAGAACAGACTACAACCTCTTGCTAAAAGCCAGTAGTCTCACCAAACCGTATATTCGAGTTTTGAGCGATGGAAATCGGGTTTTCTGGTTCATCGTCAATTTTCTTACCCCAGTCAGATTGGTATCAAAGAGATGAGAGATTTCGGGTTCACGTGTAATTTGTAGTTTTTTGTTTCACAATCACAAGCTATTTGGAAGTACTGAATGTTTTGTGGTTCTTGAAACTGTTCTTGAAACTCTATAGTTTTTGTAATGATCTAATGACTGTCAACTATTTACGATGAAAATTTGTCTTTTTCATCTCTATCTTTTGGTACTTTGGGGACCTGCATGTCGTATATTCTCCTCAATTTCTCTCTATTGACAGACGTCGTGAGCTGTCTCCTGACAGCCGCGCGGCTCGAGAGTCGCTGACCGATTTCCTGGTTACCCATCTGCCCACGGGCGTCGTGCAAGAAGTCACCAGACAGACAAAGTACGCCGTCAACAAGATCTACGAGGTGCGTAGTTTGTAAATCCAGGGTCAAGCGTGGTGTAGACTTGTGTCGGAATTTATTTAAGTGTACGAAGCAAAACAGAACGATTGAGAGACGATTGTTTCTGCGTTTTTGGGTTTTTTATTCTTCTATATTTGAATCACATGGTTCAATATATATTTTATGCTTGAAATTGTATGGCTTCGACATAGGTAAAGCTGCCTAACATAGGCAGAATACCCCTCATTTCTGTCGTCCCTTTTTTCTCTTTTTTCAAAGCGAGAACTGGTTGAAATTCGAAATGCGATAATCGAGAGAAATAATGACTTTCGTTGCGATATCATGCTTGTTGCTGGGGTTACGCACCCTTATTTTGTTACACCAGCGTTGAAATTTGAAATATTTCACGCCTGGCGGTAAGAAAGCTAGTTTTTATTTTAAAAAGTGTCTGGCACCATCATTGAACCGAAGTATGATTATGGAAGTTTATATTTTTTATTTTGCAGATTCGTATACCGCCGGATGATCTTTCGGAACTGGTCCAGCAATTCTATCAATTTCTCTCCGATAAACTGAATCAGTCTTCGTTCTTCCATCAAGAGAGTGGGTTTCATTGTTCTATATCATTATCATACGTGAGGCGACTTCGTTGTCTACATTGATTGAAAATCAGCTGTTTCATCTGAGTAACCAAACTACAAAACAGGGTGTGAAATTAGGTTTTCACCAGTAAAGCTGTTGGAATTAGGATAGATTGTGATTCGATTTGTAAGAAGAACGGGTGATTCATTAGAACCTCTAACAAAGTCGCCCTATGTTTGTTTTAGATTCCTGTTGTTTGTGATTCTCTTCTCAATAATGTCAGCGTGACACTTTTTGTAGTTTGTCTCTTGGTATCTTCAGTGAGACAGTGAGAGATGTTCAGAGACGTAGTGTTGTTTTCGGGGCACTCTTTGCTTTGCGGAGGTACGTATATTTTCTCAAAATAGCAAATTATTGTTATTACATGTATGTTTCAGAAGTGACCATCAAGCCAGAGGATGTGCTGGAGGAGGTGGAGAAGTACATTTGTATCTGCTGCTACAGTAACCTGTTCTGCGCCACGTGAGTGTTTCCCTCTGACGTTTTTTTAGTTTAGCTAGAAGCTCGTTTTAACCATCTAGCCAAACTTTTTTTGTGTGTTTTACACACCCATATGCATATGATGTGACTATTACACTCAAAGATAGGCCTTTTTCCGATTCAACAAATACTTCTAGTTTGATAATTTTGTTCTTGGATGTTTTGAGTATAATTAAGTTAAAAATAATTTGGTTTCCAGAACGGACGAAGAAATAGCCGATCTGTCGCTACAGGATCGAATTCGGTCCCTGAATTGGGTGACAGCCGGCTTTGTCGAAACGAAATTGGATTTCACCAGAAAATCGGTACTGGAATTATCAAGTTTTCATTTTCTCACATTTTTTCACAGTCTTTCTCTCATGCATACAACTAACAACAAATTTCTGAGCACAAGTAAATTGCCGCGAGTGGGATTTAGGCCTGAGGCGTTTATTTTGGTTTCATCTGTTTTACAACCCTCCTATTTCGATACTGACTGATATTCATTTTCGGCAGATATGGAGCAACTCATGGTCACTTTTGAGGCCGCTTACTTCTATGTTCTGACGAAGATACAACTGTTTTTGTAGTTTTGGTACTACATGGTCACTTTTTTCTGCCCGATGTGAAACTATTTCACGTCTGTTTTGAGGTGCGCGACTTTCTCGACGACGCCATCGCCGAGATGATCGACATCAACAGCAGACGGAGGGCCGACGAGAAGCTCACGTGTCTCATCAGATGCTCCCATCGAATATTCGATGCGTTGAAGGAGAGTGGTACGTGAAATGTAAAAGGGTACCGTGCCCGTAAATGGGGGTAGATATCCGTCTTGGCCAGCCTACTTAGACCATAGGCTGTTAAAGAAGGACGATTATGTGGACCAATCTCGTGTCAACGGTATTTTAAACTGCAATTGAAAAATGTATTGCAGTTTAAAGGACTGAAGCGTTGTGATTGGACCACATAATCGTCCTTCTCTAATTACAAATTCGCGTTCGGTCGAAACTGTAACGCAACAAATCTTGAGACAATGCGGGCGCCGGAGAGTCGGACGACGAGAGTAAAACGTCTATATCTATGACACCCATTCTGTATAAACAGTAATTAGTTTACTGTTTTGCAACGACGATGGTTCTGAGCAGGTGAAAGGGGCTTTCTGTAACCATGTATGTGGTGTTTTTACTAGAAATAGAATGAGGAAAAAAAATTGTGTTTTTATTTCACCCGGGTTACCTACGAGGTCAGAACATAGTGATCTTATTAATCTTCGACAGTTTCCCGTACGTCACTCTAATGGTGGGAGGGGCGAAGTTCAGGATCGGGTGAACCCGGTTGGTTGTGAAAATCACAGATTAAGCGTTGCTGATTGTTGGATTGTTGTATGTTTCCCATGCAACTCATACAATTATCGATTATTCCGTGCAGGTGCGCCAACGAGTGCCGACGAGTTTCTGCCAGTTCTGATCAACGTCCTGCTGCGGGGGAATCCCCCTCTAATTCAGTCGAATCTGAAGTTCATCAGTCGATATGCACTGCCGTCCCGCGTGATGAGCGGCGAGTCCGGTACGTTTTCTTGCTTTTTGGGCTTCAAAAGATGGAGGTTTGGTCATTTTTACAAAGTTGAAAGTTATTTTACGTGGCAGGTATTGTTGTTGTTTTATGGTTGTTCGGTAGGTATAGAGAATAGAGTATAGTTTTGTGACTTTTGGACACGAAAATATCAACATTTTCCCGTATTCAGAAAAATGCGTATGTTTTGTGCTGCACCAATGTGGGACAGAAATTTGCAAAAATGTGGGACAGAAATTTGCAAAAATGTGGGACAGAAATTTGCAAAAATGTGGGACAGAAATTTGCAAAAATGTGGGACAGAAATTTGCAAAAATGTGGGACAGAAATTTGCAAAAATGTGGGACAGAAATTTGCAAAAATGTGGGACAGAAATTTGCAAAAATGTGGGACAGAAATTTGCAAAAATGTGGGACAGAAATTTGCAAAAAAGTAGTTTGTTGGGGTTGATGAGGGTATAACCTGAATTGGCTAATCGGCTGAAGTACTCAGAAAGAGATCGCTCAAACCAGCGGTTTGTCTTAATCTTCAACTCGATCACTGATATTATGTGAAGATAACCTATTATGTGATGATATTGAGTATAATAGTTGGTTTCTGTGAACTAACTATTTCTTCTTTCCAGGTTACTTCTTCACAAATCTCTCGTGCGCCATGCAATTCGTGCAGGATATGAACCACGAGAGTCTTCGAATGGAAAAGCGGGAATTCGAGGCCTACGTCTCGGGGGACCTGGTCCCTCCACTGAATATGATGAACTGCGGCTGTAACCAGGTGGGGTGTAGTTTCAGTTCAATGGCATGTCTGATATAATCAAGTGGGGGTAGTTTTCGGTTTGAACTACGGGGGTAAGATCAAACACCAGTAAGGTCTGACTAAGCGACAATAAGAAATCCGTTTTTAGATGTAAACACGTGAAAATTTAGGATTTTTCCTCAAAAGTAGACCGTTTTTCATGTTTTCGGCTGAAAAGTAGTCCGTTTTTCGAACTTTTCTGACTATTCGGACAACCTTGCTGGTGTATGGGTAAGATGGTAGGGTTGCAGTTGTGCATCATAACTGACTTTTTTGGAGATGTGATATCTATAAGATCAGACTCCCGGATAACCGGCTCGGCAAAAAACATTAATTGGTAATCACTTGGTGTGTGGTGTCTAAATTGGCCCAATCAAGAAGTCAACTGATATTTTTCAAAATTTCTCTAAAAAAACATGTGTGGAAAGATGCTTTGCGATTAGTTATCGTTTTCGTGCAGTGTGATATTATCTAGTTATTTATGAACTTTGTAGTCTATAGTCTTTGTTGAAGGCTCTCGGTTCCCTGGAAAAGTCGCTGCAACGAGTTCGCCAACTGATCGAGAAACAACACGCATTGTCCACGAGAATAGAGGAGATGGGATTGAGAATCAGCAGGTAAGCATGGCCCGTGACTTGTCCGAATATTCGGAAAGGTGGCGAAACGGGCTACTTCTCACCTCATTTTGATTCAAATTTTTCAATTTGAATGTGTTTTGATCGACAAACGGACTCTTTTCTGTAGGGTAGTCGGACCTTACTAGTCTATGCTTGTCGTTTGTAGCGGCTTGATCTTTATGTTATAAAATGCTGGTGTTTTTGTTTCATGAAGTTTGTGTTTAAAAGTTGTTCAAAAACTAGATTAAGGTTATTCGTAATTTGTTTCCAGTGAAAGTGCCGAATTTGTTGTGGAGATGGATAAAACGCTGTCCCTCTATCCGTCTGCGGAATATCTGAAGATGAAAGAAGAAGTGAGTTATTCTTTTTCAATGTAGGTTTTGTATAATCTTCGATTGTTTACAATTTTCATGGAAGATTGGGGCCTTGGGGCGCACCAGTTCAGTACTGTAGAGTGTATTTTACTTATTGATTAATTTCGATTTACTCATTGATTGCAACGAAGAATATGAATGTCGAATATAAACCCAGCCTACTATTTCTGTTCAGATAGCGAAGGAGGAGCAGGAGACGCATGATCTCTGCTCTTTGACCTCCACGCGATCTAGCCGAGAATCGGAGGATGCGGATGAACCGAGCACCCAGGGTAGGTTGTTCTATATTCAATATTGTGTTGATTTCGACCATTATACGTCGTTTGAGTGTGATTGACATAGTTTGTACTCAGCTTCTCACCCGATCGTTTATCACTTGTTTTGAGCTCAACTAGCTACGTTATTTATAAACTAGGAGGACTGTTTAAGTTTTAAGCTATGTTGACTTTATTCGCCACGTTTAGCATTGACATTAAAATAACGCTAAGTTGATGAGTAGGCAAGACTTGCCCGTGAATACTGCGTTACAGTTGGCTGTTTCACGTCTTTTTTTACCCTGAAATTTGGGTTATTTTTGTTCCGATTGTTCTTACCGTGTTATTTCAGGTACCTCGACTCAGACATCTGTGGGTACCAATTGAACCTCATCTTATTTATTGCCCCCCCCCCCCAATTTTGCCATCTCCTAAATTTGTTTGCCATTTCATCTTAGCCTTAGACGTATTATCACTCTACACGTTTGTATCATAATGTAAATAGTGCAACGTTTTCCGGGTCTAGTTTTTCCGTGTGAGATTTTATGTGAACTTGTCAACCCGGTTTTTACATTTCGAATACACGCCATTTTAGCATGTCAGGATGATTGTATTGACCTTATATGAGACCAATCTGCCGTTTCCCGCTAGTCATTTGTGTTTGTTTTCGACATTCTCACTTTAAAGGAGACCAGAAAGAAACAAAAAGAAATTTTTGTTTATTCTTATCATCTTTCTGGCCTCATCCATTAGTGCATATGACAGGCCATCCTTCCAATCGCACCGACTTATTTTTATTCGTTTTCCTGTCAATTTCGTCTACTAGTTTCCGAGAAGTACACGTCTCTACACGTGTAACTAGTCATTCCTCACCAGTCTTCATTTTTCTATTTCTGAGCCGTTTGTGCAGTCGTTTCGCTCTTTTTACCACTAAACGCGCGAGAAGTCGGGTGGAGGAAATGCTGATTGAACTTCTGCTGCTCTCCGTTTTATGCGCCCTCATCATCAATATCCATCTGAAGAATAAGGAACAGGTGTGTTTACTTTGTTTAGGATTTTGTAGTGGTTTTTCTTTCAAAAAGTAGATCAAAATCAAAATGGGGTTCATTAGAATAGAATAGAATAGATTTATTCAACATGTGACTTTCCACATTTTGAAATGTGGCACTCCAATTGTTGGATAAAAGAAGGAAAAAATAGATGGAAGAATGGTATCCCTGTTACGCGCTTGTAGTTATAGATGTATAGATGGATGCAATTTGCAGTGTAGTACGATTGAACGGTGATTGTACTTGTTTTTGTACATTATTTGAATTGTTGAGGTAGGAAGTGCTCCCTTAGGGAATGTTTTGTAAAAATTTCGTAAACCGAAAGTTTTCATGATTTTTAAGGTATACAAGATTAATTTACGATTCAAGTTCTCATAGCTTCGTTATGGTTTTAGATTTTCGATGAATATATTAGGAGTATACGTACGTCTTATCTAGAGTGAACTAGTAGTAATAATAATCTAGTGGAAATAGATGAGTGCCTTATTTTGAAGGAATAACATTATTAATTTATTTCCAGGGAGGCGCTGGTGTTCCCTATGTGGGTCCCCTGATTGATGGAGTATTCACGGTTTCGGAGGGAAGATTGGATTCTTGGATGGAAAGTAGGACAAAATCATCCGTTGTTGTTAGTTTTTCCATTTTTCGTGTTGAACTTTCTTGATGAGTTGATAGGGTACTGATTTATTTCTGGGCCTATTTTCGACTTGTTTCGAGCGAATTTTCTACTGAAGAGAACTTGAAAAAAAAGGAAAATCAACAAGCGTTAGATAAAATACAGGTGATTTGTAGAATTGGTCTTCGATTCGATTAGCAGTACATCTAGAACTGCATGTTACACTGAGGTTTATTTTAATTGTTCCAGGAACCGAAGCGCCCCGCTCAATCGCATGAATCTTCGCGTTGTGCAACTGCCAGGGAACTAGTCATCGAGGACACGCCCTCCCAATTCGAGAACACCTTTGTGCCGCCGCCCGAGTTTGTCAACAAACGTTAGTTTCCTAGAAGTATCTTTAAGGAAATATCCATAAAACGTAATGATGTCAGGCATTGATTAGTTCAGTTTTCAAACGCTCAAAGTTTCTCTGAAACATCCAATGAACTCAGGAAAAACGTGACGGTTCAAACTGGTTCAGCTCTAGTTTTACAACGAATGATTGTTTTTATTGTTGATACCTTTGATTCCCCTTGATTGGTTTATTGATTATTTCGTTTGTAGGTCGTAGCCGAAGTCGCCCGCATCGCCATCATAGTCGCCATCGGGCCAAGGGGGAGTTGGTCAGATAGTCGATAATCAGGAAGGGACCACATCTTTAGAGTCACAATATCTCCATTGCCGTGTCTCAATAAATTGGTCCTATATTTTGCCTCCTTCTGGTTTCTTGTCCTTTTCGCTGTGTTTTTGTACATAAAGACTTTTTGTGAATGTTTCGTGTTCCGAAATGGAGGTCTCACGTCCCTCTGAGTATTTTAAATTATTGTGGTTTGTTTCTGTGGAAGGCTGATGAACTTTGACGTTTGCTTTGATCTATACTAGCAGTAAATGAAATAGTCGGGCCTAAATACAGATCGGTAAGTTTCTTCTCTGAGTTTTGAAGTGATTTCTACGTTTTGTGCGATTCTTTTATGTGATTTGTAGTTTGATCAAGCAACTAATACAGGTTGCGGGATCAAACTACAGACACGGCCAACCCGTACCGTTTCAGTCTTCCATTTGCTGAACGACGCCTATAACTTCTTTCATTGTATTATCTTTTCTAGATAATGCTGCGAACAGTTGGAGTGCGATGTCTGCACTCGCGTGGCGGTTCGGCTGTCGCTAAAACGACGTCGGATTCGGGATCAGTGGTGCCCGGCTCGACGTTATCACAGAAGGAGGTGGGTCATTCATCGAATTCCCAGGATTCATACTGAAGGAAAAGGGGAGGGTTAGATTGGTGAAACTTTTAAAAACTTCAGTTAAAGCCATGTCTTTTCCGAACATGATATTAGGTCTGCAAAAGTGGGTTTGAAAGCGTTTGTTTGTACCTTCTGTGAAAATTAAAACATGTTTAAGGGTTACATAGTTGTACTTTTGTTATTTATGAAATCTAGTTGCAGGTGTGGGAGAAACGATTACAACTACGTCGGCCGAAACTGCAGTCAGAGGAACAGATTTCACCCAAGGTACGGTATTAGTCATAGTTGTACAATTAATCGATTTCTCTATCAACTTGTACATGGCTCACAGTTCTGGAGAAGGAAGGGAATTAGTTAACAGGGAGTGGGTAGCATAAAGATGGTTGTCAGATTTGAGTGCCAGTGAGTATATGCGTTTGGCGTATACCACCACTGCTTGACCATTCTCCATGAAGGAGCACATTTTCTCATCACGTGATGATTATTTAGCAGAAAAAGATAGAAAATGGTACTCTACCGTGTACTTGAAAATCATGAATCAGCAACAGTTGAGAAACGACTTCTTTCTAGGTCTATTATGCTCCGGAATGGGATTTGTCGAAGAAAGCCAACAAAGACGACGGTTTCCCGAATCCGCTGAAGGGATACGGTATGACGCCCGAGAAGTGGGAATACTACAACAAGGTACGGTATTTTATATGCCACAATACCTAATCCTAAAATTGTTTCAATTTCCTTCAACATAAAGGTAGAGTGTCGCCATTCTTGAAAGTTTTTTTACTTTTTTAAAAGTCGGAAGGTCAGCAGGAAGATAAAATTGTTTTGTATATTGTATTGTATTTTTCAATCAACTTTAGATTGAGTCTCGAAATAGCTCTTGGTGTTTCATTGAGGCTTTCCAGGTAGTCTGGCCCCCTCATTATGTTGTACCGGAGACCGGTCTTTTAAAGAAGAAGGAGGTGTTTCACTGCAGAGAATCGGTGAGTTGATTCTGAAATGTCTAGTTAAGATTTCTTGATAGGGTGGGTGTATGTTTTAGCACATTTTCTGCACCAATACGTCTTTAGTTGTTTTAAAGAAGGACGATTATGTGGTCCAATCGCAACGCTTCAGTCCTTTAAACCGCAATATATTTTTCAATTGCAGTTTAAAGGACCGTTGACACGAGATTGGTCCACATAATCGTCCTTCTTTAAACGTGCATGTTTATGTTTTTGGAAGTTTTTTTGGTTGAACTACGTGTTTCTGTTGTTATCAGTTTTTATGTGCCAACGACGTTCATTTGATTGCCGTAAGGTAATCCTAGATTTCCTTACTGCAATTACAGTAGTGCATAGTTTAAGACAAAACTCTACTTACAGTTCCCCAATGCCTCCATCTCCATTTTACTGGTTTCAGGTGATGATGATGATGATGATTTTTCAGGTGCATTTCTCCCCGAAACGTATGTGGCAGGCCTGTCAACTGGTGTGGAAAATGAATGTGGATGAGGCCCTCACACAACTACAGTTCCAGCAGATGAAGGTAGGTCACGGGGGGAAAGGAGAAGTAGTTGTATTTGAGTAGTGTTTGCCTCCATACGCCGAGCTTCTAGATTGAACAGCGTGAGCATGAGAAACGTAGCTATCGATTGAAAATGCTGGCCCGGATATAAGATAATCGTCGTTTGTACGTTTTTGCTTTCTAATAACTTTGGTGTGGATGTGCATCAAAACGATCCGACCGCCGGGCGTGTAAATTAGTCGGTTTGGGGAAAATTAGTCAGCTCGCCTGACCCATTTCAATAAAGCTCAACGCATTAGATTACAACCATTGTTGAATGTATTCAACCGTTCTTTGTCAAACGTGAATGTTTTGTTTCCGGTTTTTCAATATAATGTTCGTTCAGTCCACAACTATTCTGGCGGAAGTTCTGCGGGAGGCGAAGGAGCGAGCCTCCAGCGAATTCCACATCGAGTTCCCCAGTGAAATGTACGTGGCCGACGCGTTCCCCGTGCAAAGTCACATGATCAAGGGTGAGTGGACGAAAATCAATACTATCGGTGGTAGGTCAAAATGAGTTGGTGGAAAATTAATATAGTGTATAGTACATCAACATCAGGGATAAGAGTAACGTGGTACAGCTTAACTGGTACTTTCGAGAGTACAGGAGTTGGTCACAACTGAGTTGTAAATAATACGATCGATTGTAGATCAAAATTAGGACCAGTGTAACGTGGTTCAGCTCTGAACTGGTAGTTTCGAAGGTAGAGATGGTTCGGTTGATTTGTGATTGCAGTTATCTGTTGATCTTAACAGATTTTCTGAATTACAAGGTACTGTCAATCCCTAGAGATCAAACTACAAACACGATATTGATATTTTGAGTATTCCTGACGGGAGATAATTCGTAAACTGACTTTTCCGTGCATACACCGCCAAGGCCTCCCATATAGGGGGGAGTCGCGAACAAATCCTTGTGAAAAGTAGGGGTTGCGAACTGTCAACTAACGATTTTCATACAAAATCAGCTATAATCGTACGGAAATTAGTTGAATATCGCCGTTTTGGAGGGTCGCGACACGAGAAAACACGGAGGGGTCGCGAGAATTATGAAGGATTAAGAGGCCCTTGGCGGTGTATGATTCCGTGATAATAGTTCTCATGTCTCAGAACATACGAATGTCCACCATGAGGAATCAACTGTACCACTATGCACAAAAAGACGTTCTGGCGATAATGTGATATGTACGATGATCACCGCCTCGAAACGACGCGAAGTGAAACAATAAATATGAAGATATGAGATAGTTTTGTGTATTGCAGGTGCGCGTCGTCATGCTCACGAGAACTGGTGTACCATTAGATATAGATACATCAACATTCACGTTCGATTGGAAGAGGTGGGTAGAAGTTTTTCTAGTTTTCGAAATATGAAAATATTTGTCTGTTCGTTTTATTGACAGTCGGTGTTTTGATTTGGGCTTTCGTTACATTGATACTGTAAGTGACGATGGATCAGTCGAAGAGAGTATAATTTTATAGACAGTTACGGAATCATCGTTGTAGTGAGATGCACGCCATAACGCTGGATAGGTTTATATACACCGTATATACCTGCTCTGGAAGGAGCGAGCCCTAGTTCATTGAATTTCGATCGCAGATCAACAGTAGTTTTGTAAATAATAATAATAAGTCAACAATAATATTTCCAGGGTCCCGCCCCAGAATTCAAGGGAAGAGTGAAGGCGAAGAATGGCTGGGACCACATGGAGGCCTACTACGAGTACCTGAGGAGCAGGAACAAGAAGTACTCCATCTAATCAATATCAATCGATAATCTCAGATAGTACAGTAGTCTTCTATTTTAAACGATAATATGACAACCAGATAGTAGATGAGCATTCATTCTTTCGTTTGCTGACAGTTGTACAGTTAGACTTGTTTTCATTGTTGATTTGTTGTTGCTAGGCTCTTATTATATGAAGTTTGGAATTCTGTGATCTGTTGTGTTGAGATAATAGTTGTTGGACTATGGCATGTACCTTTTTCGAATCGCTCGACCACGTTTTATACTGTAAAAAACCTTCAGTATAAAAAACCTTAGTTCGAGCTGTGTTGATTAGATGTATTTAATGTACTGTGGATGTATTTAAAATTCCATACACATCTAGCATTGGGCCAATTCTACAACTAACCGGGTTTTTAGGTAACCCAACCCTTTTTGGTAACCTATTTTTCAGGTTACCTTGGCAAGTAACCTGAAAGTAACCTGAAACTAAAATCTGGTTACCGTTCAAACTAACGGTAAAATCCACTTTTTGCGTTAGAAAAAAAGGTAACCTATTTCTCATTTCAGGTTACCAACCGGTTACCTACTGAGGTAACCTGAAAAATAGGTTCCCAAAAAAAGGGTTAGGTTACCTAAAAACCCGGTTAGATAAAGAATTCACCCTATCATTGTTTGTTTGATATCTAAGGCAGTACTCGGTAGTCAGATTACCTTCTGGTCGTTAGCACAATTTCCAATTTGGTCCGACCTAACCACTAGAGTTGTTTTTTCTCTCGCTAAAACCAGCCGTTTCTTGCAATTTTATCGCGACTGTCACTATTCAGTTGATTGTAGACAGCCGTAGAAGATGGTCAACGTTGAGAAGGGGGTTCTTGTCACGTGTGACCCGGCCATGCGACAGTTGCTGATACATTTGGACGAATCGAGGACATTGGGCAGCAAATTCATCGTCAAGGTGGGAGAGAGAGAGCGAGAGATGTAGGGAGAGAGAGAGGGAGAGGACGACAAAGGGAGAGATGTAGAGAGAGAGAGAGACGGTATGCGAGAGTGGGCAGATAGAAAAGGATGTGAAGTGGAAAGGAGACAGAGAATGAGATAGCGCGGGCAATAATGAGAGAAAAAGATAGAAAATAATTTGTTTGGAATCAAGCTCGATAGGGTGGCTTTTCTAGAATCTCTAGAATTTTCTTGTTTCACTTGGTAGTTGGTTGCTTGCTGGTGTGGGTAAGTGGTATCGGTGACAGCCTACTTACAGGGGACCACCATAGCTGAGTTGTACTTTGAACTCGCTACACGCCATAATTTGAGAATTCTGACCAAAAAGCAACGGAGTCAAACGACAAATGGCGTGTGTTCACGCCATTTTTGGAAAGATTTGCATGTTTTTCTAACTTGACCAATTATCTTGATCATTTCAGCAACTGGATGAGACTCATATTTTCATAGACAAGGAAATTATACCGACGTTGGAGGACAAATTGGACCAAATCATGGAGGCCATGAACCCCGAGTTGGCCGATAAGTGATCAGCATTCATCGATTTTTGAGAATTTCTCAATTTTGTATGTTTTCTTGTTCCGGGAATGAAATTACGAGTACATTTTATAATATCGTCCGAAGAGAAACTCTTTGATTAATTAATCTGGTTAAACGAGAAATGTAGTGAAGTTCGAAAGAGAAATCTGCTAACTCAAATCATTAGGTAACTTCAGTACTTGTAATTATTCTTCTACTTTTAGTTTTGTCAAACATGCACCTTCATTACTGTGTTTGCTTCTTTTGCAGAAATGGTGTGAAACGAATAACTTTCCCAAAACGAACATTCATAATTCCCATTTCACAATCGAACACAACAATTTGAAACATGCGACTTCATGAAAAACACGTTTTCCACACAAAAAAACGGAGGTCGAAAAACGTAACATAGGGTTCCTGAACATGGGTGTACAAGTAGTAATTGGCCCGTATTAAAATTACTGTCTTAGTTTACAAAAGGTCTTCAGTCTTCATACGATATCAAATTCTGTAATTACTCATCCTGTTCATGACATGCTGTAAAATCAAAGGGGTAATCAAAAACTAGTTGCTTCTTTCGGTTAAACGGACCCTGTTAACTAAGGGCTTGACTGTAACCAATTGAAAACACTTAATTACAATAAAAAGACTCACGAAAGCTCGAAAAAACATAGGGTCTCATATTTTGAACGGGAAAGACATATTCGGAAAGCAAAATACTATAACTAATAACAACAACGGACTAGTACGGACTGGATTAGTAAACTATCTAACAACACTACTTCTCATATTCAGGCAAACGGGCTGAATATATAAAACAGGCAAATTTGAGATTTTCAGATACAAAATTACGAAATCTGAGGTATATGAATAAAAAACATGTTCCCTCAAGATCAATACTGACATCATAATATTCTAGACTGAGATATCTGTCACATCAATGCCCATAGCTTCCATTTCCTCCAGCTTTTCATCGATTTGATCTCGCAGAAGGGCCTGAAGTAGAGGGGGTATGGATAGATATATTGTTTTTGTAGTTCGATCCCCAATTCCGATACACGCCATATTTTACAAAATTCGGCTACAAATAAATAAGATAAAATATGAACGCGGTAAGGTAGAACGATATACACCTTCAGAATCCTGCGAACCATGTAGATTATCATTACACATGCGTCTTACACGTTGAACGTGACCCTGACCGGCAATACTGCGGGTGACATACTACATAATCCTATTGAAACCCCCATCCAGATCAATGCTAATTCGATGGAACTTTTCTGCCTCTCATTCACTCATTTCATTACTTATCTTAAAGGATCTGTGGCTATCACGTGAACTGGGTGAATAGGAAAGGGGACGAGGGTGAAAGGGGACGGGGGATATGGCAAAGGGGACGAGGGCTGAGGCAAAGGGGACGAGGGGTGGACTGATAATTAGAGCGAAATCTAGTCAAATTTAGTTTTCGATTACTCCATAATACTTTCCTTGTTCTGTATCTTCATTATTGATTCATCTTTTCCCCTTTCTACGATACCTAAGAGTGTTTTTTTGCCTTATCCCTCGTCCCCTTTGCCTCAGCCCTCGTCCCCTTTGCCATACCCCCCGTCCCCTTTCACCCTCGTCCCCTTTCACCCTCGTCCCCTTTCACCCTCGTCCCCTTTCACCCTCGTTCCCTTTCCTATTGGCCCGTGAACTGGAGGTCGAAATTGGAGAAAATAAGTTTGAACATGAGAACGCTAGTTATCATCCACTTCCTGGGAAAATTAGCGAGAACCAGTTCTGTTTTACCAGTTCACTAACCTTTGCATTGTTGACAATCTTGGCAGCCTGATAACTGTTCAAATGTTCCACTTTGCTCATCAATGACTTCGCATCTGATTTGGCGATCTGAATGTGAAAAATAAATAACAAACTAAAACTTGAAAAGAAGAGGTAGTGTTTCAGCTAGATGACACATTATTTAAATTATCTTTGGAAAAGGAACTTCAAAAAAGCTATTCAATCGCGAACCTCTAATGTTTGCGACACTACACACGGCTGGTAGTAATACAAATGGTAGCGACCAACTTCAGAAAGTATTGAGGATCCGAAAAAAACAACAAAACTGTATAGACACATGTTTCTGAATTCAAGACGCAGGTAGCTGAGATGCTATTACATCAAACTACAAACTATAAAATCAAAAAGAAACGTGAAGACTAACATGTAGGACAGTCGTCAATTTATTGTTATGATTGTCAATTATGTTTGTTCCTGGCATTGTTGAGGACTCGAAAACAAAAACGCAGCTGAAGTGCTCGAATCAGACTACAAACTATAAAATAGATAAAACGTGAAGACTAACATGTCCAACAGTGGTGAATCCGGCTGCGTAGAGCTGTCTGGCGCGGCCCCTTTTGACGCCATCAATCGATAATAGGGGAATCAGTTCCACGCGGACACAGTCGGAAAGACGTTGCACCAACTCGGGAAGAAGAAGACGCAACGGCCACATCGACGGCTGTTTCTGAGAAGAGACGGAGTTCGCATGGAGACTTAGTCAGGAGCAGTAGAAACGTGAATGAAGAAACTTTTTTCCGCTTTTGAGTGTTTGTATCCTACTGTCATTTTTGGTTTCTCCTCTTGTATATCACATGCTTGCATGTAAATAAATCAATTTGATCAACGGATAGATTGGATAGACTGAACGTGTAGTCTGAGACTTGTTACACATAACAATACAAACTCATGTGTCAACCGAGCTATGTTACTAAATAACTTTCCCACTTCTTCCTAATTCTACTAGTACACGTATGAATGACTAAAGATAAACATTTTAATGAACGTTCGAATCGAGAAATTTACTTGACAATTAGTCCAATCATTCAAAAAGGAGCACAAACTCTGAAATGAACGGAAATTTGCAAACTTATGACAGTTGCGTCAACTTTGGTTTGCAATTTAGAGTTACTTCGACTAATGACTTGAGTAATTGACAACCTCTGAGAAACGGGCGATCGCGGCGGCTTGGGAGACGGAATTCTGCAGCACTGACTGTAGCCAGCCACGATCCACACGGAATCTGAAACCAGCCGGGTGCAAATAATACTAACATCTCGGTAGTTGACTAATATCAATATGACTGATTCATTTTACGTCTTGACGCAACAGCGATTACTGTGGGTGATTTCAAAGCTGAGTTTTAGCAACAATCAGTGAGACATGAATATCATTGATTCTCGCCATTTTTCTACTTTCGCAGCAATGAAACTCCGTACCAGCACACAACATTTCAATTTTCACATTTATAGGTGCTCTATTCACCGGTACCTCCATGTCATGCTTTGTTTGAAGCATACCCTAAATGCCTCAGAGTTGTGCATTTTTCAAACAGGGGGGTTTTGCCCTCCCCCTCAGCCATTATAAGGGGGGTTTGCCCTTAATTTAGAAAATCGCTAAATCAGACAATTTTTGAGGGGGGGGGGGGGGGGGTTTGCCCAAATCTTCGGACCAAAAACAGGGGGGTTTTTCTCAAAACGCTGAGCATTTAGGGTATGGTTTGAAGGCCTATCCAATCACTTGTTTTCATCAAAATCGAAATGTTTTACTACCCGAGCTTCAACAAAGAGAGAGAGAAACAATCGGTTTTCCAGTTTGAAGTAGTCACTACCAGTCCCATTGAAGTAGTCACTACCAGTCCCATTAAATATGGTTGGTCGTCAATTAAAAACACCCATTTTTAAACAAAATTAAGTGAACAACAAAGTAACGTATGCTCCATCTCAAATATGTTACCTTTCCGCCACACTCCACGGCGACTCCTGATTCCAAATCCGCTGCAACATCAGACTGATGTACAGCCGCATCGGAGCGTCACCGGCATTCTGAAAACAAGCACGTAAGAACGTACGCCTGTGAAATTCGAATCAATAAATTGTTATTCAGATCGATACCTGAATACTTATACTTTTCACTGCGTGCGTGATAAAAATTGTTGGATTTTGATGCCACTTTTACCCAAAACCAGGCCACAATCTAAAATTTAATACTCTGTTTGACGCCAGACGGTTCATTTCCGTAGCTAATTGCTGACAGTTTAATGTCAATTTGTCAGGAATATCTCCAAATAACCAAAAAACCCACCAGACGTGGCGTCTTCGTGATACAGTGTATGATGTGCTTGTCACTGAGTCCCGAGTTAGCCAGGAGGGTCTTTTCACTCTGCGACAGTCCTTTGTACTGAAAAACAAAGAGTTAGGGTAATAGAAAAGACAAGGCAACAGACCAACGAATAGTTCAATAATGAAAATGAACCATAATCTCTACACATCTGAAAATTACTTTCGGTAATACGTTTGGAATACTTTGCGGTAATACGTTTGAAGAATTGGATGCAGATATCTGAAAGCGTTGCAAGAGTTATATTGTTTTTATCTAGGAACGTCTATCGCTATACGGTATATGAAACCTCCTCAGAAACAATAGCGCCAATTTTATACAATCGGCCAGCAACAAAAGCGAGCGAGAGCCTGTAGGTCACTGAGGCCGCAGACAGGTAAGAAAGTCTGCGTATCACTGATCTATACACTCTCTCGTCGAGGCTGAAGCGAAAACCGCTGGCCAATGGGCTGGAAATTGGCCAACCTCAATATGGAACACGTCCCAGTCGATGCTGCACACTGCATCATAGGGAGAGATGGTGAACAGAAGATGGAAATGGGAGGAGAACACCAGACCCTGGAAAATAATGGATTATGCTGAACTTCATTCAAAGAAAGACGATTATGTGCTCCAATCGCAACGCTTCAGTCCTTTAAATTGCAATACATTTTTCAATTGCAGTTTAAAGGACCGGTGCGTCGGGATTGGTCCACATAATCGTCCTACTTTAATAGATATACCGATCTATGAATCTAAGATGAAACATATGAGACTATGTTGAATTTCAATTAAAATACATACCAGCCTATAAACGCAACACGTTTTTTTGTTCACTTGAAATCTTCTCGTAATAGGTTTCCCTGCTATTTGAACTAGCGACGGGTAGACGCATCATTCTCCCGACTTTGCCCCCCCCCCCTCCTCATATCTCTTCATTCCCCATCCTTCCCATCTCTCTTACATGCCTTTCTACCTTTCTGTCTCTTTCAATCTCGCTATCCTTCTGGTATTTCTCTCTCTCACCCCCCCCCCCCCTCTCAATTTCCCTCCCTTTCCAAATCTCTCTATCGCTCTCTCCTCCTCTCTCTCTCTCTACCTGATTGAGCGACTTCATGAGTTCCGTTGCGAGTCGACACGCTTCACTCGGATTGAAATTGGCGGCAAACGTGGCGGAACCCAGCTCGGTTGAGATGAAACGATGCTGCAAACAAACGATAAAAAAAAAGAACATTGTAATAACTTACAGAGAATGAATGAAGTATTATATATTATCTAATGTGATTATTCCCGGTTCGAAGTATGCTAAAATCATGATTTATATAGATATTCATTCACAAGTGTTACAAGAACAACAAAAAACATTATTTCAACTGAACAATGTCCTGATGATGTTATTTTCGGGATAACGGAGTGAAAATTCTCGATATTTTCAGCCTACACACCATTTGTTGGAGCCTATAAAAAGTAAAAACCAGTCTCTTGCATTGCAAAAAAGGCTTCTATACTACATTTCAATCGATGAAATCGATACCCACATCCTTGTCCTCTCCAATTAGGTTCTTTTCCCTCAATTCATTCAGCGCTCGTTCGACTATCGTTTTCACCTCCTCCTCTCCTTTTTGGACGAAAAGAAGAGAGAATCGCAGCACTTCCAGGATTTCCGATAAACACGTTGCCACCTGAAAAAAAACATGAAATTTATTATACAGTTTGGCGAGAAAGACGGAAACTGTGCATGTTGTTAGATCCTTCCGTATTCGTATTTGAACATTGCAGTCGGTATTCGAAATGTGAGAGCTCAGGTATACACTACAAGCTTTAAATGTCTCAGTTCAAATGTTCAATTGAACCATGCAACCAAGACTTATCTGGTCCACAAAATAAAGAAATAATGAAAAAAAACAGTTCAAGACATAGTCTATAAAAGTGTCCCACCTTCAAAGTGATCAAATCGAGTATAAATGCTGACAGATGTACGATATCCGATAGACTGCTGATACACGATAGCATGGGACCGGACAGCATCTCACAGAACTGCAAATGAAGAGATGGAGTTACAGGAAGCAATACCGCTCCAAAAGTACAGTAACCACAAAGAAGGACAGAAATCCTAACCGGAACGAAATGAGCCAAGTAGTCAAGTGAACTGTCTTTTGTTTTGTCAAATCCTTTGAATTGGGTATTTTGCGTTATTACAGAAGAAGTTTCGGGACTATGGTCGAAAAAATTTAAGTGTGCATTATGACAGTTTTGGAAAATTCAAATGAGTACTGTAACAGTCTGAGTGGGGACGGTTAGAACTATACGAACCTGTCTTTGTTCCTTTCCCTCCCGTACGATGGTGATTGCGTCTCCCCTATCGTCGAACCCGGCCCTTCCCGCCCTTCCTACCATCTGGAGGTATTGCGCCTTCCCCAGGGCACTCATTCCCACGTAGGGCGACTGGAAACATAGGTTATAAGTTATAGGATCGATACAAGTACTGAACATAACCTAAAACATACACGACTTGTTTCCAAATTGCAAACTGTAACCAACTGAACACAGATGATTTTTTTCAAGAGAAGGTATGCGACAAATTTCAACACTCCAGGCAAATCAACATTTGCTACCGACTGTGCCAAGCTATATATATTCATTCAACAGTATTGATTTGCGAAGTGTTTTCCCCCTTTCCAATTCGAATCCTGCCCTCAAAATTACCTTGATGATGACTCGTCTGGCAGGTAGATTGACACCAGCCGCCAGGGTGGAAGTCGCACAAAGAACACAAAGAATACCCTCCTAGAAAGAAATTGCTTCGTATTGTACAACTACGACATCTAACAATTACCCCCCCTCCATTATACAAAATGGGGGTAATAATATATACGACTTTTTCAGTGACCACAAAGTTTCCTTACTCTACTGGCCATTTCCTCTTTCTAAAAAGTTGGAATTTCACGAAGAACATCGATTTTCTCTCGAAAATTGCAAAAATGCTCCGGGACAATTACGCTTTGAAAGCCGACTGACCGCATAGGCGGCCTCGATGAACTTTCGTTCGTCGTGCGTCAGACCGGAATGGTGGTACGACAGTCCACTCATCAACAGACGCTCCAGGGTATCGTCCAACTGAAACGGAGACAAAATGAAGGAGAAAACAGGATCATACATGAGGCGACCTTGTTGTCCACAGAAATTGATTGGAAAATAGTTGTTTCATACGACAGGAGAGGGTTTTAACAGTAGAGCGCGACTTACATACACCAGTAAAGATGTCCAAATTGTCAGAAAAATCAAAAAACGAACTACTTTTTTGCCGAAAATAAGAAAATCGGTCTACTTTTGATTGAAAAATCATAAATTTTCACGTGTTCACATCTAAAACGGATTACTTTTTGTCGCTCAGTCGGACCTTACTGGTGTTTGGCGACTTATTGAAATTGGGGTAGTTCAAAATCCTGATCTCAAAGAAATACGGTGTTTTAATGAACCAGCCCACAGAGTCGCCCTACCTGATGCATAGTTCTCAAGAGAATTCTCCATTATTAGAATGTCACAGTACATACGGACTTGACAACGACTATACTATCTCGAGAAGAGCGAGACGCGGACATCGAACAAATATCAACTTTCTCCAAAAACTGACTGCCTCATTTGCGGGCACTGTCAGAAACCATGGTTTCTAAGTTGTAGTTTGGCACATAAGGCACAGTTTCCAAATAAAGATAAATATGACAGTATCAGACTACAGACACCGCGGTTCAGAGCTATATGTAGTATCTATATAAACCTATAATGACTGCAAATATCTGTAATTCAACTAAATATGTTCCCTAACCATACCTTGCCGTCATTATCTTCCTTCATCGCTGCTACCAGCCGCAGTTTTTCTACCAGATGCTTTTCGCGAGCTTCTCTGAAAAAATTCGTTACTTCATCTGGGAACCACTAATTATCCATTTTTTAACGTAAAAGGGTAATAGTAACACTGGAAACGACGAACAGATTCCTACAATGTGACCACAGAAGATCGACAAAAATCATGTCGTAGAAAAACAAAAGATCAAGAAAAAATCAGTATACACCTAAGTAGAATTGATCGAAGTTTCTCGAGTTTCACAATAATGACTTTCAATATTTTATCGATATTGATTGATAGTGAACATAATGATTTCGATAACACTTCCTACAACAGAAGATCGACAAAATCATTCTATAGAAAAAAACAGAAGATCAACTAAAATCAATAAACCCAACCTGGGTAGATTGTGGGCGATCATCATGGCCACATTCTCGCAGTTCTTCTTCGTCGGACAGAAGACGATGGCCGATTTGTTGGGAATTATCTTCTTCAACAGGTTACACAGACCGTCCGGGTCATTCTTCAACTGACCCTGGAGAAACCCGAGACTATTATGATTCGCACACTATTGGCGAAACACTGTTTTTTGAATTCATCACTCCATACACCAAATCTGTGTAGTTAGCGGACTTTGTAGACGTATTTTTCATAATTCTACACGTGTACTTTCCTGACTATTGTTCGATTTTGTTTCTGTATTTTACTATGTTCTTTTTCTTTGATCAATTGTATCCAAGTAATTCTGTGTTTAGTTTTTTATTTCTCGTTTAGCGCACCTCGTAGTGCATCAAATAAATAAATAAATAAACACTTAGTTTCCTTGAAAAAAAGACGATTTTTCGATTTTCGCAACAAAAAAAAATTCCCGTTTTCGATTTTTTCTGCGTATTTGGACAACGTACTGGAGTATCGCGGCTTGGGTGTTTTCAATTGAAGGTTGTAGCTGGGAAATTATACTATTACCCCCCCCCCCCCCTAAAAGGGCTGAAACTAAAAAGACTAGTTGCTGGAATGTGGGTGTCATGCAGTTATGTTCTCTGGGTCAATCCTTTCCAAAACTGTACGAATAGACCTGTTGAATGATTTTTCCTATCTAGAAAGTTCAATGGCGCAAACTTCAAAACTTAGAGAGACAGTGCGTTAAGTTACGCGTTTCTTTCAAGGTTCGATCGGCTTAGTTCACGTTTTCGTTGACTCACACATACACCCTTGATTTTATAAGTACAAAGTACAAAGAACAAACCTTAGATGGTAACAGGGTCCCCTCATCGAGTAGCCCATCTGGCTGCACTTTGTACATCGTTTGACCTATTCGAACAAATTCATCCAGAGCTATCTGTAAATAGTGTCAATATAGATGAGGGCAGTCTTCAGCAGAGTATTGTTGATGTTGTACTGAGAATTCCAATCGCAAAACGTTCCGAGACCTGCGCTCAACAGAAACTCAAAGAACTTCATAAAAAAAAACAATCGCATCTAACAGCGACACTTCGCGTAACAAAACTATGATATAGTATTGACCCACGTTTCTTGTCTACCCTAAATCTTCAAATCTTGTTGCTTTAGTCAACGTTACATTTATTGGGAATACAAATAAACTTACCGGTCGAAAATTAGTAGAGTACACGTGAGCACGAAGAAAGCTAGCTAGTTGTTCTATGTTCGAGAGAGTAGCGGAAAGGCCGACAATTTGTCCGGAACCTGAACAAAATTTTCGGCCCGTAAAAATACACTCAATGCAAATATGAGCCGTCTGTCACACAACTCATTAATTGTACATTTTAGCGACTATTTGATGGAAAGGTTGAAAAAAGAACATACATAATACACAAAATGTAGATGAGAATAACATCGAACACAAAATTCTGAACAAACCTTGTCGTTGAAATTTGATGAGAAGTTGCTCCAAGACTGCGCCTCGAGACCCTTCTCCCAACATGTGCAACTGGAACAAGTTTATTGTGAGAAACACGGACTTTAAGGAAAAACTTTACAATCTGTTCCACAAAACATCCTTTAAGGATGAAGGGAAAACGTACACTAGAAACTATTGTGTAATCGTGATTTCTGCCCTTTGTTTTACAATGAAGAAGCTGACAACGTAATTTGTAAATTATGCAGTATCGAATACTTTCCTGATAAGCAGCTGACAGCTACTGTTTGTCCTCACAAAATGCTCCGCGACATAATCTTTGAGGAGAAAAGGAAAGCAGTTTCGATAGAACTTATCAATTATATCATTAGTCCCTGTTAATTATACACTTAATAGGTATACTATTTCTTTTACTAGTACTTTTCTGTAACATATTTCTTACTTTTTAACTTCATCTTCAGAACAACTCAATTACCTCGTCAACGACCAGCAGCCCAATAGATTTCAATCGATCCGTCTCGATCAGAGAATTTATGAGCATGTTCGCCTAAAAACAAAATGTTTAAAACTACATTCCATCGAAAATAAATTGTGTATACAATATCACTCATTTGTAGCTTGGCAGCGCTCGCTAGAACTTAGAACCTGACAATTTGGATTGCTTTTGAAATTTACTTGAGAGGTAGAGCTTTTGTAACTTTTGTTGAAATTGTATTCTTATTCAATCCAATATAAGCAAACCAAAATACCTTTTCAATTGTAGCTACGTAGATGGATACGGAGTTTCGGCGTTTGATTGGAGGCAGCCGACCTGAAAATACAATTCAATCAAGTAGCCGGAACCTGAACTCAAACTCAAAATCGTCTTGAATCAGGGTCGAAACGATTCTAAGTTTTTAAGTACATCTGTTACTTCCAAAGTTACTGACACAAATATATGTTTTCTTTAAATAAAACAATCTAACAACAAAACTACAAAACTAGGGTTGTTAAAGAAGGACGATTATGTGGACCAATCCCGTGTCAACCGTCCTTTAAACTGCAATTGAATAACGTATTGCACTGAAGGGGGACTGGAGCGTTGCGATTGGACCACAATAATCGTCCTACTTTAAAGTCAAACTCGAAATTTCTCAAAACTCGAATCTTTGAACTCGTTTAACAGTTTATTTTTTTTTACCCTTTGACGCGGCATACTCTTCAATTTTGATGCCAAACTCCTCCTCAAGACAGGCCAGCGAAGTCATCTGGAAACAAAAAAGGTTATTTCATATCCTAATGAAAAATCTTCCTTAAACTCATTTTCATCATCCCTGCATTGAATCGAACCTCGAACAATATTTCATGACAAATTTGTCAAGCTAAATATCACGGCAGCGTAGTTTAGATAAACAACTATTGTTACGGAGTGAGCAAAACAAAAGTGTTAATCAATGACGTAATATAATGCACTAGTACTACTACTACAACTATTAAGATCCAAGAAAAATGTGATTAAGCAATTTGAAACCATCTAAATTCTCATATCATTCTCAACGTACCTTCTCCTGTACAATGGCCACATAGGGAAGAATGAGAATGGACGATCGATTTTTGATCACAGCCTCCCGCAACATCAGAATCTAAAAAAAACATTTCAAATTACGCACTTATGATGCTTTCCAACATTCTATCTGAGCAAAAGCAAAATATGCTCACAACTAAAAATATCCCTTTTTGTCCAAAATTCCTATATTCTCATCCAAATCATTGACTTTTGGAAGAGTCAATTAATAACCAAACATACATACTTAATTTAGGCTGGAGCAATTCCGATAGAAGCTCAACTCAATTTACCTCAGCGATGAGAGTTTTTCCGGCTCCGGTTGGAAGAGAGACAATACAATTGGAACCAGCCATCAGACGACTGTCAGACAGACACTCCTTCTGCCAATCTGAACAAGTATTACAGTTATTATCATTTTATCTTCTTATGTTAGACTGGTTGGGTTATGGAAATATGCAGTATTCTACTTGCTAGCTATATCGTTACTTACAGTACGAAAACGGTGCTCTTTACAGTGTATGAAAAATCTTAAGCCACTCCTTTTTGTGTACTACCTAACACCGAGGAACCTACACCTAGACTGCCGTTTGTCAAAGAGACAACACAAAATAAAACTATGTCACTTGTTTTTATCCACAACGCAAACTTGAAAAGAAACTGTAGTGCAGCGGTATGCGGTACCCACCATACAATTTATTGATTTTTCGTCTCCTCCTGTAGGTTGCTTGCACATCATTCGGAAGGGAACAGGGGAAATCATCTGGATGTGACGTCATAGGCGGAGCTGAATCGTCGCTTTTCGAGGGCTCTGACCGACGTCTCGCTTTGCCCTGGAAGAAGAACCATGGTGAGAAAGAGGAAAAATAAATTAAATGGTATGCGTGAAAACTTGAAAACAATCTTCAATCTTCCAAATCGATTTCCTAGTTGTATACTTTCGCGCAACTTTCATGGAATGGAGGGTGAGAGAGAGAAAGAGAACGAGAGAGAGTGATAGAGAACATGAGAGCGAGGGAGAACGAGAGAGAGTGAGAAGGATAGAGGAAATGAGAATTTGAGAACAGGAAAAAAGAGAAAGAGAGAGCGGGGAAAGGAATCTGAACAGACCTATGATTTGACGGGATATTCATTGGTCTCGGAGCAGCACTGTTCTGCGTTCGATCTAGATTGGCGGTGGCGCTAGTGTTATCATCTCGCTAGTTACGTTTCTATTATTCTTCGCGGCTAGTATTCAAACACCGTATGTTACTAATATCACCCTAGTGGTTCTTATTTAACGACAGAAACCGCTTTTCACCTCTTTTCGCAGTGGGGTTAGATGTCCCGACTTCCTCTTCGAGCCTCCGGACAGCGGCGTGCCCATACGATCATCCTTGTTACCACCCGTTCCTTAAAAGTAAATTCACTTCAGTCTAGCAATAACAAGTACTTGTTCAACAAATACCAAATCCGAGAGAATTTATTCCTCATCATCAAAACGAAAGATATACTGTTCAGGGAACCACTTTCGATGGCTTCCGAACGTTCTTTTCGGTTAAAATAGCTGCTGTAAAAAAACTGTATCCTAGGTTTTTTTTTCGCATTTTTTGAGAGTGTCCAGTTCACAAACCCCACCTTTCTTTGCAGATCCAATGGGGCATCGAAAAGGTTCCTTGGTGGAGGGTGAATTTGAAACAGCTGGAATTTGTAGTTATGTGATATTTGTTTTTTCGGATACAGTTTAAATTATTTGGACAGGAATTGTACCTATTGTAAACACATGAGTAATTCAAAATGAGGATATCCTTACTTGGCTATAGATTCAGAGCCCCATGATCCCTCGTGCCACACATGACCTCAATAAATCACGGATAAACCAACCTGATTTTGGTATCATTTTTGCAGATATCCAACTTTTTTTCTCAGAAAAAAGAGCAATAAACAGAGTCCCATAAACATGTTTGGTTGTGAAGTTGCACCATTTCAACGTGGTAAAGTGAGAACAACGCTTGAAATGTGATATGCACTAAAAGCAATGTCCACTAGTCCATTTTTCTCAATCTTCCGATAGGAAACGGTCAGTAAGTCTTTTCGTCCTGTTGGTTACATTCAGGTTATCTGGGTAGGTAAACTGAGCGTATGTTGGAACCCAACTCCGATAATTTGAGAAAAGGTTCACTAAAACACGTTAGATAGAGAATTCACCAGTAGTATTTCACAAATTTTCCGATACCTGCTAAAATTCGTGGAGACCTGCGCGGCGAACAGCTGAGATGGTCCACCGGTCGACTGGCCACCATCATAGCGCAATCGATCGATAGTCAACTCGGATGTCTGCTTCGAGAAACAACTAAAACATAAATAAACAATATTAGCAAAACGTAATTCACAAGCATACATACTACCTGCAATACACCAACTCCTTTCATTTTATGAAATAGATGCACTGAGCAGAGACTGAGAACAAATGAAAAACCTTTAGAGAGAAACAAAATCAAAATTTGAGACTATAAGCTTCAATTGGAAAATCACGCTACAATTATCGATCGGTAATTAAAACGAACTCCAAAATTTGGTATTAATTTTGAAATTCGCGCGTTTTTGACTGCGTATATTGCGTACACATTTTTTGTGACTCGTCTTGCTCCCATGAATTCACTTTCGCGAAACTTCCAAAGTAAAGCTCTCTCCTCTCTCGCTCATTCCTCATATACGAAATCGTTATTCAATGGAAATTCAGAAATGTTTACACTAGTGGTGTGTTTTACATGAGATTACGGGTTGGAAACTAACTTCAATAACCATATTTTCACCGAAAACCCCAAATCTCTAGCCGACGGTTAATTAACATCGTTAACTGCACCGAATGTTTGTGGAGTTTTATATTATGTCATCTTTCCATTCTGTATCCCTGTCCATAGGTAATTCAACATAATTCTTTCTATTTGCAGGGTAGTCAGTTACCATGGCTTCTTCCCGCAGATTACAGAAGGTCAGTTGAAGTGCCGTTGTTGACAAGTGGTCGTTTAGTATAGCACACTTTAGTATATATTCCACATTTGTAAAATTAATTGTTCTCGGACTGTATCTTGTGCCCATTGTTCAACGACGCTAATATAATACATAAATATCGATTATGTTCACCAGGCTCCTGTCGGCGGCTCAATCGATGGATTTTGAAGTAATTTTCCCTCACTTGAAGAGGTTTCGAGGGCATACGTATTTATTCATTCTTTGTCATTTGCAGGAGTTGGGTGATCTGAAGCAGTGTGGTGTCAAGGCCTATGACTCGGTGCAATACGACGAGAGCAATCTCCTGAAGTGGACCGTCTTGCTTCTCCCGGTGAGTCTCGTTTACGTCGTTGGTTTGTCCTCACAAGTACCTTGAAACCTCAGGAATGATGTGCCATTTTATGAGTAGTACTGGCAACGGAAACATGTTGAGCTCGATAAGTGATCGATTGCATTCATGCACCAGTAAAGTTGTCCGAATAGTCGGAAAAAATTTGAAAAACGGACTACTTTTTCGCCGAAAATAAGAAAATCGGTCTGCTTTTAATGGAAAAATCATGAATATTTACGTGTTAACATCTAAAACGGACTACTTTTTGTCGCTCAGTCGGACCTTACTGGTGTTTGATTGCATTTTACAGCTGCAAAAATTTAAAAGAGTGATTCCTTTTGCCAATATCGGGACAATTTGTCTAATTTTGCAGGATTTTCATGCAATGCCTGTCCTATTTATGGCGGATAGGGATAGTCCGGAGTTGTTTTGCTATCCTTTCAATGTATCTCTGTTTATACACTTATTTCAGGACAAGGAGCCCTACAACAAGGGTGCGTTCAAGGTGAACGTCAATTTCCCTGCCGACTACCCGTTCAAGCCTCCCAAGATCACCTTCGCCACCAAGATCTACCATCCCAATATCGATGAGAACGGTCTGGTGAGTCATGTTCGGGTACAAATATGAGAATGTGTTGATAAATTCAGCCTCTAGGCATTTAAGTTACCCTTTCAAAGTTCCACGCGGAACTTTGCAGAGAACAGTCTCTGAAGGAAATTCTGTAACTGTAAGGCAGATTGAGTTCAGCCTAACATACCCTTCCGGCCAGGGAGCAAGGAGGCGCAGACCTCCGACTATCGATTTATTTTCGGAGACCGACATTTGGGTTCGGGGTTCTATCTATAATCACTGTTTGCGCTTTTACGTCCGCCTACTAACGCTCGGGGGTGATCTGTTTTATGGGAAGACCATTGAGTTGAGGCCAGATAGAAACATAGAAACTGATTAAAATTATCCAACCTCATCAAAAATAACCGCCGTGAGGTGATGTTTATATTTGTTATATGCTGGTTTTTTTTCCAGGTCTGTCTTCCCATCGTTGCTCCTGAGAACTGGAAACCAGCCACCAGGACCGAGCAAGGTTTGTTGACATCTGTTTGCGCTTTGAACCTTCAATATTCAATAAGCACACTTGCAATGTACTCGCGCATCGAACATCAAACGAGATACGGCGTTCGACGATTTCTTGTTTTTCTGCGGTTTTCCATCAACATGAGTTACATGAGCGCTGAATAACAAGTTATTTGGACTGTTCTATACCAGAAGCCAGTAGCCAGATCAAAACAATCAAAACACTGGGCTGTGGTCTTTCTAATTATACGATCGGCATATGTTTCGGATTTTGCACTGCCTCACCCTCACGCCTTGAAGAAATATCCAGGAGTTGTATAGTTTTTCATTATAAACTTGAACATGATTATCCGTTTCATACGTATCACGCTAACACAACATTTTACTAGTATAATCGATTCGATTTCAGTGATGATGGCGTTGGTTTCTCTGATCCACGAGCCGGAACCGGACCACCCTCTCCGTGCCGAATTGGCTGAGGAGTTCACGAAGGATAGGAAGAAGTTCAACAAAACGGCCGAAGACTTCACCAAGAAGTTCGCCGAGAAGCGCCCCGAATAGAAATGGATATGCGTCTCCAATTTATGTTCCACATTCCTCTACTGGTTCACCGCGTCAAAAGTTGTAGGAATTATGTATATTTGTATTTTATTCTCTCTCGCGGCCCGTCTTAGTTCTCTCGTCTGATGTAATACGGAGTCTCTGATAACAGGTTAACCGGTAGCTTTTAGTGTCCCGATGACTTATTCTCACTCTTTTCCTTTTTTCACCAAGTTTTGTGATATCTTGTGTTGCATGAAGCATAGTAAAGGTTTTGATGAACATGATTTCAACTGTTGTTGACAGTTTAGTACCTTGTTTTTCGGGAATCAAGGGAGTTGTGGAATGAATTGCTTGCTGGAGTCTGAGTATCATATCAGTTGGTTAGGTGGCCTTATCGCTTGTGTTTGATAGTTTTGAGTGTTTTTATAGATTGAATTCCGTTTTTTATGGTTCTAGTAACGTACTTTTCCGAAAAAGACTAAATGTTTTAATTATGCACGCGCGGCGGTGTATTGTGCTGTGTAAATAGAAATGGGGAATAGTGTTATTGCCTATACGTGGCAGCTGTCTGCTATGATTATTCGACATATTTGAAAGGAAACTGATCGCGCGCTTCTATTTGTTCTAGTTACTTTTGATAAAGGATACAACTTAATTGTAATAGTTTATATTCAAAACTAATCTACGTGGTTGATATTTTGGTCGAAAAAACGCAGTTTTCGATGATTTCAAGGTGTTTAACAGTCAAATTAACATTGTTTTTTTTTGAATAGTTTCTGGCTAGTTTTCTACTTTTCTCTCCCTTTATTTCGCTGTCTATCTTTGTTCGATCAAAACTTCTTGCGATTCCCGTGTTTCGTAGATTTCTATCTATATCTATGTCCGGTATAGAGCTAGTATCCATTCAGCAATCTCGCGAATAGAAGTCTTCCCCTTTAATATTATAGCTATCTACCACCTATTTAGGCTATATTCTTGTGAAAAATGGGTGAGTGAAGTGGTATTTTGGGGAAATTCACGGGTTTTTGGGATTTTCTTGCTTGCTCGGCACCTATCACGCTTCATCTGGCTGTTTCGAACTTGACATAGTTGAAAAAGACATGGATAAAGTATAAAGTTGTTCTAGAATTTGTTATTGCCAACCACGGTTTTGAGAAAGTTATAGCCAGATTTATAGTGCACGGTAGCCTTAGATTTTCACACAACTTACATTGTAAGTTACTTCAGCGTAAATGATGAAATTTGACGCTATTGTATAGGAAATATGCAATTTAATTAGTTTGGTTGTGAGCAGAATTCCATTTGGAGAATAGATGTATATTTGTAAATTGAGTAATTCTGGAGGTTTTTCTTTGTTTATAGATGAAAGAATTGTGAATTCGGGTACAATAATTGACAGCCATGACAGACAGCTCTCGTAAAGGCTGGAAATATCTTATTTGGGGAATTATGTTCAAACTTGAAATAGGTTTCGTTTCACTTTTCACTCACCACAGCCACCCATAACTGCCTTGTTGATTGAACGAAATATATTAATTTGCATACATACAGTAAGGTCCGACTATTCAACAGAAAGTGGCTCGTTTTGAGATTCCAACACGTGATAATTGATGATTCTGCATCAAAAAAAAAAACAAATTCTCTTATTTTCGACCGAAAAGTAGGCCGTTTTTCGTCGTTTTCTGACTATCCGGACAACTCTACTGGGGTATCTTTGCGTAATTCTATTCCAGCAACAAGGCAATATAAGGTGGTTGTTCTCACTGTATCAGTTCATTCTGTCTCTAGGCGCCGAGCAGAGTACTCTAGGCGAAGAAATGGGAAACTCGGAGGAAAGTCAGAAGATAGTCCTGGTCACTGGAGGCACCGGACTGGTTGGAAAGGCCATCGAACAGGTTAGGAGCAAACACCAGTAAGCTCTGACTAAGCGACAGAAAGTAGTCCGTTTTCAGATGTAAACACGTGAAAATTCATTATTTTTCATCAAAAGTGACCAATTTTATTCTTTTCGGCTGAAAAGTAGTCCGTTTTTCGAATTTTTCTGACTATTTGGACAACTTTACTGGTGTATGGTTAGGAGAAGCTGGTGTATGGTTAGGAGAATGAGTTAGAAAAACAGGGTATACTTAATAATGAGCTGCCATAGGTTCAGGTATCTAAGATTTTGAAAAATGATTGAGAATTTTAAAGTTATATTTAGCAATGAATAAAAGCATCTATTCTGGCCAACCGAACAGGTTAAAACAGATTCTTGAGACCGCTTGAGTGAAAATATGTATTTCTGAATATATTTAATTTTCTGCAGTTCTCGTTTTCTTTCTTATTCATGGATTATCAGTTTATTTTGCAGACAGAATTACCACAAAAAGCGACGTAACTCAAGAGTAAGTCATGTAGTATTTGCCTCCATCAAGTGGTTGTAGTTTGTAGTTGATATTGCTCGTTGCAGGTAGTCTCTACAACAGAGAAAAGAGATGGTGAGCAGTGGGTTTTCATCGGCAGCAAGGACTGCGACTTGTCCGATGTGCAGGCCACCAGGTGAGGGTTGGAAAAGGGCCACTTCTACAACTAACCGGGTTTTTAGTTAACCTAACCCTTCTTTGGTAACCTATTTTTCAGGTTACTTGGTAGGTAACCTGAAAGTAACCTAAAACTGAAATCCGGTTACCGTTCAAAGTAACGGTAAAATCCACATTTTGCGGTAGAAAAACCGGTAACCGGTTTTTCATTTTAGGTTACCATCCGGTTACCTACTGAGATAACCTGAAGAAAAGGTTACCAAAAAAGGGTTAGGTTACCTGAAAACCCGGTTAGATAAAACCACCTTGGGAAAGCAGGATTCTCGGACAGGGAATGGCAAGTATGATCCGATTCTGATACAAAATCATAATGTCTCACGTATTTGGAACAGAAAACGGGTCCTTTTTTATAGAACAGTAACAGCCTTGTTCTTTGACACGCTTTCATTTGATAACGTGTGGTGATGAGTGTGCACACACAACCATACGTAAAATACCTCCACATCAGGTCAAGAAAAGTGAGCATGAGAAAAATCGAAAAGTGAGTATGGTTAACTACAAATGTCGATTTTTTGTTACTTCTCATAGTTTCTCAGACGTATGTGGGAGAAAAGTGACCATGCATCGATCGAAATCTGGCAAAATTGAGCATCAGTTAGTATTGAAATAAGGGGGTATTTTACGTATGCACACAACCCATGTTGGGTTTCACGTCTAACATGTATTTTGTATTTCCCTACTTGTGGTATATTTGTGTGTTTGTGCAGAGCGCTGTTCGAGCGAGTGAAGCCGACGCATGTGATTCATCTGGCCGCCATGGTCGGGGGACTATTCCACAATCTGGCCCACAATCTACAGTTCTTCAGGAAGAATATGGTCAGTTGTTTGGAAACTTTTTGAAAAGGTTCCAATTCCAATAGGTTTGTAAAAGGTGGAATCATCGTCATGTTCGCTAGAATTCTATCTCGTTCTAACGTCTATGTCTTACCACGTTTTTGTATCGAATTAGACTCCCAGCCCATGAGCTGAAGCTGAGTTTCCGTCTATATTCAGTTGAACTCTGAGCCCTTCAATCACGTGAAAAGGAGGCGGTGTCGATATAAAGCTGTTTCGAACTGAGATATAAATCCCCCCCGATCGTTTAGCGTTCTATTCAGTGAAGTGTTCATCGAAAGAGCTGCTAGAAAATCGATATTCGTGCTATTTCAGACGATCAATGACAATGTGTTGGCAATGTGCCACGAGTTCAACGTGATCAAGTGTGTTTCCTGTCTTTCCACCTGCATTTTCCCCAATGAGACCAAGTACCCGATCGATGAGACTATGGTCGGTTTGCGGAAGTGTTTTCGGGTTGAAAAGACAAAGTCAACTTGAATTGTAGAACTCTGCTTGTGGGTTTAATCAAAGGATAGATTCATTAATCATTAATTCCTGCCGTCATGGGGTTTGAGTTCGTTTATTGTGACTTTGCGATGCAATGTTTGGTATAGCTCATATTGCGGTAACTTTGCCGGAGCTAGAAAAAAGTACAAAGTTCACATGTGATTCGGTATAAATTGCTATTTTGAAGAAAAGAGATGAATACTGATGTTTTTAACAGGAGAGATCAAAGCATCTAACATCTAACTATAATCTATACGTTTACAGGTTCACAACGGAGCGCCACACGATTCCAACTTTGGCTACTCGTACGCCAAGCGAATGATAGATGTGTTGAACAAGGGATATGCCCAGGAACACGGAAGAAAGTTGGTAGAGCTCAAAGGAATATTACTACATCATACAATCAGAGCTTCTTCTTATAAAATATTATGTTCTGATTATAAAAGAGTCAGAAGGGTTACTGGGGCTGCCTATCTTGAGTGTACACTGATAGTGTATAAATGAAAATGGAAGGGAATGAGTTCAGATCAGTCCTGGAACCAGTTTGTCAAAATATTGATTGAATGGATTCCTATGACAGCGGAACAACTCTTACCTAGGCTATTCAACTTTTTTCAATTGGCTGCGACTCGTCTAGCCTTTCGTTCAGGTACACGTCGGTGATTCCGTGCAACGTCTTCGGCCCGCACGACAATTACAATCTGGAGGCCGGCCACGTGCTGCCCGCACTGATTCACAAGGCCTTCGTCGCCAAACGGGATAATACGCCACTTCAGGTATAGAATAGAATAGAATCTTTGTTGAGCCAAAGATTCAAAAGAAGAATAGACAAATGCAATCTGCGCATACCCCAGTCAACTTGTCCGAATAGTCAGAAAAAAAAATGGAAACTGGCTATTTTTTCTCTGAAATTGAGAGACTCTGTCTATTTTGATACAGATTCCTCGATTTTCACGTGTTTAAACTCAAAAACGGACTCATTTTCGTTGATAGAATGTTACTGGTGTATGAATCTGCGGAAAACAGTTTTGGCAAAATATGAATTTAGGATAATAACCCTACAATCCACCTGTGTGTATTCGCATTACCTAAGTATTTTGGGGTTCTCACGTCTAAAAGTCCGGGATCAGTAGATTCCCTAATAGAGTGATGTGTGCAAGCTATTGCGCGTTTCTAAGCTTTGCACGTTGCGGTCAAGTTTCCGAATTGTTGTAATCGATAATTGTTGAGGTATTCGGTACGGGACGACCTCTGAGACAGTTCATCTACTCTATGGATTTGGCCCGTCTTTTCGTGTGGGTCATCAGAGAATACCAGGTTCGTCTAAAGTGCTGGTTTCATGTTGGGAGAGAGACTGATACTAGAAGTAAATAGAATAGTCACATAAAGTTAGGATTCTAATGAGATTTCGTGCACTTTGTCTTTGCACGTTCCTGAGTTCTGCTGTGTTTAACATGTTTCACGTGACTGTGCAATTGACTAACAGTATATTGTGGACACGTCAGTTCTTCTGATTTTCAGTGTAGTGTGGTGATTTTGGACGAGATTGGATTGTAACTGGGCTACCTAACAGTTATTTTCTGAACCGAATTTGCCATTGCGCATGTAGACCATTAGTTTTCACAATTTACCACCGCCTAATTCTATTTCTGGTAAAATTGACCGTTTTTCAGGAGATTGATCCGATCATTCTCTCCGTGGGAGAGGAAGACGAAGTATCGATTGGAGATGCCGTCAAGGCAGTTGTCAAGGCTATCGATTTCCAGGTGAGCAATGTTGTACTGGCTCACTTCTTGTAAAAATGACGTCATTGTTTATTTACGGTTCCAGTATGAATTTGCTGTCAGCGCATCACGTGGTTAAAACACAGGTAGTTTTTGGTTTGTAGCTTTTAATTGCCGAATCACATAATGAATGGCACTTGTTGTAATAATGATTGATTGTTCATACTTCATAAAACAGTTGACAAGTTTATACGAAATTTTAATATCTTCGAAAGTTCCTATGGCCGAACCAGTATAAAGTGCACCAGCCATAGTGTTCATTTTCGAAAAAGACGGCGAGAGGTTGAATCGATTGAACGACACCGAGCGAGCTTTTATTGATTACTTGTCAGTGTATGAGAGAGAGAGAGTGTGTAGATCAAAGATACGCAGACGCCGCTCGCCTAACCCCGGCCTTTACGAAATTAACTGTATGCTGTTCACATTGGTTTGATAGATTGTATAATCATTGCTAATTTTGCAGGGAGAAGTTGTGTATGACACGGAGAAAGCGGACGGTCAGTACAAGAAAACCGCCTCGAACGCAAAACTGCGAAAATATCTTCCGGACTACAAGTTCACTGCTTTCGAAGAGGCCATCAAGGAAAGTGTAGACTGGTTCGTAGCCAATTTCGAAACTGCCCGAAAGTAAATATCGGTCGATTTATCGACTTTTCTTTGTCGTTTTTACCCGGTTTCATCTCACTTGAACAGTTTTAACATAGATTGTTGTATAAACATTTAAACAATGTAACTCTCAACCAGCTGTGATATTACAACGTATTGTGCAACTTGTATTTATTAAGATAGGTCACTTATTTATTAAGAATTTCAATGGAACATTTCGAAAAGGGATTGTGTAATGTTATAGACTTCAATTGGACCGGCTTTATTCGATGTTTCACTGAGTACAGTGACATTTGTTTTACTTATAAAGATTGTATATTTGTTGGTGTTTTGTTGCTTGAGAAATGAAATAGTGAGAGTAGTACTGTACACACTGTAGAAGTGTACGAGCAGGTGATATGAAGTATGGCGATTCCTCGTTACTCATGAGAAGCTCACGTGACCTTCTCATTAGAACTACACTTAGAAACTTTGAAGGATATTTACCGCAGTGTGACAAACAAACATTTTCACTTATATACTATAATTTGTTTGCAGTGGTGTGGATACAGTAGTCGATTTTGTACTTTGTAGTCAAGGCTCACAAGTGGTCTCTCCTTCTCTGATTGCCCCCCTCTCTCTCTCTCCCTCTCTCTCTCTGACTGTCTGGGCGTCTCTCATCCATCATTATGTCATCTCCCCCCAACAGCCCCCCTCTCGCTCTCTCACCCCTCCCGGCAACATTTCCTCTGTCCTCAGTGCACTTATACTTCCTACACTATAATCCATCTATACTACGTTTTTGAGAAAAATGTTGCTACTTTTTGTGGTTTTTAAAGTTTTGATAGCAAAAGTTTTCAAACTGATTCAAACTCTCAAAAAAAAAACTACAATTGCGTGAACGTTTTCCAGTGCGCTACTTCTTTTTAAGTAAAGTTCTGCTAATAATTTTGGTTTTTTAAGCTTCAAAGGTACTCCAAATGTGAAAATTAGAACTGAAAGTTTTTCAGTGTGGAACAACTATCCTATTTGGAGGTTAAGAGAAGCTAATAAACAACGAATGGGGAAAATTGAAGTATCGCCCCCCACTTCAGTTGGGCCCCCCCCCCCCCCCGTAGCACTTCAACCCCCCACCCAAGCTGAAACCTGAAAATCTAGGAGGGGGGGGGGGGGGGGGACAAAATTCAACTTCGACATTTACTATTTACCCCCCACCAGGGTCGGCGGGGGGTAGAACTTCAATGGTGGGGGGTCAAACTTCAACGAGTGGGGGCTGAACTTCAGTACCCGGAAATGTTTACTTTTTACCCCCCATCTTCAAACTTTTGTATTGCAGGTGATAAATTGAATTATCACCCCCCGGTGGGGGGGGGTCAAACTACAATTCCCCAAACGCGATATAAATTCAAAAAGGTGGGGGGTAAAAAGTCAATGTTCCCCAACGAATGTACTGTTCGTGAATTACACAGTCACGTAAATCAAATTGAGCACAGCAGAACTCAGAAACGTGCAATGACAAAGTACACGATTCCTCATTAGAATGCTAACGTTACGTGACTATTCAATTTACTTCTAGTTTATGTTTCGTAGTGCCAGCGTTGGAAGGATTACGGTACTTTGACTAGGAACAGACCTTTTTTGGACGAGTAGTAGAAGTTTCACTTATGAGGTTGGAACCTTGCTGTGCCTTGAAGTATGAAGAGTGAGTCCGGAATCGCAATATGTGTAATTGTTACTTTTTATCTGGTCAACCTTTCTTGTCATTATGATAGATTTGAAAAGTAAATTCTTTAAAATGCAGAGTATACTAGAAGTAAATGAAATCGTCACACGTAAAGTTAGAATTCTAATGAAATATCGTGCACTTTCTCATTGCACGTTTCTAAGTTCTGCTGTGTTGTCCATGTTTCACGTGACTGTGCAATTGACTGACAGTATAACATCATGTGTGCATTTCTCATGACATATTCGCAGTATCTGTGGAGTTTTACCGTTTTAAGCGTCCCGAAGAATGAAACTTCCCCATGGAATTACCTAATGACGTCACGAACCGAATCTCACCAGATTCTCATAAGATTCTATTGATCTCTACGCTGCAACATTGAAAGTTCGCAAGTAGTTCATGAGCTTCTCATGAGAACGATAAATATCTCATGAGATTGAAAGGATTGCTGACAAACGATACTTTACCGCCAGTCTCAGGAATGTCACGTGAAAATCACGTGAACCTCTCGGATCAGCTGATCTCTTTGTCTAGAAAAAGGGGTCTTGTGCATGTAACTTGAGACATGGAGCATGGTCGACAAAGTTTAAGACATATAAAAGTTCACTTTTCTTAAAGCTCGAATGTTTTCCGACCTTCTCCCAGAACCGAATCTTCCTAAGTTCGCGTATGCAAGAAGTAAACGTTGTTGTCTCCTTTTTTCTTTTCCCAATCGGTCAGTGCGGAAAGTCACGATTCCAATCGAGAATAAACTATATTTGTTTCATTCTATACTTTATAACTGCTAGTTTTGTGACTTTGCACATTGATTTCGTAATACACATGTTGTACAATTTTGACAGGTGTTTTTCGAAAAAACATTCCATCACGGCCAAAACATTTAAACTTTTGCATATGTCATTCTCTTCGCTCAGTTCCTTTAGCAACCAAACGCACATAGAAAAGTTACTCGGTTGCTAGATTTCTTCCCGAGTTGAATGTTTCACTGGATGATTGTGGTAGAATTTGTCGTTGTTTATCACTCAGCCCCGTGATTGATCGAAGTGGATGCACCCAAAATGCACCCAAAAGCTGCATCCTCAATTTATATGAGTTTGGGGGTCGGTTTAAGAGTAAGCTGCCTCTGTCAATGTTTTACTTTCTCGTAACTTTCTAGTCAGGGGAAACTCACAAAGTTGCTGAGTCAAAATTGTGATGTGTCTGTGACTAGAAATCAAACTCTCGAAGTGCCCACAGAATAATTTAGAAATAAAACTTTCTTCAAGTTTCGCATCTTGTTTAGCTAAGGTTTTGTAGTTTGTACTTTGTTGCAGATGTTGCCGTTGATAGCACTGCTGCTGCTGGTAACAACCCATATCGCCGGCACCATGCCGGTAGCTACCGGTAACACTTACTATTTTTTCTTAAAATGTAGTTTTTCGCAATGTAATTTTTTCCACAGAAAATCGAGCACTTTGAGGCAACGTACTTATTTCCATAAGTACGTTATGCGTAAAGATGAACTTCTAGCCTGCATCTACTCGAATGTTTCCATTCAAACTTTTTACAACATTGTATAGTCTTTTCCATTCCTACTGAGACTCCTACAGTAGGATTTCGAAACTTCCAAGCCGTTTTGCTTACTTACTTTTGATCTGAGAAGTTGAGGATTCTCGTACCTCCTTCTCGTTCTCAGGTAGAGTAAATATACGAGAGCATTCTCCATGAACTACATTTTCAGCTTGACAACAGCCTTCGGAATGTTTGTGAGGTTACTGTAGGAGTCTCAGTAGGAATGGTGTGAACTATATAAGTAATAAACACCGTAGGAAACACCATGGATAACGTTATTCTAGTTAGGATCAATAATCATGCGTATTGACTATTTTTAGGAGAGACGGAAGGCTCCCAATTGTACCTAAATGCCAGTGTTGATAGCACCCTAACTCTGTCGATTTACGTTAAGAATAACGTGGATTTGGATGCACAGTCGAGGGTTACGGTAGGAATATGTTGGAAATATGGCTTTATTGATTTTTTCAATGTCAAAAAGTTCAACGAGCTCAAGGGTTTCAACCAATCAACGTTTAAATGTACGTTTGCACAAATGGAATGATTTAGAAGAAGTTATTCACCTTTGTATACATTTACAGTTTAAAGTCATATCTGATACTAGTAAGTGCGCCTATTAGATAAAAGTTGAAAATATTCAAAACTACCAAGGTGATTATTTTAGTTTTTAACGAGTTCAGTTCGAATAGTGTAGAAACGTGACAATTTTTTGAACTCCTTTTTTTCGGTGTCATATTTTGAGACGTTCACGAAAGATTTCTGGTTTGGTAGTGCAGTTTTAAACACACGCAAAGCTTTGGAGCGAAAACTGATATTCGAGCCGGCAACCTCAATAAAAATATACTTTCAATATCCCCCATCTTTCAGGGTTTCACCATTTATTTCACTCGCAACTCGAAACTCGGGGTGGAGAAGTACAAGAAGTGGCAGCAGATTGAGCTGCTCGCCGCGCAGGAGGACTACAACTTCAGACTCAATGGTTTGGCATCAAATTGAGCATGGGTTCAATGTAATATTCTCTTTGAATCCAAACAAATGACCGATGATACCCTATTACCAGTGTAGAACTTTATTATATTATATAGTTCGTTTCACCCACTTATAACCGTTTACAGTAATATGCTGAAACTTCCAAGTCAAAGTTTGCTATGTTGGCGTTTTTGAATTTTCTTTAAGTTTCGGTAGTGTCTTCTACACTTTTACTACTACAAACTCTGAAAGTTGAAGAACAAAATGATCATTCGTTCGTTAGAAAAACCTTTCTGAATAGTTGACGGATTACTGTAGAAGGACAATGATTGGTGGAACAGAGTATAGTATTTGCGCTTCATGTGCATTGTGACTCGATTATGAATTGGTTGGTTCAAATTTAATAAGAAAGGTTCAGATCTCGTAGTTTTACCTACAAACTACAAAACGGGATACGGGTGATAAAAGTAGATACTTTTAGGGAACGAGTACCACATCAGACAGGATACCGTATACCGTATCCTGGCTACCGTATTCATCAATCACGTGGAGGGACCGCCCTCCGAAGTCATCGTTCTGAATACGAGGGATGCAGGTAAAGAAACTGCAGTTATACACGATTAGAAATAGACAATATGGTCAAAATATATATTTGCAGTGCCTTTCACTTTTTGATGTGTTATACTCCCGTGAGATTTCTGATTCCCGAACAAAGTAAACTCGTTGTAGCATGCAACAGAAACGTCAAAATTGTTATGGATACGAACCCCATTGTTCTACTCTGGCGCTCTCTCAAACTAAGACAAAAACTTTAAAACATGATATTTTCCAAATGTGTTCTGTGCGCTGCTATACTCCTACACACAGCCTCAGACGTGTTTAATACGTTCACGTGAGGTTCACGTGAGGTTCACGTGATTTCTATCCATTGACACGTGTCACGTGTCCTCCATTTCAGCTCCACGAGCCCCCGTGATCCAGTCCACCCACGTCCTGATCAACAGCAGTGTCGTCATACAGTTCGTGCCCGGGGAAGATGTGCCGTCGGTTACGGTAACTTCATTTTATTGCTGTACAACTAGTCTCGACTATGATGATAGGGACTACTCTCACGAAGTGCCGCTCGGCTGTGAATTTAGTTTGATCCCTGCTCCGCGAAAATGTGCCGTCGATAACGGTAACTTTAACTTATCGGTGTGCAATGTGCCACTAGCTCTGACACATGAGTATCTGTTTTGTTTCACGAATTGAGTCGTTCCCGTTTCCGTTTCATAAAAGGTGTCGCAGAACGATTGAACAGCTTTCGCTAGAAACTCTCTAATCGTCCACACCTCTCTCAATAAATCGTGTTCTCACTAGGAAGTGATGTGCTCAGTGAACGGTGCTACTAAAAATCGTTTCGACCCTGATTCAAGACGATTTTGGTTTGCTCTAGGAGTGTTGGGTCATCATCAGTTGAACCCCTGTGAGAACTTGAGAAACAGGACGAGAAGACTTACCAAGAATGAGTAGAAATGGCATTGTTCTCTGCCCATTCAAGCTCGAGAGCTGTTACACGTGTTTTCCACCTCGCCATGTTAAATGGTGAATTCGCTAGTCCAACTCTAGGAAATCACGCTTAGATAATATTAGTGTTATATTTAGTTGAAACAAGAATAGTTGTTGTCATAAAGACGTTTGTATGGTATCAGGCAATCTCACTTTTTGGTTCCGTTGCAGAACTACACGTTGGAATACCGTGACGTGACGTTTTCAACGGAATCCCTGTGGAGTCAGGTGGAATTTGAGTCGGACTCGGCCAGTCGAGTTCTACTTTCCGGTTAGTATGGGTTGAAGAACTATTCGAAGATAATCAATAAATCAGTTATATGGTTGTTAATCGAGTACAAAACCGGAACTGGATTCAATTCATAAAAACCAACATCTTGCTACCATCTTTTTTTCTCTTCCCATGTCACTTTTTCCACAATTTCGCGAATACTGCTATCCTAACCATCGCAAGCAGAGAAGTTATGGTCAAGACTCTCAGATATCGTGAAACGATTGTTTGTTATTGTTCGATTTTTGCAAGTAGGGTGGTTGCGTAGTAGGGTGGTTAAGGAATTGAATTGGAATCGGAATTGACAAGAATTGAAAACCAATTCGAACAAAGTGAATTGAATTCGTTTTTGTGTGCAAAAGTGGTTTTTTGAATTGGTTAACCACTTTACTGTGTAGGGTTCGGTGACCTACGTCCGATCTACGACTAGGTATTTCCAGGTCTGTACCCGAATCGTACCTACGCCGCGCGTCTTTTCGTGACCGGGCAGGGAATCAGGGGAATCGTGTCCAAGCAGGTCTTCTTCGATACTAATAACACAGGTTAGTTCGAGTCTCGATATTATACATATACAGTCATATCACATGTGTCATGATGATATCATATCACGATCTTCTGTGATTGGCAACCAGAATAAGTCATTCAATATTATCGCGCGCAGCGCGAAGCGCTGTGCGAGATTTGTCTTTGGTCCGGCTAATGCGCGCTTTCATTTTTTTAGTTCACTCTCAAAAAGGTCCACTTGTGCAAATCAGAACTTTTTATGTTTTGTTAATTTTCTATGGCGCATTTACAAGCTATGTTCGAAATTTGAACGAAATCGGTCAAGTTTGAGCCAAGTTATGACGTTTTCGCTTCATCAAGAGCGCCAACTTCCGTCGTGTGAGTGTCTGTGTAGGTGCGCACTCCTGGGAAATTTTTATGTATGAACCGATTTGACTGAAAACTAACCAATTCAAGTAAAATTTGAATTATGATACCACGACATGAACTGACATCGATTTAGATGTAAGTCTTCTACTGATGACGTCATCGAGGATTCTGGAGCTCGGATGACGTCATTTTTGAAAAGTGCAAAGTTGACGTCACATATATTTTCAAATGATGAAAATGTCTTAGAAAGGGTCAATTAACGGTGAAACTCAATCTAAGAGTGACGTATTCTGGGATTCTGGAGACCAGATGACGTCATTTTTGAAAAGTGCAAAGTTGACGTCACATATATTTTCAAATGATGAAAATGTCTTAGAAAGGGTCAATTAACGGTGAAACTCAATCTAAGAGTGACGTATTCTGGGATTCTGGAGACCAGATGACGTCATTCTTGAAAAGTGCAAAGTTGACGTCACATATATTTTCAAATGATGGTAATATCTTAGAAAGGGTCAATTAACGGTGAAACTCAATCTAAGAGTGACGTATTCTGGGATTCTGGAGACCAGATGACGTCATTTTTGAAAAGTGCAAAGTTGACGTCACATATATTTTCAAATGATGAAAATGTCTTAGAAAGGGTCAATTAACGGTGAAACTCAATCTAAGAGTGACGTATTCTGGGATTCTGGAGACCAGATGACGTCATTTTTGAAAAGTGCAAAGTTGACGTCACATATATTTTCAAATGCTGAAAATATCTCAAAGTGGTATATTAACGATAAAACTTCATCTAAATATGACTTATTCTGGAATTCAGAAGGCCAGATGACGTCAACTTTTAAAAAAAATTGACGTGAAATATGTTTTCGAATGCTGGAAGTTTCTTAAAAATGGTCAATTCACGATGAAACTTCATTCAAACATGACGTATTCTGCGATTCTGAAGGGCAGATGAAGTAAGTTTCTAGAACTGCAATGTTGACGTCATATTTTTTTTCCGAATGATGGTAATACTTGACAAGTGGTTCATCAAGAAAACAAGTTTATCTGCACCGTACAGATCAAACCACATACCTACGGCATGTATACAAAAAGAGAAAAATTCATGAAAAAGTGGGGGCCCAACGAATGTAAGATTTGTCTTCTGCTGTGCGCCCCTTAGACAACTACTCTCAAATGGAACAGCTACTGCTACAAAAATCGAAAAATACTATTATACTCAAGTATAACTGTTCATTACAAACATACAAAAGTCGTAAAATATTTTCTCAAACCTGTAAACTAGAATCTACAAATCACAGATGTTAACTCAACCTACTCAATTATAGAGTTCCTGGTTTTGAACACAATGGTTGGCATTTTTTGTCATTACTTCAATTCTAGGTGCTATAACGTTTGTCATATTATTCAAAAGTTGTTCTCTCTTTCGCAGCTGTGACTTGTAGATTCTAGTTTACAGGTTTGAGAAAATATTTTACGACTTTTGTATGTTTGTAATGAACAGTTATACTTGAGTATAATAGTATTTTTCGATTTTTGTAGCAGTAGCTGTTTCATTTGAGAGTAGTTGTCTAAGGGGCGCACAGCAGAAGACAAATCTTACATTCGTTGGGCCCCCACTTTTTCATGAATAAGTCATTAAAGTAAAAGTCATTTGAAAGTAAAAGTCATTAAGTACAGAAACAGTTGGGAATCAGAAATAAAGTTTTCGAAAATTTTCCAATTTTCCAAATGCTGACTAAAAGTGAATTCATGACTTTTGCTTTTGAATGACTTTTACTTTAATGACTTTTAATTTTGAATGACTTTTTCCAGGTACCTCTGTGATTGTAGTTTGATCACGGTGATCTTTTTGGATTTCGGTTTGATTACAGATTAGAGTTCAGAAATGTGACGTTTGTCTATTTTCGGCTGCTCAACCTGTAGAAAGTGACACCAACTACTGCTTCAGTTCGATTTCGATACACTACACTATTTGCGAATTTCGTCAATGAGCGTGATCAAACTACGATAACCGCGTGATAGAGCAAGACACACATCCTATCGACTAGGTTTGCGAAAAGCGAGCACTAGACATTCCAAAAGTACAATCGTCTGTTTCTATATACATTCCGAGCATCTGCCCTACTTGCAGCCGAACTGGCGGTTCTGTCGGTGGAGCCTTCCACGGAAATATCGTTCGACCCCGACATTTCCGCGCCTTTACAAGCGAAATGCACGGCTGTCTCTAAACCAGCATCTACTATACAATGGATGGTCAATGGTTGGTTCGTTCACTCAGTTGTGAACGACACACGTGTTTCTTTAATGTAAAACAAATAGATTAGCAAAATGCTGTTCCGGGGGCTGAGAATACATGATCAATGATCATGCAAGTATTTTTCTTTCTCTTCTTTGCCAAATTCCAGTGTCTCAAAATCATTGGTGTTTTTGAAACAAATACAATAATTCTAGTAATCATTATGACTTTTGTACATTTTCGCTTTTCCAGGCGTGCCCGTGAACGTAGATCACGCGTTCTACACAATTCTGGCTACTGTAGATGACATACATACGGTATCGACCATCCGGGCTAGATCGAGGTGAGTAATGCTTTTTCAAACTCATTTCTCTCAAATTCTACCATAATTGAGTTTTGTTCCCAACTTCAGAAATCTAAAACATAGTACGCAAATTTGCAGAAAACTCTCTATATATTTCCGAAAACGTTTACTCGGGGTACATGAGATATTTAAACAATTAGGGGTTTCACCAAATACTCTCTCACGCGCTCGCGTTTCCACTCACGTTTCACGTACATTTCTTGTTCATCCCGCTGGAGTGTATGACCTCACCCGTACTGGTTACAGAACCCGTTCGGACAACCTGACCTGCGTGGCGTCCAACCCCGCGGGGGAGGTGCGCGCGGACGTGCGCGTGTCTATCCGCGGGCCAGGTAGCCCCCCTTCTGCCATCACACTGACGGCGGAGAGGGGAGGGTACACCATCAGCTGGCTGCCACCATCTCACCCTAATGGACAGATTAAGGTGGGTTAGGTGTACTGTGTTCTTTGATTTGGCGGTGTCGAATGAAACTGAAACACGCTGGCTGCCCACTCAATAAATGGAAAACGCGTACATCGACCCCACTGAACCATAAACGGCGGTATACTGTATACTGAGTTCCGCTGTGTCAACAATGAAAAGATTATGCTGCTGTTTTTAATCATACACAACGTGATCAAACACAAATAACGAGTTTCGTGGGAAACCACCACCAAGAGGTGTACGTGCTTAATGCGTCACGTGGGAAGACGAATACAATTCTATGAAAAGTGCGTCACACTTGTATAGCTGTATTTCCACGGAACATTTCAGAAGTACGTCGTTTACCATTCTCTGAACAAGGACGAACCACTGTCAGATTGGCAGAAACTAGATTTGGATGGCAGTGAAAGGAGTGTCAAGTGGGTCAGATTGAGGGTGTATAAGGGGTGCCAAATTTGTAGACCTTTGTTCCCTACTGGAATAGAACCTGCGAGCAGAAGATTTGTACACACAAGCTAAACACTGCGCTACTGCGCTGTTCCATCCTGTGATTTTTGTCCCCAATTCTTAACGTACGTGTACAATATTATCTCCACAGTTTGATTTATCATCCTTGAAGTTATCTATTTCCAAGTACGTCTTAGTTTTTATCACACGCTTCACTTGCGTAATAAATTCATTCATTCATTCATTCGAGAGCTCACAAGCGCCCAGCAATCGAGTGAAAGACACAGCAAAAAATGCGATGTACAATACCATCCTGCTATTCCTTTGGCGACGAATATCATTACAAAATTAATTTCTCATGCGAACAGAACAAACGCTATCCCAGTTAAAGCGAAAACTAACCATTCTAGGTTTATGAGAACTGAGGACGAGTGCCACTTTGATAGGTGAAGAAATCAGAGCATTTATTGAGAAAAAAAAAACTGCAATTTACACTTCAGTAAAATGAGCCATCTTGTCCGCCATAGAGAAACAGGGTATAATACTCAGACGTTACATGCTGCGTCCCACATTTATTCCAAGTAACTTTTTACTAAGACTAACCTAGTTGTTCAGAGTGATCTCCTCGTCCACCGAGGCCTTCTACGTGCGAGTCCAGGCCGCGACCGGGCAGGGACCGGGCATCATCTCCGACCTAGTCGCCATAGAAAGGGACAGTGAGTCAATTACAAATACAACGTATCGTTTCTTTCCTAATACAACGTTATTGTTGGGTAATTTTTTCGTGTTTCGAAGAAAATCGTGAAAAGTTGAAAAAGGGATGAGAAGTTTGCTTTCTTACGGATTAGTAATGGCGCAAGTATTGTGAATTTTATTCAAACACTTTGTCGACCCAAATGTGTCATAAATATTGTTGATTGACAATCTTTGCATTCCAGCCTTACCGATAGCCGTTTTTCTCAACCTGACTCAGCAACGAGAGGAAGAAGAGGGAGAATTCATTGTGAATCCTGCGGAAAATGTAAGCGAGAATTTCATCAATCAATTTCAACCGTCGATTGAAAAGAAAATGTATAGTTCGCACATTTCCCAACTGGACTTGGGCAACTTGCCAATAAAATTTCAAGGCTGTTTTTTGAACATGTTGAAAAACACAAAACAATAGATATATTTATATGAAGGGTTCTCTTCCTTTGTTACGATCCGAATTTAAAGAAACTTTTTGTGAAATCATGTTTTCTCGAAACAACAGTCTTCCAAAGTTTTTGGCCAGCTGCCAACGAGTCCAGTTGGGAAATGTGAGCACTATACATCATCTTGATGTCATATACTTTATGCGCAAGACTTCGACAAAATCGATGGAAGTCAATTAAACGAGTTCCGACGGTGTTTATGATCCAGGGACACACGCACTTTCACAGTCCATGCAGTCCAACAGATAGATAGTATCGATCGGTTTACAGGTTACTGTATCGTGCACCGCCGTCGGAAAACCCCGTCCAAACCTGCATTTCGCCCTATCTGACCTCACTGATCCGTGGAAGATTATGGTGAGATACAATAGAAACAACAGTTTTTGTGTTTTTTCCTCCCCGCGGTCGTAACATTTTAGCCGCCCATTTGCTCTCCTTGCACCTTAGTAGATTCATAATACATAGTTTTTTTCTATCTACCGGGAATCGAGAATTTGATTTGGTGATGCATTCTGAGTGGAAGAACGGAAAGTTTCAGAATCTGAACATTGTTGTAGAACATGCATCTGGATATAGTTCACAAGTGAAACTCTTTCGAAACGTGTTATTTTGAACAAAACGGAGGGGCACAGAAGGAAATAGAGGCTACAGTACCCCTTTAATCTGTTGAACTAGCCGGCTGTTTGAGTCCATTCCCATTTTCTGATCTCACCTTTGTTTTGTTCGTGAGTCTCATGCTCTGCTTTGTTGTGTACGCGAACCAAACTACAAGCCAGATATACAATTATCTCTTCGTTGCCCCATCCCGCTGGGTATGTTTATCCCGCTTTTCTTCTGTCGGAACTTGTGAACTAAGGCGTATGTCGAGATCAGGTACTGTACAAACCCTATTTGCCATAGGTATATAGGGAGTGCCAAATTTATAATTGTTTGTCTCTCGCCGAAATCGAAACTGTGAGCAAAAGTTCCGCAGCTAGGCGCTAACCACTACACTACGAGACTACATAAACGATTGGCAGTGGAATGGAAGACCTTTGCATAGCGGTATACAGCGGAAAACGAGGTATACATTACCCTCCGGCCTTTTCGTTGGCGACAACTATATGTCCGCTTCCAGCACGACGTGTGGCAGCCGTTGCGTTGGCGTCCGCTGGGAGACGCCGTGACGTCATCAATCGATATCGCCCTGGTCAGTTCGCGAACCCTCCATTGCAGGGCGAGGAACTCGGCTGGCGCCAACTACACCTCTATGCCACTCAGAGTCAAAAGTAGGTTGTATGCATTTGATGGGTATCGATTTTTTTGCGGCTCGGTGACCTAAGAATTTGAGAGAGAGAGAGATGGGTAGAGGGGCGAGTGTCTAACAAACTAATTTGGTTGAATAAAGTTAAAAGGGACATGTTTTGGTGTGGCGGCTAACATTGTAGAGCAAATCGTTTTTAAGGTGACTCTAACAATGTAAGTACTTTCTGCTTGCCCAACACATATACAATGTCCGAATGTAAAAAGAGAAAAAACGGTGCGTCACGGAACATCAAAAGATTTGACGTGATATACGGAATACTAGATTTTTCGTCCGAAACTGATCCAGTTAACTATCGGCCATCACTCAATTCTGATTTCAGAGCCTGGCGACGCGCCGCGCAACGTGCAAGTATTATCGATTGATTCACGTGACGTGGTGGTAGTGTGGGAGACACCCACGCACCCAAATAGACCGTTAAAGGCAAGTACAGCATGTTCTTTTCTTTTTCTCTATCTCTCTTTCACTCTCTCTTTATATTTATCTCTCTATTTTCTCTCTCGATATTAGTCTTTTTAGCATTTCTGAGTACGCCTGTGAAATTTACGGACATGTCACAAAAATTATTAATCACAAAACGTAGGTGGACTTCAAACTCTGGTTTTTTTAAGGGTAAAAAACAGTGAAGTGAAAGACAATTTTTTCTAATTTTCAGATGTACCATGTTATCCTGGTGGACCCGGCTGCCGTGAACCAGGAACCAGCCGTCTACGAGGTGTCACAGCGAGAAGGGGCGCTGCTCACACGGTACCACATTTACTTTTTCCAAAAATTCACAGTAGATGACAGTGTATACTGCTTCTGCTGTGTAGACCTCTTGAGGAGTTTGACAAAAGTTTGCCGTATTGGCGGGGGGGGGGTCAATTTTCAGATGTACTTTGTTGCCAACAGGTCGCACACAGCAAACCGACATTGCCCTTTTTAGTTTGATCACACTCCTAGTCGAATTTTGTAGTTTGATTTCTATTCTGGTATTCACTATTTTATGGTCTCGATTCAACCAACCCAGCATTCTCCGATATTCTGTAGTTTGCTTTTCTCAGACCACAGGCTGTTAATTACAAGTTCGCGTTTGGTCGAAACTGTATTGCAACAAATCTAGAGATTTATAGTGTGCCCCGAAGAGACGCCAGACGACGACAGGGAAAATCAATATATACGACAGCCACGCTGTATAAACAGTATTTTACAGTAGTTTTGCAACGACGCTTGTTCTGAGTTCTATACGCACCCTACATTTGTAGTTTGGTCCCATACAGAATCTTTTCCGTAGTTTGGTGTCCCTTTCAGAGTCTCCCTCCCCTCCGACCAACTGAAGCCATCCCATTCGTATTCCGTCTCGGTGCGTGCCGTGAATGACGCCGGCCACGGTCCGGCCTCCACCCCCGTAGAGTTCATGACACTCAATGGAGGTAGGTCAAATGTCATAGGGTTGTTTCGACGCAAACTATGAAAATGTATTATTAAGTACATAATCTTTGTAGTTTGAAATCTCAATCTTTCATAATTTTTGACCGAAAAGAACGGAATCAAACTACAAACACAGCGGAATTAAGCAACATTCATCGTACAGGCTTGCTTCAGAAAGCGCAAACTCTATGAGGTTATTCCAGGTCCCGAGGTGCCTCCGTCTGGTGTATCCGTTGACATAGATGAAGCGAACACGGCCATTCTACGTTGGACGTCGCCCAACTGCACCACCGCCGTGGAGGTATGTTTTCAACTCAAACCGAAATAGATCCATCATGTTAGTTGAACCAAATAGAATTGTGTCACTAGGAATTTTGGATGGTAGTATGATCAAGTTTTACTGACAACTTGAAAAAAACGGTCAGTAAGTCTTTTTGTCCTGTTTTCGTTTCTCTCAGAGGGGTTCAACTGATGATGACCACCCCTCTGAGAACACCCGAAACCGTCTTGAATCAGGGTCGAAACGGTTTTGAGTACATCTCTTACTGAACACATTTTATCATACAACCATCAAAATAGATTGATTCTCATTGAAGTCTAGTGGGCTTTCTGTCTCAGTTAAAGCCTGAACATGAAACACAATAATTTTTCAAAACAGTAGAGTGTAGAATTGAAAAGGACACAATAGTTCATTCGCAATTGAACAGGTGACTTTTCGAATTGACAATAGGTGGAAAGTCACGTGATGAGAGGTTTATGAAAAAATCTTCTACTTTCGAAAGAATATGTCGTTTTTCTGTTTCCAGAGCTACATCGTCTACTATACCCGCGATCTTGGGATACCTGATGAGGATTATTTGAACTGGCAAACAGCCACGATTCCCGGAAATGCCAACAGGTCGGTATAGTTGTCGCTTAAAGGGAGGTGGGGTATACGGTATATCTCACTTTGTGCTGTGTAATAACACATATATACGACTGGTCCAGAGCGGTACTATAAGCTCAGTTAGTATACCCCCCCCCACCGTACAGCGTTTGGGCCTCTCAAACTTTTGAGCCCGGTTCGAGTCACACATGAGGCGGACATTTTATAAATTTGGCACGCACTATATCTCCATGTGATAGATTAACCAGTTAAGAGTGTAGTTTGTACAAACGTAGTAAATTGTGCTCTAAATGTCTGAACGTACACAATGATTTCGACCCCTCTTGTGCTTGGTTTTTTTGTAACTTCTATTACAACAAAACCCCCTAATAGTAAGGTGAAAGAGCATATAACTACAGCAAGTAACAATCATAGATTTCAAAATCATCGTTCATCTGGACGTTACAATTACCTTCAGTTGTATATTACTTTCCATTCCTACTGAGACTTCAACAGCAAGAATACAACAATGACAAGTCGGTTGAACTGAACAAAACTTATAGAGAAAACCTCGGAAAGTTTGAATGTGTACGGTAGGAGTCTCAGTGGGAATGGCGTCGACTATATTAAGTTGAAATCACGTGATTCAAAAAACATTCTATTTTATTCTGTTTAGATGGAAACTAGACTACCACCTTGGTTTCCGTCCGAAGACGTTGTACCGCCTGCGGCTGGCAGCAGCCAATGATGTTGCCTCGGGGCCTGTCAGTAAGACGGTCGAGTTCGAGACGTCACAATCGAGTAAGACAAATGGGGTTATAATTCATTTCACCTATAAATGTTTGTTTTGAAACTCCAGTCGTGTTTGGACGTACACAGCTTGTTGCTATGAATGATTTATATGTGTTTCCAAACTTGGCCAATACTTTACATATGTGTATAGCCATGTAAAGGTGAAAACTGGTACAGTTAATTGATTAATCCAATAACCGTTATTTGAGTATCTATTGTTCTTGGTCCATTTGCACACTGCCCTCTGCGAACAGAATAGAATAGAATAGTTTATTGAAATCATAAGTGAGTTCAAAAGTGTGCATACAAAATAAAATGCAAAAAGCTAATCGATAACTAATCTTTTTGTCCAGTCCTGCCCATCCCGACCGACCTGGAGGTTACTGTAGACGAAGATAACACTGTGCACATCACGTACGCGGCCGTAAGGGACCCGGACGACCACTCAATGGCTATTCAGGTGAGCACACTACAGAAAGTGACTAGTATTGATTTGTAGTCTGGTATTTCGAGCACATATTCGTTATTGAGAAAAAGCAGTAAAAAACACCAGAACATAGGCATTTTCGAAAAAAAGTCCCACGACAAAAACATGCTTAAACTTGAGGTGTAAAATACTTTGTCAATACGCAACTCTATCTATTTGGAAAATATTAACATCAGTTGCTTCAATAAAGATTACTGTATCCTCACCTTTCGCTGTACGCCAGTGTTCTCAAAGTTTGACGACGTGTGATTCAATTTCAGTCCTACATACTGGAAGTGGCTGAGACTCAGTCGATAGTGACAGCCGAATGGACGACCATTCAACCCAGTTACAGTCATGTGGATGAGGTCACATTGAAGGTGGGTATTTTGTTTCTTAAATCTATGAACACGCCAAACTTCGTTGATCCCTCCGTTTGCAACTGCACTATTTCATCATTAAAGTGGGGCTGCATTGAATGCTCAATTTGGCTAACGGCGTTATCCAAAAAGGCACGAGAGTCAGAGAAGTGCGCGCAATCAATATTCATTCACCCCAAATCATGGTCTGCGTCTCTGACAGTAAGCAAAAAATTAGTGAAATTTTGAAAACAAAGCTTTGAATTGGACATTACGGTAAGAAAAGGACATCTATCGAATTGTCTCAGTTCGATCTTTTACTTGAAAATTCATTGCAGCCCCCCTTTAAAGGAGGGCAGAAAGGAAAGCTAGTTTAGGTACCCCGGGGGTACCTAAATATAACGTTGCGCGCGCCAAAACAGGCAAACACGTGTCAACCGTAGGCAAATCATGTTCGTTAGTTAAAACTTATACTTATCGGTTTCTCTTGATAAGCTCTTTTATATTAACTTTCCGTTCTGTCCCCCTTTAACGCGTAGACGGATCCACCAACATCAGACTACTACTTTAATACAACTTATGTTCCCTTTTTAGGCCAAAATGCACATTGACGACAGTCGTCTGTCCCCCAATCGTATGTAGTGGGTGGGAGGCTATATTGACCCCATCTAATGTCTTCTGGTTTGATCCCCTCGCTCAAACTACACCAAACTACATTTTGAACTCTCCTTTTTAGGCCGAAATGTTCATAGACGGCAGCCGGTTATCTCCCAAATGTATGTATGGGGTAGGAGGCTATATTCACCCCATCTGCTGTGTTTGTAATTCGATACCTTCGTTCAAAATTCATCAAACTACCATTTGGATATCTTCGTAGTTCTGTAGTTTGACCTTTTGTTCAAACTACAACTTGAATCCTCTCTTTTCAGGGCGAAATGTCGATTGATGGTAGTCGGTTGTCTCCAAACCGTATGTATTGGGTGCGTGTGACAGCCGACCTGGACAACCCGACCCGGCTGGTCCAGTCCTCCAAACCGGTCCATTTCCGGACCGGACACGGAAGTGAGTTGTAAAAGTGATGTTTTCCAGTTCTCGCGAGTTTCGCACATTGCAATGAATTCCATACAATACTAACATTGGAATTGGAAGTAATGATGTATAGATAGTTAGATAGACTAGCCGGTCGCGCGGCTCTCGCCGCGCGCCCGTCTAGCTGGGGGGAGACCCCCCAGACCCCCTACGCTCGCGGTTATTTAGTCAAGTTGCAACAAGTTTTTGCATGGTCTTACACTCTACTACTTTTCGACGTCATCTTGCCTTCAGAATCTGGCATTTTGTCGTTGATACTTCATTATTCGACGTCAATATGATTGTCGTACAAGTTATCTCACTTGCTATAGACTTTTGAGAACGTTTGAACAACATTGATTCAGTTAGGTCGTCTGGCCTTCTGAATCCAACTTGTCGTCACATTGGAATCATTACACAGTGTTCATGTCACATTTACAGACTAAACGTAGTCTAAATACTGAGTTTTGGTGAACTTAGTCGTGTTTTGATAAATCTCAACTGTGACGTCACAACCTGTGACGTCACAACTTTGGTGGTTTGATCTTAGCATCTATAAAGCTATGTAACTCGAGAACTGCTGAATATTTTTTGAATTTCTTTTCGATATCGATGATGAATACTCAAGTAGATTCTATTCGGTAAGAAGCGTCTCCCCACAACAATTTTGAAAATTTGAAAAATTATAAAATTTAAATTTTTGAAAAAACGGTAGGAACGATCCCTAATTTTTTGTGTTTTTTATTGTAGTATACATCAATTTCCATAACATATCAAACATAGAAAAAAATCGTTGCTACCGTTTTCGAGATATTGGTCGAAACAAATTACTGTTTTCGTCATGATCTACAAAATCAATAACGGCAGTTATGAAGAAATTAATTTTATTTTCCGGAATAAGACATTACCCGCATTGTAATGTGTTAGTAGTATGTCATTACTCAATCAACAAGGCAGATTTCTATACTCTTTTAAACGATACTACTTTTCATGAATCACGTCACAAAAAATCGATAGTTGATCATTGATCTCTTTATGTTTGACAGTGAACTCAGTATGAGTTGCCACATGTTATGTCTCAGTCCTAGCCACTATGGTCTATTTCGACGGATTGGGAAAACTTGGAAAATTTCTTGACATTTCTGAAACTCGGCCGCGATTGCGAAATATCAATCGATATTTCAAGTGTAGTATGCTCATGGAGTTATAGTTATCATAGAAGTTTCAGGTCGCTCATGTTCATCAGCTACGTATGGCGATACTGAATAGCTAAAAAATTGCTCATTTGTGAAGGGTCGTAAACAATTTCCCAGACGTTTCCGGCAAAAAGTGTAGGATAGGAATTTTACAATTGAGTAGTAGAGTCTATGACTGGAATATCGTCGTTTTTTTACCCTTCTCGCTAAGGCCGTAAATAATCAATAAATCAATATTATCGATTTTCCTTAGGCTCACTAACGTTTTACGGAGGCCTCTATACGTTAACGGAGTATGGAGGTCGATATCGAAAAAAAGGGGGTTACGGCTCCGTCTGTACTGATAGATAGGTGGACTAGCCGGTCGCGCGGCTCTCGCCGCGCGCCCGTCTAGCTGGGGGGAGACCCCCCAGACCCCCTACGCTCGCGGTTATTTGGTCAAGTTGCAACAAGTTTTTGCATGGTCTTACACTCTACTACTTCTCGACGTCATCTTGCCTTCAGAAGCTGGCATGTCGTCGTTGATTTTTCAGTATTTGACGTCGATATGATTGTCGTACAAGTTATCTCACTTGCTGTAGACTTTTGGGAACGTCTGAACAACATTGATTCAGTTACGTCGTCTGGCCTTCTGAATCCAACTTGTCGTCACATGAGTATCGTTGTATGGCCTCTGTGACACACTCACACGTTCATCACGTAATTTCACGTGTTTCCAAGTAGTTTTCCATTGAGACAACAAAGAACACTCCGCTGTGACGTCATCGCCTATGACGTCATCAATGGTGGTTTGATCTTGGAAATTTTAAATTTAGAAAAACCGAACTCTCGGTCTAATGGTTTCCTCAGTTCAACATGCTCTTCATTATTATCTACATTTCAGCTCAGGGTTGCTGTTGCAAGGACATTATTTATCTAACTTTTTCAGAGTCTTGCTAAGAGAGAAAATTCGATAACTCGAAAATGCTAGCAACGTTTTCCACGATTTTTTCTATGAAGACTTGTGTTGATATGTGGCTACTTTCAAGCATGTTTCCGATCAAAACTTCCGGTGTTGAAATTTCGAGCTCGAAAAATGTGAACACAAAAAAACATATTTTAATGCCGACGAATCAATTTGACTAGATTTGAGTTTGAATATTATTGTGTCATTCCGTGAGCTCTACACATTGAACAACCTTCAAGCTCTTTACGTATAGGATGAGTGTAGAAAAAAACTGAGAAAATAGCTCAAAATTTAAATTTACTCCGAAAAATCATTATTTGATCTTTGGTTTTTGTAGACTGTGGCGAAATGATCAGTACCTTTAGATATACATTAGGTTCGAATTTGATCAAGTTCCAACCATTTTGAAAAGTCGACAATTTTTGGAAAATTTTTTTAAATTTCCCATACTCTCCAAGTATTGCGAAATCCAGAAAGTTTTCACTACTGATATTTGACACTGTTGAATGTGCATCTGATGACAGAGTTACGCGAGCACAACTACGACGTGCTTAGTATAAATACAAAGATTAGCTAATTTTTTTCAATTTTGAAATGATTCTAAAAACCACACGAATCATTTCCGGCAACCGGGCATAGGCTATTTGTATTTTTCTGCACAGACCACATGTTCTGACGGAATAACTCCGGTTTTTTACTCTTCTTGTTAAGGCCCTAAAAAATCAATAAATCAATATTATCGATTTTCCTTAGGCACGTTAATGTTACGACAAAGGCCTCTTTACGTTAACGGAGTATGAGGGTGAATATCGAAAAAGAGGGGTTAGCCCTCCGTTTGTACTGATAGATAGGTGGACTAGCCGGTCGCGCGGCTCTCGCCGCGCGCCCGTCTAGCTGGGGGGAGGACCCCCCAGACCCCCTACGCTCGCGGTTATTTGGTCAAGTTTCAACAAGTTTTTGCCTGGTCTTACACTCTACTAATTTTCGACGTCATCTTGCCTTCAGAATCTGGCATGTCGTCGTTGATTCCTCAGTATTTGACGTCAATATGATTGTCGTACAAGTTATCTCACTTGCTGTAGACTTTTGAGAACGTTTGAACAACATTGATTCAGTTACGTCGTCTGGCCTTCTGAATCCAACTTGTCGTCACATGAGTATTGTTGTATGGCCTCTGTGACACACTCACACGTTTATCACGTACTTTCACGTGTTTCCAAGTAGTTTTCCATTGAGACAACAAAGAACACTCAGCTGTGACGTCATCGCCTATGACGTCATCAATGGTGGTTTGATCTTGGAAATTTTAAATTTAGAAAAACCGAACTCTCGGTCTAATGGTTCCTTTAGTTCAACATGCTCTTCATGATTATCTACATTTCAGCCCAGGGTTGCTGTTGCAAGGACATTATTTATCTAACTTTTTCAGAGTCTTCCTAAGAGAGAAAATTCGATAACTCGAAAATGCTAGCAACGTTTTCCACGATTTTTTCTATGAAGACTTGTGTTGACACAAGGCTACTTTTAAGCATGTTTCCGATCGAAACTTTCGGTGTTGAAAATTCGAGCTTGAAAAATGTGAACACAAAAAACTTATTTCATTATCGACGAATCAATTTGACTATATTCGAGTTTGGATATTATTGTGTCATTCTGTGAGCTCTACACATTGACTAACCTTCAAGCTCTTTACGTATAGGATGAGTGTACAAAAAACTGAGAAAATAGCTCAAAATTTAAATTTACTCCGAAAAATCAATATTTGATCTTTGGTTTTTTTAGACTGTAGCGAAATGATCAGTACCTTTAGATATACCTGAGGTTCGAATTTGATCAAGTTCCAACCATTTTGAAAAGTCAACAATTTTTGGAAAATTTCTTTAAATTTCCCATACTGTCCAAGTATTGCGAAATCCGAAAAGTTCTCGCTACTAATATTTGACAATGTTGAATGTGCATCTGATGACAGAGTTACGCGAGCACAACTACGACGTGCTTAGTATAAATACAAAGATTAGCTAATTTTTTTCAATTTTGAAATGATTCTAAAAACTACACGAATCATTTCCGGCAACCGGGCATAGGCTATTTGTATTTTTCTGCACAGACCACATGTTCTGACGGAATAACTCCGGTTTTTTACTCTTCTTGTTAAGGCCCTAAAAAATCAATAAATCAATATTATCGATTTTTCTTAGGCGCGTTAACGTTACGACAGAGGCCTCTTTACGTTAAAGGAGTATGAAGGTGATTATCGAAAAAGAGGGGTTAGCCCTCCGTTTGTACTGATAGATAGGTGGATAGATAGATTTATTCCCGGTTTAGCACGTGATTTCCACGTGATGTTTTCACCAAACACCATAACCGCTCCTCAAAACTGGTTAATTTCCGGACCGGACACGGAAGTGAGTTGTAGTCTGTAGTTTCAACAACGGAAGGTAGTCGATAAAAGGTAGTCGACGAACTATGGAAACTGGTTAAACTTAACTATATCAATTTTTGCAAGAAACGACTCATTTTTCTTATCTCAATGTTCGCACAAACTTGTTCATCATCCAAAGCTATCAACCCATTCTTTACAGAATCAACTTATTCACCGCTATACAATAGATGGAAAGGAAGTTTTCGATCTAATTTTAGAATTTTAGAATTTTAGCACGCGTGTGTCTATTGCAGAGAATATTATTCAATGCACACTACACATGGTTTCATTACGGCAAACAGCTACCAACTAGGGTTGTTAAAGCCGAACTCGAATTTCGAAAAAACTCGAAATAACTCGAAATTTCGAGTTTCGAGTTCGACTCGAAACTCGAAAAACTCGAAATCTCCAAAACTCGAGTAACTCGAAACTCGAAAAACTCGGTTTTTCTCCAAACTCGAAAAACTCGAAACTCGAAAAACTCGAAATTTTTGAAACTCGAAAAGTTCGAGTTTTCGAGTTTCGAGTTTGGCCTCGTCCCAAGTCAGAAATAATGGACGAATGAGCGTTTCAGAGCACTTTTTTGGCTATTTCCAACATGAAATGCTTCTTTTTTCACGATTCTCGCATAATCATGTGAAATAAATCAGAATTTCTCAAAAAATCCTTATTTGTTTAGCTCGATAAAATCCTAAAACTTAACGACCAAACTCGAAACTCGAAAATCGAGTTTTTCGAGTTCAACTCGAAACTCGAAAACTCGTTTTTTTTTTGAAACGCTGAAAACTCGAACTCGAAAAACTCGAAATTCCCAAAACTCGAATAACTCGAAACTCGAAAAACTCGTTTTTCCCCAAAACTCGAAAAATTCGAAACTCGAAAACTCGAAATTTCAAACTCGATTAACAACCCTACTACCAACACACACACTGTCTGCAAAATCAACGTATTTTTCGAAGAACTATACACTGTTAGTCAATTGCACCGTCACGTGAAACATATTTAACACAGCACAACTTCGAAACCTCCAATGACAAAGGGAACAATTTCTCATTAGAATGCTCGCTTTACGTGACTATTCAATTTCCTTCTAGTATACTATATATATAAAAAATTCATATCGCTCAAACTTTCATCCAGAACTGCGCACGCGTGTGTCTATCGCGGAGGGCTCCGAGTTGCGAGTTGAGCCGAATCTGTTCGGGAGCCTTCTGATGACGTGTCACGGTGAGGGAAGCCCCGCCCCCAATCTCAGCTGGTATTGGAATGATGACGTCATCAACACGACGGACGAGCACTGGACCATTGTCGAGGAGAGAACCATGAGGAAGTCGGTGTGAGTTGGGTTGTCTGCGTCTCTTGAATTGTGTGGTCTCTAGGCGTTCTCTGACTATGAGGTAGTACATTGATTTAGTCAGGGTTTCTTACTTTTTGCCAATTTCACGTGGTGGGTGTACGGTACAACCAGGTTTCTGCTATGGCGTATTTCCAAACAACCTTCTATTTTCACAAACCTTAAAACTACTCACATTCAAGACCTGAGGCCGTATGCATGAAACATCTCGGGTCGGGTTGGGTCGTTGGGATGCTATGCCGACCTGAATTGGCTGGGAAATAGTCGAGTCGAGTTCGGGATAGCATCCCAACCCGGCCCGGGATGTTTCATGCATACGGCCTCAGGTTTACTCCACAGTAATTGTGAGACTAAAATGTAACCCAGGAACGTAGGACTCACAAAACTGTGTTCTCTGATGATCATGCACTGTTGAATATGTTTGCGTCTCAAACTTTTTGAAATAAAAAGAGAAAGAGAGATATTTCTGTGCAGATCGTACCTGAAGAGAAGTAGTGTGGTAGAGTCGGGACTGGCGGTGTGCGAGGCTAGCAATTCCGAGGGGAGCGACACGGCACAACTGGATGTCATCGTATTGGGTCAGTTACCCAAATATTCTATCCGTCGTGAAATTATAGTGGATGAACCTAAATCAACGTTGAAATGAATGCACCACCGTATACTAGAAGTAAAGTGAATGTTCACGTAAAATTAGCATTCTAATCAGGTATTGTGCACTTTGTCATTGCACATTCCTGAATTCTGCTGTGTATCATAGGTTTTACGTGACTGTGCAATTGACTAATAGTTCACCATTCGTGAAAATACAGTTAACACTAGAATGTGTGGATTTCATAGTTACAATAATGAGCTCAGTATACGATAGAATCAAAATCGTTTGAAACCAGCTGTAAGAAGTTTAAAATGTTGTTTTCATTGTTGTTCTTTCACGTGTACCTGCTCAGTCATGAATTAAAATTGTGATAAAAAATAGTAACAAAGACAAACATAAAAAAACATATGTTGCATTTATTATATTTTATGCAGGTCCCGGCAGTGCACCCGCAGCTATTTCTGTGGACCCTCATCGCAACCACATCAACATCTCATGGGAACCGCCAGTTCTGCCAAATGGAAATATTACGGTAATTATTCACTAATGTTTCGAACCAAATTGTTAAGAGCGTTATGCGTTACAGAAGAAGAAAGGAATTCTTATTTGCGCGTAAACGGAAGTGGAACAAAACCCTTCAGACAGTTGTGTGACAATTAATTAGTTTGGAATTTCAGTGGAAAAGTGAAGAAACTGCTAGTAATCTCAGTCGGCGAAATGTAGTTTATATCGGATATACGAACATTGTTCATAGAAGCATAGTTTAATTGTTTTGTTTCTGAAGCTGGATATTCAGTCAACGACAGAATTCCTAGTTCAGGTTTCTAGAATGTTCAGAAAAACTTCATTTTCTACAAATTTGGTTTTTTTTAAAGAAATACCTTGTGTACACTACGACTCGTGAAATGGACGATCTCGGAGATTGGGACAAGTTGGAGGTCAGTTGCAAAGTTTTTTATATCGGGGGACAAAGGGACGATACTGTATGTCTAACTCTGAACCGCTGTGTTTTTATTTTTTTGATCTATTCATCAACATGCAAGCGTGTGACATACAAGAGAAGATTTTTGTAGTTTGGTCTCTGCATACTTCAGTGATCCAAAAACCGCGCCAAACTACAAAATGTTGTCCCTTTCTCTAATCTGGCAATAGTTTGATCGTGACTGGTCATGCATTTTGATACATATCGATTGATTTCAGGTGTCGGGTTCAGAGTTGAACATCTCGATTTCCTCTCAGGGGGCGGAGCTTTCCCACGCGGTTCGTCTCCAGGCGGTGTCTGACATGGGACCGGGTATCATCTCGGACATAGTCACTTGTATTAGTGATCTATATTGTGAGTCGAACATAATTAAAATTATGATTTGGATGAGACGGAACTCTGTAGTGTGAAAAACGGTTCATTTCTGTGCAAATTTGATAGTAACAACTTCGTTTCATGTGTATAGTAGTTTTCCAGTTTGTGTCATGAGTTCTCACGTGTTTCTGCTGGTAACTCTTCTGAAACTTTTGTTATTGGGAAGGTTGATTGAAAACGGGTAAGTAGTAGAAGGTGGAAACTGAAAATCAATCAATAACTTTTTAGATGCTCCCCTAGAAGTAGACGTCTCGGCCATGCACTTGATAGACGATATTGCGGAACCGGGCCAACCGATTGAACTCAGGTGTCATGGAAAGGTGGTTTTTTCGACTCTGAACAGAAACCTGTCATTTCTACGTGTTTTTTCTCTGTCTATACTCTCAAAATTGAATTTCAAATTTCTGCAACAATTTGTGTAGTCAAATTGGTGTTTCATGTTTGTCTGCTGTAAAAAAAAAGTAGAAGATTGGCTCGTTCCAAAGTAAGCCTGTGTAGGCTGCCCTGTCCCACTGTGTTTGTAGTTTTATCCCATTTACTTCATTTATGTATAGATCAAACTACAACGAAGATTCGGTCACCTCGTTGTACTGAACCGCTTGTGAAAATCCACAGTGACAGTAATAACCATATATATACTTCATTGCTCATAGGTACTCATAGGTATTCATAGGTACTAATAATAATAATACTAATAATAAATACTTCATTCATTACGATTCATGAATACATTTAATACTAATAATAAATACTTGATTGCCCATAGGTACTACAGCTCATAGGTACAATATAGAAGTACTACAGGAAAAAAAGAACATTCCAATGCAAGCAAGTATGAAAGGACGGACATGTGCAGCAAAGACTATTTGCAGGGCGACCCCACCCCTTCGCTCTTCTACAACTGGGAGGGAGAGGACAAGACCGTCGTTTCGGGGGCAAACTTCGATTTGGATCCCGACACGAAAGAGGTATGGTAACGATAGATATTGATTGATGAAATCTTGTTTCTGTTTCTTTCACTATTTCAGCGTCTGATGGTAATCAAATTGATGTTGACTTATGCAATCGTGGAGGTATGGAAACTAAATACTTCAATAGTTTATAAAGTTCATATGTCCCTTCAATGTACTGAAATGGCAATGTGACCAGTTTTCACAGGAAACTACGAAATTTTGTAGAAGTTTTTTTTTTCCAAATTGCAGTTATAGTTTATTCAGATTTCCGTTTCAGTTTTCCGGCGGTTTTCAACTGGAGACTTTCGTGACGAAAACAGTTGTTTGTATGGCGGTCAATAAGTACGAAACACGGACTGCCAATAGGACGATCACTGTCAGAAGTGAGTTAGGGTGTTAGAGTCGAACTCGAAACTCGACTCAACTCGAAAAAACTCGGAAACTCTCGAGTCGAGTCGAACTCGAAACTCGAAATTAGCCAGAACTCGAAAACTCGAAAACTCGAAATTTTGAGCTCGATTAACAACCCTAGGAGAGACCAAGTTGTAGTTGTAGTTCGATCATTATACACGCAGGAAATTTTTTTCAACAAAAAGAAGAATCAACCTAGGAACACATCAGGATAAGGCTGTACACTATACATTGAGAAATATCGAATCTCCATATGGGAGCTTCAGTTTGGTCCATGAACGAAACTCAATGTTTCTGATCCATGTCTTTTCTTCCTGACTTGACTCCAATAAAAGCTCTATAGAATGACATTAACTTATTATCGATTTTTTAGAACCAGCCGACGTGCCCGAAAATATCCGATGGTCTTTCGACGAAGATGGGCGACTGTTTATCGATTGGGAGGAGGTCAAATACCCGAATGGAAACGCGGTTCGCCTTTTCTGATGAAAGTTATGAAATTCCACGGTAAAACTGAGAACAGAGCTGTTTTCGGAATATTTTCATAGATAGAAATAAACATATGGGCGGAGCTTCGAACACTTCTTTCAGAAGTGTCCTAGTGATGTATAACTCTTTTGTTATCCAAATATTTCTTCATCCAAATGAGACTCACTCAGCTGCATATGAGAAACGTAGGAATAGGTCAAATACGGTCATGAAAAATCAATAACCATGTTCTCCATTGCAGAGCTACCACATCTATTTGTCGCAATCGGATGTGATTGTGCCGGGTCCGCCGGTCCGTTGGGCCAAGGTGGGTTTCATTCAGATTAATTATCGATTTCTCAACTACACGCTAGGTGAATGAGACTACAAACTACAGAAAATAAAATTGTGCTTTTCTCCTATTTGTCACGTATTTGCGAACGATAATATGTTTTCTCTGGCTTGTCGCTTCGAAGACTATTCTGTGCAATTCTCCTTTTCGACATTTAAGAGTGTAGTTCTGTACCTGTATGGTTTGTATGCAATCAAAAAACGCATACTAGAGATCAACGTGTTATCAATGATTTGTCAACTGATCGGTAATGTATTTCAGAATGAGATCCCCTTGAACATGAACCTCTCCCTGCAAATAGCGGCTGTCAATGAGTGGCTGGAGGGAGAGAGGAGTCAGGAGGTTACTGTAACCACTCCTAATGGAGGTACCAACTCACCTGCGATGTTTAAGGCTTTTTTCGGAAGAAACTGCAGTATTGAATTCGAAAGATTGCTGGATTGCTGCTCAAACTTGAAAACTGGAAATTTTCCGAAACTCGATTAACAGATCTAGAGCTCAAGTTTTAGTGGTAGTTGTAAAGTTCACGTGAAACGTGAAACTTAACTAACAATCTAGGCCTTTGTAATACTACGCGGGCTTCACAATTTGATAAAAAATTGACCACGTATCCAAGTGACTCAGTTCTTATTCAAAGACTTTTTCAAGAATAGTGTAATGGGACATTCATCCGTCTTTCTCTAGGTCCGCAAGACTGGCCGATAATTTCTTCTGTGGAAGTGGTGAACACGACCGTATGTATGGAATGGACTGCGCCGTTGAAACCGCTGGGAGAGATTACGGTGGGGAATGTGGGGAATGGTATTTGAAACCGGGTTTTTCGGTAACCCTTTTTTCGGGTTACCTCAGTAGGTAACCAGTTGATAACCTTGAATGGAAAACCGGTCACCTGTTTTTCTGACGCAAAATGTGGTTTTTACCGTTAGTTCGAACGGTAAGCGGAATTAAGTTTCAGGTCACCCGCCGGGTACCTGTCAGGTTACCTGAAAAAGGGTTACCAAAAATCGGTTGGGTTACCAAAAAAACCCGGTTACATATAGAATTGGCCGGGTGATGTTCTGTGACCACGTTGAAAGGGCGCATTCTTTGAGTATTGATTGATTTTTTGATCTACAGCACTCAACTAAGATATATGTATCAACCTTGTAGTATCGATTAATAGTTTATTATGAATGAGAACTATTGCCTTTTTGTCTTTTGCTCGTTAGAAGTGCAAAGTTGTTCGTGGACAGAATTCAAAAACGTAGTCGAGAAATGCACCAATTGGGACGTTTCTCCACGGAACTACGTGACGTACTTCACGTGACGGTTCACGTGTTCTACACGTTTGAAGTGATCATATTTTTAATCGACGTCTTGTGATATTATGGTTTTTTAATGATTTCAGGAGTACTCAATTTATTTCGAACAAGAAGAAGATGAAGTTACCGACTGGCAAATTGTGCAGGTAAGACATAGTGAAGTCATTTTCATATCTACTGGCACTTCTACACTATGACTGTAGAACTTCCAATTCATTTACATTGAGTAAATTCTATAGGGAAATTTAACATTTTCCCGCGTTCGATTCCCTATCACAAAGAGTGTTCGAAATTATTTTCGATAAAATAGAGTTCGTGGAAACAGTTGAAAGCTCGAATGTGTACGGTATGTGTCGCAGTAAGAAAGATGTGAACTACAGAAAAATATATAGAAAAAACACCAAAATTATTCAAACTACAAGCTATCTTATGCTTATTGCGTGCTAAATTGTTATTATGCGCTATATTTAGTAGCTAACCATAGAGTAAAAAGTTGAAATTCGTTATATGAGCTAGAATTTTCAATGGTTCAGCGCATACACGTCACTATCTTAAGTAAGTCTAGGTGTTTTGTATTCAAAACTAATATTTGTTGTGTAACTTATTGATTTTTGCAGGTTCCGGGAAACGTGAATGAGTTTTGTCTGAACGGAAACCAGAGAATTCGCATGGAGACGAGATATAAACTGAAGATTTCAGCGTCAAACGACGTGAATGAAGGACCATGTTCTCCGGTTGGTATAGTCATTTTCACATGTAGGTGGATACAGTACCCCGATTTGAACTTAACTACAATGCGAACTTCGCATTTGGGTTGGAGATTACGGTTTTCCAATATAAGCATGCAGTCCAGCGACAGCTCCGAGTTGAAGCTTCTCATTTTTTAACATTTTTAACATTTTTAATCTTCTTTTCCAGAGTAAACAAAAATGTTTAAATATGTAGTACTACGCTAAATTTAAGTAAAAGGTGGGGTAGATGATCAAGTAACAAATTGAGAGTAATTTCAGCGTAACTACATCATAGTTGTAGTTTGATCGCACACACTACGAACTACAACCTAAACAGATATCAAACTACAAATACAACCACTGAGATGAATTCATACCAGGGTTGTTAATATCAAACTCGAAACTCGACTCGACTCGAAAAAACTCGAAAATGTTCGAGTCGAGCTCGAAAACTCGAAATTTTCCAAAACTCGAAATTTCCCAAAACTCGAAATTTTCCAAAACTCGAAAACTCGAAAACTCGAAATTTTGAACTCGATTAACAACCCTGATTCATACCGTTGCCCAGAGATCTTTATAATCATCTTTCCAGTTGTCCTTCTTCGATACGATAACAGTCAACATGGAGGCCCCTTTGAATGTAACAGCCGTTCTCCTAAATACTTCGTTGGTAGTATTCATACCCGCCGAACACGTATATGAGGTAAGTCATGAATTCAGAGACACTTATTTAGTTTTTATGAACATTGATATTATAATAATTGAGACATTTGGGTGTCAGTTGTTTTCACACACACACACACATAATGTTTTTTTTCTCCGAACGGAAAATGTGTTTTGAGCGTATATAACAAACTATAGACTACAAGTCGAGTTTGCTGTTTGATCACTTGAAACATCTAGAACCCATCCTAGTCTCACGAAATTCCGCGGTAGACTGATCCCAAAACGGATAGAAACTTATTACAAGTTGTTTGTTTTTGAATATTTGACGTGACCGCAATGTGAATAAGCACGGAGAAATTTTGTCACGATTGGTTGGAATGATCAAACTACAAATTGGTCCACAACACTTCTCGAGTGGGTGACGATTAAGCTCAAACACATTGAGCGGATGTCTCTTATCTCTTATTAAAAACTGTATGAGTTGTTTCTCTTCAAACTTTCACAGCGATAGTCAACTATTCTAAACAATCCATTGTGATACTTTGAGCTTTCTGTTGATGTCTAAAATCGAGTTATAGGTTGTAGCTTAATGCCTTTGAGCTTAATCGTCACCCACTCACTTTGCAGAACTTCATCATCTACGTTCGGAAGTCGACCAGTGAACATTATTGGAAATACGAGGCCCTGAACGTCAGCCAATCACAGCAGACCATTACAGTATCCGACTTCCCGTTGGATAGGACCGCCAGGTACAGTTATACTATTGGTCAACTGCACAGTCACGTGAGACACGTTAAACACAGCAGAACTCAGGAACATGTAATGACAAAGTGGAAGATTCCTCATTAGAATGCTAACTTTATGTGACTATTCAATTTACTTCTAGTATAAGATCACTTCAACACCCACTCCGGGTGTTGAAACACAACACCCACGGAGTGTACATACACGTAGTAAAAAGACGTACAAAAATCTTAGTTCCGCTTTTAGTGAACCTGGGCATGGTTCAGTATATATTGTTTCTTCATAAACCGAACACGAGGAGATATCGAACTCCGAATTTTTCCACAGTACTTTTCTTTCGGAATTCACGATTCATTGTCGTGATGTTCATTGTCGTGTTCTTTACACAGCAGAAAAGCTTGCTACAGTACTTTTCCGTCCCAACTGTTCAACAAATTCAGATAATTTCCAGTTATCGTATGAAGGTGTCTGGCATAGTGAATGGCCGAGAAACGGAGCAGTCGGAAGAGTTCGACCTGACCGTCGAGCAGGGTCGGTTACATTTACCAATTCGGTTACTCTATTGTGTTTTGTACAGTATGTTTATTTAAAGGTGAAATTACCGTACAATGCAGGCCTTCAGGACGATCATTAACTGTCCACGATCGAATCTGCACATTTTCCGCTCATATTCGAGAAATTTCATTAGTGCAAATCACGTGTTTTGGTGTTCGGAATGTACTGGCGCCGTAGCAAACTGATAAAACATGATCACATTCTGGTCAAATATAGTAGAAGTAATAGCATTGTCACGTAAAGTAAGCCTTCTGTGGGGAATCGTGTACATTGCACGTTTGTGAGTTATGCTGTGTTTAACATGTTTCACGTGACTCTGCAATTGACTTACGCTATGGTTGCCGACTTTCGAATCGTTTGCCTAATGTATGTGAACTTGGGTCAGGTTCGAACCAGATAGTACTGTTGTTAAAGTTGTCAATTCATGAGAATTCGCTACGGTGCCTGATCTTTCAATTTGAATGACTTAATTGTATTCATTCATTCCAGCTCCAACGCCCGCCTCTGAAGAAAGTGGAGCTGACAAACGTCGAATTCTAAAAGAACCTCCACTTTAACTCTGGTAAACGTCACGTGAATCACGCAAAACGTGTAAAACACGTTAGATTACGTGAAGATGTAATGGTTAGGCTGAATGACTGATTAGTCTTTGTCATATTTTCATATCTATGATCACAAATATCATATAATTTATCCTGTGCATGGGTCATATTCTAGTCCGAATTGTTCTGGGTTTCACTATTTTACACTACAATCTAGATCTGGAAAAGAATGCATAACCAGTTTTGATATTCTTCAAAATGATGGGAAAAGTAGCATAACATGAAAAACATCAAGATAAAAGCACAACTGCTTCAACATTGAACTGTACGCCTTTCGCATCTACGTTTATCTGGGAAACAATCTTTTGTTTTTCCCTGTTTTTTCAGCTCTTGTGGTCATTATTTTTCAAAGTTTTAACTCTAACTTTTGTGTAACGGCAACATCATACTGTATCCCAAAATACTGATGTATGTAATGTTTGATTCCATACTAGTTATTTCAAATTCATCTAAGTACAAACTACAAACAGCTAATTTTTGAATGTGATATTGTGCCTTTTATTTTCATTTTTTCACCAAATGTCTCGGAAATTTATTTCGTATACACTAATATTTGTATTTTGCTCAGAGCTTCGTTTACATATTTTGTCTTTCTACTCATGTTTTCTCATTTTGGATGATTCCAATAAATGCAAATTATGATTTAAACTGTCAAGAAAAATGATATACCATCGATTTTCAAAAAAAAAACCTGGAACAGTGACGCGGTCAGGAATTTCGGGGAAATCATTCGGTCGTTTCTGGCACATAATGGGAAATTTACAACCTTCACATGTTATTAAACCCTGTGAATCCATATGATGTTACTGTGACCATAATCCAGTTGTAGTCTGATCAGCTAATACATAAGATTTCCTGATTAATGTCAAAATTGTATCATGATCAAACTACAAATAGCTGCTAGAACTGCCACCCAACTGTCAATGTCTCACCGTCCTTTCGAAGAATCAAAAACTATCTCTCACACTCAGATCTAGCGGTTAAAATATAAAAGTGTTTTTCAATATATAAATGCACCTCATGCATATTTTCATCTTCATATTTGGATATAAAACTTTATTGAACAATTTGGGTCAGAACTACAGGGAGAACTCAAAAAAACGAGAGAGAAAACAGAGAATATAGTACTTCAATCAATAACAGACCTAATGATAAGGCATCAACAGATTTCAACAATATAACCATGACTAAAAAATTGTACCTCGGTTTACAGCTCAGTATTTTAACGAAAACAACACAGTTTTTACATAGAACCTGGGATACAATGTCAATGAACAAAACCAGATCGACCGGGCAACAAAACAACATCTAAAGGTTGGAAATATGGAAAACGAACTAAAATAGGGGTGAACAGAGAAAGGTGTATATTAGACATTCTTCAAAACTCGAAACCATTGAATTGATCCTCATGAACTACTACGAGCATACTATCATAAAAACTTCGACTACTCAGTGAATGACCCGAGACGCTCATTTTCAATGTGTATTGGACTAATTTCACCAAATAACGCAGTTCAACAACACAACTTTAGGCGAGACTGAAATCATTTAGAATAATTAATTTTGTATTGAGAATAAGACAATAAGAATATACTTCGCATCAGCTAGGGGATTCCAGTGATTTCTCCAGCAACGAGCGAACCACGTCAATTGACAGCTTCGAGTAGAGATCCGACTTTAGCACTTTTTGAATATTCGCACGCGTTTTCAGATGCGACAGACACCATTCCTTAAAAGATCATTATTGATAATTCAAAATACACCGGTAAAACTTTTCCAGTAGCCACAAAGATCCATAAACGGTTTTCGCCAAAATCGATTGAAAATTGAGAATGCCTAAATTTTATGACAAATGAGACTGGGAAACGGATGTCTTTTCGTGAAATAAGCACAAAAATGTACAGACCTACAGCGTGCATACATTTTGAAGTGCAAATAACAATATTGTGATGATGTTGATAACATTGCGAATACTGGGAAAAGTGAGCGAATACTGCAATGGTGATTTGCACATTTTGGTTGCATTTGAAAGCAACCAATGGTTTCGTACACATGCCACCTGGTTGCATTTTGGTTGCATGGTACCCCTGCCCATACCTACAAGAGTGCCAATGCAAAACTATACCAAATGACTGATATCAATACGCAAGCTAACTGTCAGCCGGTTGACCACAAACAATCCATAGTATGATGATCACCCCCCGGTGAAGAAGCGATTGAAACAATAGTAAGGTGAAATAAAAAACAAACTGACCAGGAGATCGTACATGGAGTACTGGAAAGCCCACTGCAGCTTCATGAAAATATCGGTTTTCGAGTCATCCGACTTGAGAAACTTCTCACACTTTCTCAGCACCCCATCGAACATGAATCTGTCCGCCAAACGAAGAATGAACTTCACATTTTCACCTGGAATAAACACTAAATTCATCCGATATTTCACTAAAGTTAACATTGTATACAAGAAACAAAAGATAAATATCCGGAACAGTGCCTTATGACAACTGTTCAGTTGCTTTTTCTGCTGCGTTGAACAAGTTTCACATGGACAAAGTAAAAAGACAAAAAGGTACCTGTGACTTTCCATTTGGATGGATAAACCATTAGCATAAGTTGCATGAACTCCTTCTTGTCTCCGTCCATTTCTTGGAAAGGGAACCCATTCTCATCACAGTCCATGCCGGACAGACGATCTTTTGTGGCACAAAAGTACTCGGAATGGAAAGACAGATACTGTAAAACAGGAAAATGGTCAATTCAAAATTTATGAACAAGGACGAAATTCACACATTCCTAATTCTTTTAAAAACTGTGCGAAGTATTCAAAGAATACGTCGCGGAAAGACTTCTTCTCAAAAAGTTTGTTCCCTAAGATGTTAAGTAACATGGACGAAATTGAACGTGATATAGAACATACGGTGCAATTGATGAAGACATCACCCCCTCCAAATTTGAAGATCAGGTCGGAATCCTTGTTGGCTTCCGTAAAATCATATGAGAAAAGACTGCGACACCTGAAATCAGTAATACGACATTGCCCGAAAAGTCAGAAAACGACCAAAAGACGGCCCTCTAAACTCCACAAACTTATCGTACGTTTTAATGAAACTGAAAAATCACAAAGTTAAACAAACGCAATAATCGAACGAAAAATGCGTTCCGTCCTGTACAATAATCCCGTCTAACTGGTGTGTGTCTCCCTTTACAGAAAATCGACACTGTTCCCTACAGCCACTAGTAAAATTTTCGATTAGCAAAATCATCAATATGTTTTAAGGAAGGAATACATTCATGTCCCAGAGGTTTTTCCATGAATACTTTTCTACTTACCTGAGGCCAAACATATTCGTGGTAGTGAACTCCAAGTCGACGTCTACCACACTTCGCACACTTTCCTGACCGATTTCAGGAATTTTAATAAACGGCATCGTGCGCGCAGAACCGAGTGACCAGGTCCAGCCGACAGCTGAACGTTGGTACTTCTGGCATGCCGACGTAATCTGCATAAACAGGCAACCAGAATAAGTCATTCAAAATTAAAAGTCATTAAAGTAAAAGTCATTCGAAAGTAAAAGTCATTAAGTATAGAAACAGTTGAGAATCCAAAATAAAGTTTCCGAAAATTTTCGTAATTTTCAAATCCTGACTTAAAGTGAATTAATGACTTTTACTTTTGAATGACTTTTTCCTGATACCGCATAAACAAGGTCGAACTAATATACACACGTGCATTCTAGGTTTTCTTCATTATTATATTTTACTTTTACCTATACATTCTATAATTTATTCTTATATATCCTCACTTTACTATGTCTTCTTGATACACTAACGCAGTAATTCAACCGCCGATCGTGCAACTATGGAACAAAAAAACAAATTAGCTCCACTTTTCACGGAGCTTATCGATTTTACTTAAACAATTACACACGAAAACGCGGATCTCAGATGTCTCCCCGAAGTTTCAGCGAAACTTTACGGCGCGATCTCAGTTCGTTCAAAAACAGACCCAAGTTTAGAAAACCCCCGCTTTAGTGCATATAAAAGTATACGAGAACGAACAGGAGAACAAACTAACTCTTCCTGTTTTCAATGTGGCACTGTCTTCTATTCCTGACAATTCCACCGATGTACGAGCACATATACCCCATTCTGCCGAATGTATCTGAAAACGGCCAATTATACATGCAACCCGGCTGCTTGTGTTGAGAACTCTTGATTGATTTCCAAATCAAAATGCAGAAATATATTGGTTTCATAACCAGCACTGTTCTACACAAGCAACCCGGTTGATTTTGGCTGCATGAAACAGAAGGGTGTATCACAATTGTGCTATGGAGACAGTAAGATGTGGTTGTGTCACGGACAGTGAAACCTTACATTCACTCCAAAATTCATTTCGAAAAGTCACGTAAAACTTAACGTACGATTCAACTTCCATGAATATTGTATTCATGATCTATCGTATTCATCTAAAGGAATTGGAACATTCTGGCAACCGAAAATACGACTATAACTTCTTTCTTTCCCAATGTCGTAAAATCCGTGAAATAATAAGAAAATCGACCGATAAACAAACGACTTACTTTCGTCAGTAGTGTCCTCTTAATGGATAGTTTCTTGTCATCCGCTTCCTTTCCAATAGTAACTAGCCTGCAAGTTAGCGATGTGTAAGCGGAATCGTTAAAAAAATGTTATGAATAAAGGTTGGCTTTCGAAAAACGCCGTTTCGCCGTATCAATCAATAGTGGAAACCAACAACAGTCAGAACGTACCATTCCAAATCAGCCAAAGAGAACCGGATCTCTACCGGTCTGGCAGTAGTGAAAATTACATCGTTGAGACGAGTTGCCACGAATTCCAGCTGAACACTTCTCTGCACAGCTCTATCCCTGTCGAGGGTGGCAATTCTAGGAAAAGAGGCCATTCTGTCTGTATTTGTGGACACCGTTCCCCTCATGGGGGAGCTCGCTTCATCCTTCGATCTTTCAGCGGAGAAAGCTTCTCCCGAAGCAGAGGAACGCATCACTACCTGAATTTGAAATATGTGTGCACTATCAGCCAACACGAACTTGATAGGCATCTTATCACCGCATGAACTCGTCTTCCATGAACTAATCAGAGAAGGACACCTTTAAGCGCTTCTGTTGTGTTCAAATTTCAGAGAACTCTGCAGCAAAACTGCAATCTTTACTGGAGAGTTTACTGAAAGTTGTCTGACCCTTCCCCGCCCGCCCGCTCAAGACCCGCTTACACTATTCTGTGAAAAATGGCTGTCGATTGCGGATAGGTTGAAGGCAATAGCCGTAACCCATGTAGCATGTGCATGACAACTTTCGTGAAATTCATAACTCAACTTGTTTCTAGCTGAGGAACATTCAATGTACTGTCCTCTGATATATGATAAAGAAATATAGGTTTGGAAATATGAAGCAGAATCGCCAGAAAGAAATGATACTGATCTACTAATACCAACCTTGTTCTGCTTCTGACCATGGTGTATCTTGACAATCTTGAGTCGATATGAAAACTTGCGAAACTAAAAAAGAAAAATATACTCGATCATTATTACCTCTGTACTGTGATTTGTTTTGCTTCTGCTTTCTGTTATGGCGATAATGCATTTTCCCACTATGAAAAGGCAATTCACATTTCATATATGCACACTAACATACAAAATTGGAGGCCAATTACACAAGCAACCGGGTTGCATGCAACCGAAATGCAACCGGATTGCATGTGTAAAGACAGTTCGGTTGCTTTCTAAATGCGACCGGGTTGCTTTCGGTTGCTTTTCAAATGCAACCAGATTGCATTAAAAACAGGATAATGTCCGAAAATCAACCCGGTTGCATTTTGGTTGCATGTGTAAACCGCCAACATTGGAAAGAACAACATTTGTTGATTTTTCTATTTTAACTGGAAGTTCCGGAAAATAGATCCACCGAAAACTGAACGGAATAACAAGTTTCCATCGATCTCTGCTGTGACGCTTCCCACGAAATTGGTGAAACTACCCTGCTGCTCTGCACCCACCCATCTAACCGTCCCACAAAAAGTACCCCGTTCGCCATTTTATAATCGTGAAAATTCGGCCAATTCCAAAAGGAGCCGGGTATTTCGTTAACCCTATCAGGTAGCCTTGAACGGGCTACCTGGTTAACCCTTTTGTAACCCTCTTTTACAATGTCGTTTAGGGGAAATTTGGGGTTACCTAGTGGTTAACAAAAGGGCTAACCAGGTAACCCGGTTAATGGTTAACTACTACGGTTAACGAAATACCGGGTTATAATAAAAAATTCGCCTGAAAATTCATGAATTCGCAGACTCTCCCGATGTCGGCAAAAAAAGAGCCGGTTTTTTTCTTTTCACCATTTTGATGCTCAAACCTCTATTTTTTTTTCAAAGTATTTGTGGGTTTGCTTGATGAAACTAGATTGGGAAATAGGGAACTTAACTAACCTTGGGAACACCAACAATGCCTGGAACACCGACTCGTTTGCGTTTGACCTGCTTCCATCGATAGCAGAGCTTTCGAAGCTGAAAATGAAAGTGATAAATCGCAACCACTACTGTCTATGGTATGTTCGTGCTTCCAAAATCGCGAGTGTAGTGGAGATTTGACTGTATTGAATTGTACATGAACTTTCAGAACAATATTTATTTGAGTTATGAAACCGGTTTTCATGAGACAAAAACTACCAAACACTGAACCAAATAACTTGATTACTTCACACCAGCCCACCTATACGCTATTTTAACCAGGCGTATGGTCGGAATACCTGCACCCGGCTTTGCGAGGGTGTTTTGGATTGGAAAACAAATATAGTGGGAGTCTGAACAACTTATTTCCCACACGCTGATTCTATGTTTCAATTGAAAATGAGCAAAAAGTGAACGATTCCATGATGTGGTAGGGTAACACGGGTGGAAATTGTAGCTGGGGTATAGAATTCGCTCTTTCCAAACACGCTTATATATATACTCTGTTTCACCAATCTATGTCCTTCTACAGTAATCCGTCAACGATTAGAAAGGTGTTTTCTATGAGATAGTTGATTATTTTGGTTCCAAACTCTAAGAGTTTGTACTAGAAAACATGCAGAAGACACTACCAAACTTTGATGATAATTCGAAACCCGGCCATATACTAAACTTTGACTAGGAAGTTTGAACGGATTACTGTAGAGGGTTATAAGCGGGTGGAACTAACTTTACGGTGTTTGTTGCCCCTATCCTACTGTGTTTCAACCAACCTTGCTTTGAATACTGCTGCCGCGTGTCTTGACCATCCTGAATCGGTACGCGAACTTACGAGGCTGAAAGGTAGTCAGAGTTCTAAACATCTAATCCGATTTTTACTAAGTTGATGAGAACTTGGATTATTACAACAATAAATCAACGTACTTTTATTGACCAATTCCACAAGGAACCCGGTATTTCGTTAACCCTGCCAAATTAATTCCATTCACCCTTTAGTAACCGTTTTTTTTTCTAACGTCTTTTGGGCGAAATGGTTACCAAGTGGTTCAACTCAATGAAAAGACACAAGATGTGTGGAAAAGTTGACATATTTTCTAAACGATTCAAAAAAGTCAAACTCAACAGTTTGTTTTCTAGACCAGAACATAAAATGTCATATTTACTTGACATAAGATTTTTTTACATCCTTTTCAGGTATCAAATTGACCATACGAGGTGCTTCAACATGAAAGCCTTCAAACCAGGATTTTCTGAAACTTTATCGAACGAGAAAAAAAAAACGAACAAGTGCAGTAGAACAATACCTGAACAGATCGTGGAAAAATTAAAAAAACTTAACTATAGTCGTTGAGCGTGGAATAAAAAGACAATATTCACACAAAATCTTACACAGTAACATACAACGAGAAAGGGTGACGCCAAGATCATAGAATACAGTAAAATCTAGTCAAAATAGCGACATCATGTAATCATGTCTATGAAAGTTTTCATTAACTGACTAATAGGCGAATACGAACAAAATCACTCGAATAGGTAAAACCGAAACCTAACTAGTGAGACGGAGTAACTTTTGAAATAGCAAACTCAGAATGTTTGCGGGTAATTGACGGAAATATTCCGATTCCTCCACCTTGCTGATGGCTTGGCGAGTTCGGAATTGAGCCATACACCAGTTCTGTAGAATTCAAGTTGGAACTTCTGCTAGTCGTTAAAGTAGGACGATTACGTGGACCGCTCCAGACGTATCGGTCCTTTAAACTGCAATTGTAAAATGTATTGCATTTCAAAGGACAGAGGCGTTGGAATTGGTCCAGGTAATCGTCTTTCTTTGATGCAATCAATCAGTCATGAAGCAAATTACGTTTTTCGGTTGTTCTTCTCCTACTTTTTGTGATTCTGAGCTGTGGGAACAAAAATGCATCTGTTTGAAGGCTTCACTCCGCGGTTATGGGTAACACTTTTGTTATCCACTTGGGGTCCGCGAATTTCACCCAGAAGACGTTGAAAAAGGGTTACCAAAGGGTTCATTGAAAAAGATCAAACGGTGTAATTTGCCCTGTTCGATCAAACCTGTAAATCCATCATTGAATAGAGAGACGACCAGTGCAGCTTCAATACAATATCCGTCTTCTGTCCGGAGAAGTGCCCCATCAGAAACTTCTCGCACTCCTTCAGAACCCCGTCGAACAGGAATCTATCGGCTAACGGCAGGATGAACGCCACATTCTCATCTGGAATATAGGAGGTTGTTGGTCTAAAGTGAGATATTTTGCTTATGTAATGTGATTTTGGTTGCATTTGAAAAGCAATCCGGTTACATTTGAAAGCACCCAATAGTTTTGTACACATGCAACCCGGTTGCATTTTGGTTTTATTCAACCCGGTTGCTTATGTAATTGGCCTAGGTTGTTATGACGCATGTTATATGATTTTTCGTCAAAAAGTAAACACTTTCTAATTTTCGGCGCAAAATTAGTCCGTTTCCGAACTTTTATGACTTTAAAGAAGGAGGATTATGTAGTCCAACCCCAAAATTTCGGCCCCTTTGAACTGGAATACATTTTTCAATTACAGTTCGAAGGACCGAAGCCTCGGAATTGGTCCCTATAATCTTGCTACTTATATGGTTTCTTCATCCAAATGAGGTGAGGAGTTGCAACTGGCAACGGAAAACTCCGACACGAGTTCATAATCGACTTTTCGATAAATTTTTAAATTTTGAACTATTTGGCTCTATCTTTAGTTGCCTAGCGTTTCCACTACCTTTTGAAGAATGTAGTGTTTTACGGATTGAACTTTTCTACCAGTGAAGAACAAAGAAAGCCACGTCTAATGGCCAATGCGTTCACTTTAAAATGACTTTTACTTTAATGACTTTTAAGGTATGCTTTCATACCTGTGACTTTATGGCTGGATGGATAGACCATTTGCATGAGTTCAATGAACTCTTCTCTTTCTCCTTCCATTTCCTCAAAAGGAAAGCCGTTCCCATCTCGTTTCATTGCTGCCAGCCGATCCTTTGTGGCAGCGAAATAGGGAGAATGGAAAGACAGAAGCTGGAAAGAGGAAATGATACATTGGTTTCCGTGGTTTCATCCTTCTCATCCTTTTAATAGCGTGGAGGGTTACAAAGAACAAACTTTTGAACTAGAAATGATTTTTCCCTTTTCCGAAAGACGTTCAACTTTTCAAACTTTCTTGACATATTCACATGTCGGCGTTTTTATAGACATGCAAATGCAACCGGGTTGCATGTAACCAAATGCAACCAGGTTGCATGTAACCAAAATGCAACCAGGTTGCATGTGTACAAATATATTGGTTGCGTTCAAATCCAACCGGGTCGCATCTCAAATGCATTTGTATACAAACACAGGCAACCGGATTGAATTCCGGTTGCTTGTGTAATTGGCCTTTTCCGGTCTGCCCTACTAGCCACTCAGTGCACTCGAACGTGATCTACAATTTTCAACTATTATTCTAAGTTGGCTGTGTTTAAAACTCTGGAAGCGTTAATAGTGAAGCGAACATGCGTATCGAATTAGTTGAGGTTACCGCAGGCCTGAATCAATGAACAGCATGAACGACATTGTTTTACGTGTAAAAAGTACGAATGCGGCTTCAAAGAAGGATGATTTATGTGGTCCAATCCCAACTGTTCAGTTCTTTAAACAGCAATTGAAAAATGTATTGCAGTTTAAAGGACCGCAGCGTTGGGATTGGTCCACATAAACGTCCTTCTTTCAATAGTGACAAACAAACGCACGTTGGCGTTAATGTAGACGTCGCCGTCTTCAAACTTGAATACGAGGTCCGAGTCCCGGTTTGGCTGCGTGAAATCATACGAGAAGCGACGGCGACACCTTAAACAAGGAAAATATGCTATGAAACGTGAAAAAAGACCAATCATCTAGAATCTAGTAGCACACCAGTAAATAAAAGAAAGCTCAAGGCAAGTGATACAAACTAGGAAAATAAGAGAAGAGTATGAAAAGCGGTACGTTTCGCCTCTAGCCCAGACGTGACCACTTGAATCAAGATACCTTCCCAAAGTTGGCCAAAAAGTTGTAACCGATAGGAAAACCAGCTACCTTTTGATGCAACATGCAGAATCGTGTGAGAATAGTCACACCTCATGGCGGTTGTAATCGAACGAAATTTGCTGTTTCTCACCTGAATCCGAACATCTCCTTGATTGTGACCACCACTTCCACATCGACCACGGTTTGAACCGCTTGCCGACCCTCTTCTAGTGCTGGCATCATATTAGACCAGCGAGCGTCGGGCAAACCTCGCCATCTCAAACCGAGAACTTCACAATTGAAGATACCCGACTCGAGCTCCATCTCAACATGAATAAAATAGTTTATTCGCGATAAAACGGAAAACGGCCCAATTCCACAAAGAACCCGGTATTTCGTTAACCCGCTCAGGTAACCTTGAACGGGTTACCCCGGTTAACCTTTTTGTTAACCCATTTGTAACCCTTTTTTACAATGTCTTTTGGGAGAAATTTGGGGTTACCAAGGGGTCAACAAAAAGGTTAACCAGGTAACCCGATTAATGTATAACTGATAGAGTTAACGAAACACCGGGTTAAATATAGAATTCGCCGGGAAAACGGACTACTTTTACGCCAAAAAGAGAGGATTTGTTGAATACAATGATTTATTAATTATTATAATTGACTCACATCGTCCGATTTCCACATACGGCCAGCGGCGTCGGTCCTTGACAGCCGAATTCTCGGAGAAATCGATATTTTCCACTGGTTGGCGGTGATCTGCGAAACAGACATCATTAACTCAGGATCTTAGTTTTAGGTTACCTACCGGTTACTTGTGAGGTAAACTAAAAAGGGTTACCAAAAAAACCCGGTTACATATAGAATTGGCCTGACTAGTTTCGTGAAATATAAATCCTCACCCAAGGCTGTAGGTGTATGGCAATAGATAGATTCCTGCCTTCCTTCTTTTTGATAATGAACTTCCTGAAACTGAAACATATGACGATATGACAATGTGAGAGCACACACTCACAATAGGCTGGACTCACTCCAAAAAAACCCGGGACCCCCTGACCATTTCGATCCGGGACCCCCTCGCATCGCATTGAAAAACACGTAAAATGGAGATTTTATAAAAATTTCATAATTAAAAACTACTGGGACCCCCCTTTTTCTGGCAAAGTGGTCCGGGACCCACCGGCTAATGCGAGGCATTGTGAGTGTATGTGTGAGAGGTGAAAGGGGGAATTGGAGAGAGAAAGAGTGTTGCCCTAGTGACCGGATCGAGCCAAACCATTTCGATTAAAAGGACCCGCTGTAACATAAAAAGCATGGTTGGCCCATTCTAAGTCCCCCATCATTCATACTGGCACCATAGGCTGTTGATCACAAATGCGCGTTTGGTCGAAACTGTATTGCAACCAATCTAGAGACAATGGGGCACCGGAGAGTCAAACGACGATAGGAAAAAACAATCAAAATGAAAATGAATGAACAAACGTCTCTAAATTATGAATCTCCATTCAAAATTTGCTTGAATAGCGTACCCGGCTGATCTTATAAAATACGACCACAGGTCGTATATGTATTTGGATGAACTGACCACGGCATGGTTCCCAGGGAGAAGGGAATGGCTTCACGATCCGCGGTGAATGAAAGTTCGCCATTCGTACGAGTAGTCGTGAAGTCCATTTGGAAATTCAACTTCTCGGTTCGATTTCGGTCGAGGACTGTGATATTCGGCAGATCGGGATCGGCATTGATAATTTCCCGGTTTCTGACATTTTCCCGCGGAATGGTAGAGGTGGACACATTCTTATGTTCCTTTGAAACTCCGGCCAGAGGGCGACTAAGCGCATCCTTGAAATGAGAAGTGTAAGTGAATGATATACATCAAAAACATATATATATATATATATATATATATATATATATATATATATATATATATATATATATATATATATATATATATATATATATATATATATATATATATATATATATATATCGTACAATTTTGTAGTTGAAGGGGGGGGGGGGGGGGGTTATTGTTCTCATGTCTAAGATGTGCAATATCCCCCACTCGTTTAACAAACACCCTTTCCCCTAAACTCAGCTTTGCCGAGAGTATTGAGGGGTGAAGATGAGATATAGTGAGAGTGTGGAATCTTGGTTTCCCACACGCACACGCTGATACCTTTTCATTTCAAAATAAGCAAAAAAGTGAAGGAATACACGATGTGGTAGGTAACCCGGGTGGAAATTGTGGGTGTTGAATTGGTGTTGCTTATCCAACACGATACGGTGTTTGATGCCATATGCCATTGGTTTACTTTTCGTTCAAAACTCCTAACTTATATCGGAGAATAGTAAAGGCGCCTGGTTGCATGTGCAAACCGCCCCTATATCTCCCGTCTCCTTTACTGTTCTCCGATAAAAAGCAACCCTGTTGCATTTGGAAAGCAACCAAACTTTCTTTACACATGCAACCCGGTTGCATTTTGGTTCTTTTCAACCCGGTTGCTTATGTAGTTGGCCTAGGACACATGTTGGTATAACCCGCGCGGCAACGTGTTACCGTTCGAAGTAACGGTAAAAACCACATTTTGCGTTGGAAAAACAGGTAACCGGTTTTTTAATTTAGGTTACCATCCGGTTACCTACTGAGGTAAAGGTAACCTAAAAAGAGGTTACCAAAAAAGGATTAGGTAACCTAAAAACCCGGTTAGATATCGAATTCACCGTAAACACCGTGAACAGGACATAACTTGGTTCTGCGACTTTCCCTTGCTAACCGTTTCTATGGTAATACTAGTGATTGTAGTGGTGACAGTACTTATATTCGTGCTTTTGACCTTTATTTATTTGTCACACCTTTGTCCGGTCGTCCTCTTTATTCTGGTAATGCACTATAACCAACCTTGGCTTGAATACTGCGACCGCGTGTAATGACCATCCTCTGATACGATATACGAAAATTCACAAAGCTGAAAATAAATAAACGTTATAAAGTATTTGTGTACATATTTAATTTATTGATTCTAGTCGTTTCGAGACGGTGCGTTTACTCAGTGTTTGAGACTATTTTACTTTCGCCCCCCCCCCCCACTTTTTTAGTTTTAGCCAAAATACGTCCTGTGTTACTTTCACCCCACACCATGGGAGGTGAAAGTAATATGGCTCCGTTTCAATTAAGAATCACAAGGGTGGGGGGCGATTCTTAAAGATTGCCAGGCATGTTACTTTCACCCCCCCCCCCCCCCATTTACGTTAGTGGGGGTGATTGTACAATGCCGACATTTAACTTTAGCCCACCATTTTCTGTTGAAACTAGTGCGGGTAGGGGCCAAACTATCACGGGGGGGGGGGGGGGGTGCGATTGTACGGTGGGGGGCGAAATTCAATTTTCCCCAGTGTTTTTGAAAAAAATAGACTATTCTTACGAAGTAAACTAACGTACCTCTACTATTTATAAAAAGAATATTCAGTGTCCTTCGCTCTCTCCTCAAGAGACCAATCGAGGGTCGCCAGTCAGCTAAAATCACGACCAATCGGCTTCCAACTCAGAATCTGCCCTGAATGAAAAATATTTGCACGAAAACGGAAGGAATGTTACAAATTATATAGTGAAAGAAAATGCTAACGCGCGCAATAAAAATTGAGTGAGTGTCACACAAAAATAACCATCCTATATTTTAAAAATTGACGGTTCCCGCGGCCGTCATTATAGGTATGTCGTAGTTGAAAACACAATAAAAGAGAAAAACTACATCCTAAAACAACCGAAAAATCCATGTGCATTGAAATTCACAACATTGCACATGATAGAATACTTGTTTGATATATTGAACCACCGAATGTTTTTACCATTCTCGATATTTCCTGTACTGAGTGATAGTAAAAACGCACTAAGATCAAACTACACACACAGCAGAACCGAAAACAGAGAACGGGGTTAACCATTACCTAGAGCGCTTGATAAACCCTGTTGTATAAACGTGAAAAACGTGAACAGGTCACGTGAAAGAAAGAAAGTTATTCGGATAGATTGGTAAATGACTTGTGGTGGTTTACACATGACCCTCAGGAGCAATAGAAAAAACAGCTTCCAACAAATTTACTGTGAACACCGAATATCATGATCATAAGACAGAAACAAAAAAAGATCATATTACAGAAATCAAAAACATGCAATTAATTTCAATACAAAATCTTGCTCCCTCCATTTAAGATGAAAAAACGTTTTCCTGAAGGAAACAGAGATCAAGATGGTGTATCGAAAGTGAATCTTACTTTGGAAAATCAGACCAAATTCTGACAGTACGCATATACAGATAAAATGAGAAAAACTTTAAAACTACCACAGAAAAGCCAATCATGAAAGAGATCAGCAAACCTGGTGAAAAGGGCGACCGGAGGAGAAATGGTGAGACTACAAATCGCGAAATGAGCCGAAATTGGCAATTCGCCAGCGAATCGAATATCAATTCCTCCTCATGTCATACTGTAGAAATGGTGAGAAACTATAAAACCCGACAGAATGAGAGAGAAGGCAGAGAGAATGAGATACAGAGAAAACGAAGAGAAGCAAAGATAAAAGAATGAGAGAGAGAGAGAGAGAGATTCTAGGAAGAGTTGGTCGGCTATCCGTAGCTCGTAGCTCCCCTCACTTCTACTTCTCCTGTTTCGTTGCGGTGCCAATCTTTGTTGATCCCATCTGCAAAAAACGACGATAACTCGATATCCGTCAAAATTCAAAATAGATCAAACTTCAACAAAAAAAACCTTTTTCCGTTATAAATTCTATTTGAACTACTTCAACTTTCTATCAAAAGTGACAACCCAACCAAAACATACATCCTAAAAATCTGATTCTGGTATGAAAACAATCATAATAACATTCAATCACCCACGTGGAAAACTCCAAGTCTAAGTAGGGATGAAAAGGACTATTTCAAACCATTTCAAGGGAATAAATCATCAATTTATACTTAGAAACATACCTGGGTGGCCATAAAGGTACCCATATTGCAACTATCTCACGTAAATGAGTGAATATTGCAATATTAAACCACTACAAGACTCCTTGAAAAAGTGAAAATGCCTATACCAACCTGTTTGGCGAAGTCGAGACTGCGTTTCGACTCGTTTATCTGACTCGGCATTGGATTGAGGCCGACTATGACCATGGTCTTCGAGTTGCCGGCACCCAGACTGTCACTGAGCAGCATTGTCAACTTGCTGTTGCGGAACGGAATGTGCTGGTTCTGCAAATAAACTTATCAATTATCATATTAGTAGATACATGATATATACTAACTTACATACCCCAGTAAAGTTTGCCTGTTCTTTGAAAAAGAGTTTCGTTCGCGATTCAAATACAAAAAATGATGAAAAAGGCCAATTTTGCCATAGTTCACCAGGATAGAAGCCCCTTTCTTACAATTTTCTGACTATCCAGCCGAGTTTGCCAAAAAATCAGCTTGCAACCTATACAACACTAAAAACAGAGCATTGAGATCATCCAAAACTAGTGCCAACCTTGCCGAGCTGACCGCGAATGCACTGCTGCAGCTGGGATAGACTGTTGTTGATGGCCGTCATTTCCCGGAATCTTTCCGGATTCCCGTCCGAACCGGAATCCTTGGCCCGTTCCGAACCGGCCAGGTCCACCAGATTCAGGGTGGACACCGTAGACTGACCTGAAACAGAGAACACTTTACTTTACAATATAAACTTGTATTTTGCATGATTTCAAAAACCAATAGGCGAATCTACCAATATTCTACTACTATACGATCTACGAGTTTTCTCGCTATCCAGGGGAACCGCACACAACTTTCTTTTACCGGAAGAACTCAAAATCGTCTAAAACGACCAAATGTTACTGTCAGACGCCGAGCTAGACGCCTGGGCAATATTAGAAACTACTTGACTTCAAACTACAACTTAAATTGGTTACTGTAGCTAAAAAGTGACAAAACCAACCGAGTGCCTCGTTTGTGGCCTTGACCGTGAGCCGAAACACCGCATGACTTCTGCTGGAATTGGCATTCATCTTGGTCGCCGCCACTGAACGGGTATTGTCCGCCTGTTGCAGGACTCCCCAGATCTGAAACCAAACTAGTGACTGCAGAATAAGTAACCAAACATAAAATACTTTCAGCCATGAAACCGAAGTGAGGTCAACACCACACCCATCTTGTATGTGAATAGTGTATGCTTGTTGAAAACACCAGAAATAGGATGAGAAATCACAGCTTGTGACACCAAACAAATTAACTGTCATCCGCTAATGCTGTACCTACAACCAAAGTCAGAATTGAAGTTCCTAGAAAAGTATCCCACGGGGGGGGGGGGCAATAGTATACCTGATGGATGGAAGGGGGGGGGGGGGGGGGGGGGGCAACTAATAACTTACATCATCCGGTTGTCGCACGGGTCTGACCGTGAGTCCTTCCACAATGGCCGATCCCGAACCCATTTTGACAGCTAGTTTCACGCGTTTTCCCAATAGATCGAAGACCTCCTCATTGTAGACCTCGAGGTACGAAACGGATAGATCGAACTGGAATAGAATAAGTTTTAAGTTTTAATGACTTAAAACTTAAGAATAAGTACTAGAACAAGTTTTGTTCCAAAATGAGGAATATTCTTGAAAACTAATCAAACCTTCAATGGCAAGTTCAAACTGAAATGGAGGAAAGCTTAAGAAGCTTCTTTGACCGAGCGGCTGAGCGGAGGAACTTTCCTGTCACCAGTTTATATTGCAAGAGAGAGAAAAGAAAAAGCTAACCGCAACCGGCCCCATTTCCGGTAGGCTGAGAGGTGAGAGTACAAACTACAAAACGGTTCAACCGTACCTTCCATCCGACATCCGTGAGTCGATCTCTGTTCCGGAACACACAGTCGATGGCACGCGGGATGATGCCCATCTGGTCGTCCTCTCCTGAAAAAATGAGAAAAGTTACACATTTCGAAAATAAATATAAATAGTTACACATACAATAAGTAAACTTTGATCGGAAACAAAAACATTGATCGAGTCTCTTTTGAGAATAACAAGAAAGTTCGCCTATTTTTCACGCACAATTATTAAATTTTAGTCATGTTATCGAAACAAAGAGGGTTATCTTTTTTCTAGAATAGTCACACCTCACATTGGTATTTGGAAACAACTGATCACGAGAGCTGAATAACGGAACGCGTGAGTGAAATCAGGGAACACGTGATAACGTGAGCTAACGTAAAATATATATTACCTCCCCGCATGGTGTGCGTCTTGCCACTCCCCGTCTGTCCATAGGCGACGATGGCCACATTGTAGCCATGGAGGCATGACTGAAAGTGGTAAAGATGAATAGAATAAACAGCAGTCTACACAAAAAAAAGTTACAAAAGTATGAAATTCGCCACAGATCAGTGATGTGTGACTATTCTATAAGTAGTTAGTTTTTAACTCACAGACGTGAAACTCAATTTACACGTTTCACAGGACAATTTTTGTGGGTATGACCACAGAAAAAAAGAATAGCCCTATTTTCAATCAAAATACGTCCAAAACTACAAATTCGAACCAAAACGTACCAGAATGAGTTCCTTTACATCTTCGAACACACGTGCTTGGTTGATCTTGGGGTGAAAGACGTTGTCGAAGTTAAAGGTCGACTCCTTGCCGGCTTGCTGAAATAGTTGTAGTTTGTAGTCGATATGAACTCAAACTCCATAGTTTCCATTACTCGAATTAGATAAGAAGAGAAGCTAACTATACGCTAGCGTTAGCTAGAAGTTGTAATGCGAGAAAGTAAACGACATGTATGTAACATAATAGATCATAACACTGATAAACAATAAACAAATAACAATCGATATCCGTTGACCAACCTGAAATGCCACCGTATTGGGTGTTGGATAGGAGATGTGGCTGATCTCCGTTTTGTTTTCCTCCCCCAACTGGGGTCGAATGCGAACTGCCACACGGATCTGGCCCTGAAAATACAAAATAATTAGATTTAAAAACATGTACGGAATCAAATATTGTGTACGAAGTACACGTGGAACATGTGGAGAATTCGTACACGTACAGGTCCAACAGAAAAATAAAGATTTTAAATCAATATTAAAAAGTAGTAAAAGACCAAACTAGTTACTATGAACTACAATCACGTGAGATTACATATGAAACATACCCGAGTTCCTACAAGAACTATGAAAAATGAAGACTTACTGTATTCATTCGCATTCTACATGCCTATTCAACAAATCTTCGATTCTTCGATATAACCTTATTCTATCCGACAAGCTTCTATTCCACCAACATTCTGATTTCAAACTTTCTGTGCTTGAAATCTCAATAAAATCGATGATTGCCAACCTTTAAGTCGATGACGTCATTGAGCAGCTTGCGACTGGTCATATCCAACTGAAGACACTCTTCCTTCGATTGGGCCAGAAGACGGCGACACTCCTCGTGAGTCTGAAAAGACATATTTCAATAAATATTATTTTGTATTGAAAAGTAGATTCACTACCCACTTAGGTGCAAATAATCGAAAAAGTGGAAAAGCACCATTTGAATATCAATATAATTTATGAGACTCATTAAATGTCTGGTATACTGGTAAATACCACACACCAGTACGGTGAGACTGGTCTACAGAATGGAACTTTTTTTCTTCGATTTATTTACGTGAAACATGATCATTTTGCATCAAAAAGAGGCAATTTTTCCGAAACTGGCGGAAAGGATTCCGTTTTTGAGAGTTCCTGATGACAATATAACTGACAAACTGCATACCTTTTGCTCGAGCTGGTACAGTCCTTTGAGTTCAGCCAGCTCCCTGTTAAGACCCTCCTGCCGCTCACTTGATTCGGACAGACTCTGGAAATCAATACTTTAAAGAGAAAGTTGACTAGCGCTGAGAAACAGAAACGAAGCAAAATAGATAGAGGAAACCGGAAAAAGAGAAACGCTAAGAAACATCAAAGTCAAACAATTGTGGCTGCCACAAGAATCAGGGCAATTTCTAAACCGAAAAACGTCAGTTAAAAGGTGGAGAGAGTGTCGAAAAGCCACAAAAGACTTTTTGATTTGCTCTACTATTTTACATTTGAATACATATTTCCAGTCCCCTTGACCATGTATGCATGATACCACCTTCAATTAATACCTTTTGGAGTGCATCGATCGTGCTGTTTTTGCGTGCCACCGAATCCCGCAAATCGACATTTTCCTTTTCCAAGTCAGCCTGAAATAGACTTCAGTAACTTTGCCTGGAAATGAAAACAAAAAAAGCTCCTTCCCTGAAAAGTGCGAAACATGGGAGAACATTTTTTACCGAAAACTATAGGTGAACAACACGAAATACAGATAGATCAAATATATATGAGGCCCCACTTCAGATGGTAGGTCAAACTACTGGAGGGGGAGGGAAGTACACACATTTCCAAAAAGGTAGGTCAAATAGGTTACCATTCTCTTCTTGCGGTCCTCCTCAGCCTTCTTGACCGCTTCCGCTTCCGCGCGGCGCTTCTCAAAGGGCGACGGCGGACGACTTCCTGTAATTTCACTAGTAAAATACAGTCATGTAGTTTATTGGTACGACTTTTTGAAAATAATATAATCAGTATTAATCAAATCATATGAACAAGTATGCTTTTCCGTGAATTCGGGGCAAACCGGCAAACTTAGTCTTTTGTCCCAAATTTTTATTAAAAAAGGCAATTTTCAAAAAAGTGCACAACAAAGCCATCAGCAACCTGCAAAATCTTGAAAGGTCTTGAGGTAACTTACTGGTAGTGGTGTTGGCTCCAGCCGCGGGGGTAGAAACGGTTCGCGACCGCGTGGGGGCGGGGCGAGTGGCGGTTCTTGGCTGTCCGGGGCCAGCCCGATTCGAAGGGGCAGTAGAGAGGGCGGTTCGGTTCAGGTCCCTTCTGACAATTGGATTGCGGTTGCGGACAGGTGTGGGCACTAAATACAATTCAATTAATACCACAAGATTGAGATACTGATACATACACTAAACTGTGACTATCTACAATGATAGCGTTCAATTCAAACGGGCAATCTTATTATTTTATTACATCATGAATAGGCAAATTTCCCAGATATTGGCAAAAAGAGATCCCATACTTCAATTTCTGACTATTCGGACAACTTTATTGAAGTATGACTAAATGCTGGCGTATCTGATGGCGTATCTGGTCGCATGTTAGACACTGAAAACAAGAAGCCCGTTTCGCAATTTTTAGGGCTACTCGGACAACTCATCGCCTGAGCATGGAAATACTTCTACAACCAAAATTACAAATCAAGAAACTGACGTTTTGAGGCCGATTGTGGGATCGAGGGGGTCGGTCTTGTTGCCAACTTGAGACTGCGACGCTTCACTTTGTTGGCCATCGCTACGGCCGGAGCTGAAATAGGAGAAAATAACTCGAAGAACTTAAATAGACAAACGTGGGTGATAACGATTGAACCACATAATGGCACAAAGCACACAATCAGTAGGGTGGGATTACATTTAAGCAAGAAAAACTCGAGACAAATCGAAATCAACTTTCAAATTATTAAATCAAATTTCAACTTTTCGATTGTGTCTATTTCCAGCGAATCATCAGTATTGAATTATAAGACTGAGGCTACCCAACTCTTAAAACTCTTAAACCTTTCCACTGGTACGTTTACTCACTTGGTGCTGGCCTCTTCCTGGCTGCGTTCGATGAAGTTGGTCCGTCCATAGCTCGGCTTATGGACACTGAAAATAAAGAAAAACATAAATGAATACGAAATTAATGACAAATTTATAAGAAATAGAGAAAATCATCGAACGAAGATCCGAGAAGATGATAAGAACAGCGGATAAAAACTCTAATATTTTTAATGGTCAAAACAGAAATATAATTGGAGAGGTATGAGATTTATTATGTTTTACAATAAATCAAGAAAACGAGAATGGTGAACATATTTTGAAAATTATCTCTTACCGCCAAATGAAAATTCATTGTAAACGAAGGACGTCCAAACCCAGAGCGTTGGAAATAAATCGAAACGAACAAGACAAATTCAGTAGAGTTTTGAATTAAGGCAATAGAATATCGTTTAATTGTACCAAAATGAGCCTATTTCCAACATTAATAGTTTACATAGCGCAGCTAATTTTTTATATCCACAACAAAATCGTCCAAAAAAAAGCTGTAATCTATCCAAATTGGTTACTAGTCTATTTTATTTAATCCCTTCTGTGTAGAAGAACTCAAAACACGAAATAAATGTAGGAAAATACGTTAAAATCAACTAATGAGGACTAATTCGAGGGAAAAAGACGAGAAAATAGAATGCGGCTAATAGAACAATGAGCCCTCGGGTCGCCTGCACTCACTTTTGGCGGGAAAACGCCGCGATCGCGGTAGGACCAAATATAGTTTTGATCTACTGACACATATTGAGCGCAAATTTTATCATTTTTGTTTGTTTGTTTTTGAAAAGGGAAGCGTGAGAACACCATAAACAACATAGAAAATAAGTAGTTGTGTTAGCAATAACTTCCTTCGTTTTCGTTTCGTAGTTTTGTGCAGTTTTTGACCTTCTGAAACGAGAAACATCCATATTCTAGACAAAACTATTGTTGAATTTTAGTTATATGAACCAAAGCTAGACAACTACGTCGACTACGTCTGTTGGTAAAAACTGAACTATACCACATTTGATTGATGTTCAGTTGTCTGATTCCAAAACAAGCTCGGTAAATGAATTTTGCACCATATCGCTGTGTTTGTAGTTTGCTCTGTTGCTTTTCAGATCGAATAATGGCTGGCATCGAGATCAAACTACAATCAAGATTTGGTCATTGTTTGGCAACCAGAATATCTCATTACGAAATAAAACTCATTAAAGTATATCTCATTACGAAATAAATCTCTAGTAAGTACATAATTGTTGAGAAAAAGCAGAAATGAACTTCCTACTGTTTTTGGAATTCTTGAAATACTGACTGAAAATGAGTTAATGAGTTTTATTTCTCAATAAGTTTTTCAGTAATGAGTTTTTCCTGGTGCCTATTATTTATAGACAAGTGGCGATAGTCCTCGAATGGAATAGTCAATTTTTGTCGTATTTTCCGATCAAGACATGTACTTCATTACAAAAACCCAAGATTGTTTTCAATTGCACAGTCACGTGAAACATGTTAAACACAGCAGAACTCACAAACGTGCTATGACAAAGTGCACGATTTCTCCTTAAAATGCCCTTCACGTTACTGTTCAATTTACTTCTAGTATAGAGTTCGCTTTCTCAAAAGCCAGCCCATATGGTGTGAGCTGTAACTCGCTGTGTGTACTCCTTTATTGTACAAAAGTATAGTGAATAGTTTGTATCCCCCTTAAAAGACAGCCAGCTTCCCCGTCCCAATACAATCCGACCGAAAGCCGGTCTATTTAAAACATCCCCCCGCGATCCCCCGAGGCGTGACCTTGAGACAGTGAAACTCTTTATGTTATGCTTGTACACCGTTTCAATCTGTGGAATAACATTGTCTGAGCTTCTTCTTCATGCTAGACGTAATTTGAATAGTCACGTAAAGCTAGCATTCGGATGAGGAATCGTGCACTTTGTCATTGTGCACATTTCTGAGTTAGACTGTGTTTAACATGCTTCACGTGACTGTGTAATTGACTAACAGTATAAAACCAATTATGATCATTTATTGTATGAGATACGTACAGTACACACGATACATACTCACCCTTTGGCTCAAGGTGTCTGTAGCAGAGTAAAAAAGTATGAAAAGTCATTCTGCACACCATTTAAATCTCTGGAATAACACCGTATCACACGTCTCTTTTCAAGAACAACTCCTATTTCACTGTATTTGTTATTGTTGACGTTTCTTTCATAGAATGATTTGCAATTTCTCATTTGATAGTAGGCCGTTTAAGTCAAAACATGAGAAAAACCAAAAGTTGCCAAGTTTGCTGCCAACCTACCAATTACTGAGGTTCGGGGAGTTGAAAAGATAGAACCGAAAAAATGGATGTGTTGTATAGTTTATAGTTTATAGTTTTTATAGTTTGGTTGTATGTTTCACTTCATTTCACTTGCCTATTATCTTCACCTCCGGATTTCAAGCAAATCTGTTCTATTTTTCACCTATCCATTTAGTTACTGTCCTGTTGACAAGTAACTTCGTCCTGGTACGTTTTTGATGAAGTTTAACAACTTTTCTGTGTAAAACACATCAAAATACAACTCTCACACACATCTTAGTGAAGTCCATACTCGTCCTCTCATTCCACAAACACGTGCAATCATACAAATGAAAACGTGGTAACTTTCGGGCGTGTGAACTCTCTCCAAAAACAAGCGGATTTAATTTTTTTTTACAACCAACAATATTTTCTAACAAAAACAGTTATAAAGGCTCAATCTCTCACGGTTAGAGCGTAGAGTGTGCGTACTTGCGTTAGAGGAACGACCATAAGATCAATTTGTTCTCAGGCAATTCTACTACTAGTAATAATAGCAATCCTTTTTCCTTTTCTTTTTTTTTCTTAAGTAATAATAACAATCCTTTTTCCTTTTCTTTTTTTCTTAAGAAATAATAACAATCCTTTTTCCTTTTCTTTTTTTTCTCAAGTAATAATAACAATCCTTTTTCCTTTTTCGTGATTTCATTTTCAAAAGTCCAAAATGTTTTGAATTGCCGCGCAATCTCGCAACAAGGATTATGCCGACGGCCATTACGCAACGCCTCGCGACAGAAAAAAGAGAGATTTAGTGAGATATTGAGAGAGAGAGAGAGATATGAAATCCTGAACAAATTCGTATTATTCAAATCTTGCGTCGTTTTCCAATAAAGCAAAACGAACCCAGTTTGTACAAAAACGTTTCCCCTCACTCAACTGTTTCACTGATAACCTCAACCCCTCTCTAGACAAGTTCTTATCAAAGAAGGACGATTAAGTGGTCCAATCGCAACGGCTCGGTCCGTTAAACTGCAATACATTTTTCAATCGTTGTTTAAAGGACCGTTGACACGAGATTGGTCCACATAATCGTCCTTCTTTAACTTTAATAAAAAGTTTCCATATAGGTTCAATTTCTGTAGTTTCTCAATGTGTTTATCTTCTGAATCATTTTCCCTCATCCAACTGTTTCACTGGTAACCCCCCTCTCTAGCCCAGGGCCCTATTAGATCCGGTTCATCCCGTTGCACAAGTGCAGCGTAATATATCTTCCCCCGAAACTAGTTGGTTATGGCCTAAAGACTATATCAACAAACAACAAACAAAACAGGGTTTCTAGAAACTGGAAACTTCGTTTACTACGTTTTCCAAACTTGTACAGCGCAAAATTCTTTTCATCAACGTTTTCAATCAAGATGTTGTGATTTACAGAGTGTCTAGGAGACTAAAAACTTCTTTTACTACATTCTCCCAACTTCTATAGCAACACGTTCTTTTTCATCCAAGTTTTCAAATTAAAGCAGATTGTGTGACATACTCTGGCAATCTGGAGACTTTTTTCTACTACATTTTCCAAAGTTCAATGGCAACAATGGTTCTTTTTTGTCAGTCTCGGAACAATATTGCACTTGCTATTTACATATTTATGAGACTATATAAACTGATTAGTCGATATAATGGAAAGTTTTAGAATCGATAATTTTTAGTTTGGAGATTTTCCAAACTCACATTTCAACTTAGAGCCAAAACAGTGATTTATTTATTCGTATTACCATTGTATATTAGTCCCAGCCAAAATAGCTATAGGATTCGCATTTCGGGGTAGGCGTATACTGTGTATGTATGCTCCTGTGTTTGTAGTTTGAACCCGTTACTTTTCGGTCGAAATTTGTAAATTACCGTTTGATTCGACTTCAAACTACAACTATGATTCGGTCATTTCTTAATAGATGGTGAGAGAGTACTGTATACCCTCCGCTTTTCTGTGCACATTTCCTATACGTCTATCATATACTCAACGAAGTACGATTATGTGGACCGATCCCGTGTCAACGGTCCTTTAAACTGCAATTGAAACATGTATCGCAGTTTAAAGGACTCAAGCGTTGGAACTGGTCCGCACAATCGTTTTTTTAATAGATTATGAATCATAAAGGGGGGGGGGTTGGAGTAAAGTTTTTCATCCCATTATCTTGCAAATAGTGTCGACTACACGATTCTCGGCTTTAAGGGGGACTCGATAAATAAGGGTCTCGACGCGATTTGAAACGCAATTGGCTATAGGGCTTGTTTTGGCGCCGTTACGCGGCTAACATCGCTAGTTGGAACTGGCTAATCGACGGGGGGAAAAACACGTTTCTCGACAAGAAAAAGGGGATGGGAAGGGAAGAGAGAGAGGAACCTTTAGGGTTTGAACTATGTTAGGAGGGAATACGAGAGGAAAAGGAGATAGAGAGAAAGGTAGAGAAAAAAGAGAGGGAGAGATACAGATAGAGAGGGAGAGAGAAACAGGGAGAAGGGGAGAGCGAGAAGAAGATAGAGAAGGAGATAGATAGAGAAGGAGATAGAGAGAGAAGGAGAGAGAGAGCGGAGGGGGATTAGGAGGTCGGAGAATACAGAAATAAGAAGTGGGAATAGGAACTGTGAAGCAAAAATTTTATGCTTCCATCCGCTTCCTTTTGACACTCTTCCTCTCTCTCTCTATCTCATTCTCTCTCTTGTGTCCCTTCTCTCTCTCTCTTTCACTTCTCTCTCTCTCTCCTCTTCCTCTCTCTATCTCTCCCCCTCTCTCTTTCTCTCTCTCCTCTCCCTCTCTCCCTCTTTCTCTCTCCGGTCTCTCTCCCCCTCCCTCTCTTCCTCCTCTCTCTCTCTCTCGTTTCCTCTCTCGAATTATCTCACTTGCGCAAGAGTGGCTTTTTGCATCCATCAACCGGTTTGTTCCTTTTACACTCATATCATCATAACTACATAGCACCAGCGGCATCCCCCGATCAATCTTTCATAGTGGAATCTATTTCAACCTCTTGTGCTACAGTAATCTCGTTTTCAATGTGGTATAGTTACAGTATGCTTCATGAATATCTTTCATAGTCGATTCTGTTCATCATTTGCTACAGTATCCCTCATAGTATAATCTCTACCGACCTCTCGTGCTACAGTATCTTTTATAGTCGGACTCAGTTGAATGTTATTTTTCTACAGTATCCTTTTATGAATGTGCGTTTGGTACAGTATTTCCATTGTCCAACTCAAGGTGCTATAGCTACTGTATTCTTTAGTAAATATCTTGTATAGTCCGCATCACTTCAGTGTGTATCTCCAAAGTGCCTTGTAATATATATATATATATATATATATATATATATATATATATATATATATATATATATATATATATATATATATATATATATATATATATATATATATATATATATATTTCATGAGTCTAGTCCGTTTCAACATCCTGTGCTACAGTATCTTTCATAGTCTACTACAATTCGATAGGTATTCGCTTGACGGTATCTTGTATCCTCCTGTTTTCACACGAAATTCACTATTTTGATCAGAATTTTGATTTGAAAAGTAGGAAAATGACTGAAAAGCTGCTATTATTACACCCAAATGTCTCTGAATATTCTTAAAGGGGCCGAATGTTTATGTATTTTCGAGATTATAGCGACAGGCATCACAGGTTCCTTTCCATTTGAGAAATTTCAATTCGGGATTGTCAACTTCGCTCGAACAATAAAGAGTAGTCCAAAACGTTCTTTTATTTTCGTGCAAACTACCGTAATCTTTTCAAATCAGGGTTAGTTTTCTAGTTGTCACACTAAAACTATATGTTTTTTTTTTCATGTACTTGTTCTTTATGGATTGGTTTTTGATATTTTGGCGCATTTCACTGAAACATGTATTTTTGAGTTATAAATATATATAGTCGTTGCCAACGGAAAGGCGGGAGGGTACTGTATATTTCACTTTCCGCTGTGTACGCACACATGTCTTCGATTCCAAATCTTTCCCGTTATCTGCTCTAATAGCGCAGTGATTAGCGCCCTGCTACGAATCTTTTGCTCGCAGGTTCGATTCCGGCAAGAGACAGAAATTTATAAATTTGGCACTCACTATAGTGTTCGCTCTTTCCAAAGCCAGACTATACGGTGTATTGCCCGGTGAATTCCTTCCCGAACCGACTCTTCCCGAACCAAAACCGAACCGATTCTTCTAGAACCGAACCAAATTTCGGCCAGCGAAAATGGAACCGAACCGATTCATGTAATCAATGCTGAAATTGATCGACTGCGTAACGTTTATCAGTGTTTGGTTCTGTTTCATGTCGGTTTCAGTACACAAACGGTTCGGTTCCTCACCGAACCAACTGGTTCCGGAAGAATCGGTTCGCGAAGAAATTTGCCGTATTTAGTTCACACCATTCCTACTGAGACTCCTACAGTAACCTTACAAACTTTCCGAAGGCTGTTGTGAAGCTGAAAATGTGATTTATGAAAAATGCTCTCGTATATTAACTTTACGTGAGAAGGAGAAGGAGGTACTGAAATCCTCAACCTCTCCGAGCAAAAGTAAATGAGCAAAACGGCTTGAAAGTTTTGAAAACCAACTGTAGGAGTCTCAGTAGGAATGGAAAAGACTATAGCCCTTCGCTGAGTTGGTTGCTTGATCCCGTTCCTTTTCAGTCGAAATCTGTGCGTATTTTGAAATCAAACTACAACGAAGATTTGGTAACTCTCTATTTTTTGGTGACCTTTTTTTCGGTTACTTTGGTAACCGGTACGTAACCTAGAACTAAATTACGGTTACCGTACACTTTAACGAAGAACCACATTTTGCGTTAGAAGAACATGTAACCATTTCAAGTTACCAACCGGTCACCCAAAGGTAACCTCAAAAACGGTTACCACAGAAGATTAGGTTATCTGAATATATGGTCACTTCCATTTAGGTATATCGATTCTGGTATGTGGACTCGGTTGGATTTCTTTGGTAGTTTGTGCTCGTTTTCAGTGGAAATAGATAAATATAGTTTGTATCGAGATCAAATTACAACGATGATTTAGTCACTGTGCCTTCAACGCAGTCCCAATTCCAATTCGGAGTAATTCACTCGGGTCGAACGAAAAAATCAGCACACATTTTTTTCTTCCAATACTACAATCTTTTCAAATATTTTATTTACAAAAAAAGTTTCCGAATTCCAATTCGGTTTGTCCAGCTCGGGCTCGGTTTCTTTTATTGTTTGCGCTTGTTTTCCAATTCAAGTGCTCGTTCAATAGTGAATTCAATTCATTTCAAGAGCCCCTCTAAACGCCATTCTATGGCCCATCCAGACAGAAACACTGCTAAAAATACGGTGGTACCGTTTTGGGATGGTCTTATATTTTTGAGCTACCCACCATTTTTTCGTTTTGTAAAGTTATGCTGCCGTAATACAGGCACACCACCCGAGTGGTACCGTTTTAGGATTTTGCAACTTTGTATTTTTGAACAAATCGCCATATTTGTGAGTCTTGCAGCTTTATCTGAGTTTTTTTGGATTCTCAGCAATGACTCACATGACATTGTTGAAAGAGAAACACTGCTAAAAATACAGCGGTACCGTTTTGGGATGGTCTACGTTCATATTTTTTGATCTACCCACCATTTTCATGTTTTATATCGACGTTTAGATACATTCACTGGAAAGAAACACTGCTAAAAATACAGGCACACCACCCGAGTGGTACCGTTTTTTGTATTTTTTTTACTTTGTATTTTTAATCTACCCACCATATTTTAATTCTTGCAGCTTTATCTGAGTTTTTTTGGATTCCCAGCAATGACTCAGACAAAATCGTTGAGAAACACTGCTAAACATACAGCGGTACCGTTTTGGGATGGTCTACGTTCATATTTTTTGATCTACCCACCATTTTCATGTTTTATATCGACGTTTAGATACATTCACTGGAAAGAAACACTGCTAAAAATACAGGCACACCACCCGAGTGGTACCGTTTTTTGTATTTTTTTTACTTTGTATTTTTAATCTACCCACCATATTTTAATTCTTGCAGCTTTATCTGAGTTTTTTTGGATTCCCAGCAATGACTCAGACAAAATCGTTGAGAAACACTGCTAAACATACAGCGGTACCGTTTTGGGATGGTCTACGTTCATATTTTTTGATCTACCCACCATTTTCATGTTTTATATCGACGTTTAGATACATTCACTGGAACAGAAACACTGCTAAAAATACAGGCACACCACCCGAGTGGTACCGTTTTTTGTATTTTTTTTTTACTTTGTATTTTTAATCTACCCACCATATTTTAATTCTTGCAGCTTTATCTGAGTTTTTTTGGATTCCCAGCAATGACTCAGACAAAATCGTTGAGAAACACTGCTAAACATACAGCGGTACCGTTTTGGGATGGTCTACGTTCATATTTTTTGATCTACCCACCATTTTCATGTTTTATATCGACGTTTAGATACATTCACTGGAACAGAAACACTGCTAAAAATACAGGCACACCACCCGAGTGGTACCGTTTTTTGTATTTTTTTACTTTGTATTTTTAATCTACCCACCATATTTTAATTCTTGCAGCTTTATCTGAGTTTTTTTGGATTCCCAGCAATGACTCAGACAAAATCGTTGAGAAACACTGCTAAACATACAGCGGTACCGTTTTGGGATGGTCTACGTTCATATTTTTTGATCTAATGACCAAATTCAAGTTTTACAACATCCATTAGATACATTCATTGAAACTTTAGCGTAAAAGCTTATTCTCTCTCCAGGAAAATTCTACACGGTGTAAGTTGACCGTTTTTCTATGTTAGAAGTTTGATCCTGTGGCTTTTTGGTCGGAATTCTTTCCTCGGTTTTTCATAAGAAGTGGAAATGACCAAATCTTCAACGTTGTTTTGATTTTTCTATTTTCATTTCATTTTAATGTTTTTTCGTTCGTTACCCAAAAATTACCCATTTTTAAATATATTTTTCGAGTATGAATCCAATGGCATACTCTTGCTTTTCGAGTTTCAATCCGACACGTTTTCAAGGTCACCAAAAACACTTGTTTGACAAGGTTAGCGTAGTTTTTCAAAGTTGGTCTAGCGATAAAGCCATAACTGGGAGAGATAGAGAGAGGAAGAGAGACATGGAGACAGAGAAAGAAAAAGATAGAGAGAGAGAAGGGGTAGAGAGAAGAGAAGGGAGTGCGAGGACAGAAAAAGAGAGAAGAAGAATAAAAAGAAGAAGAGAGAGGGAGAGAGATGGATAGAGAGGAGAAGAGGAAGAGAGGAAGAGAGAGAGAGGAGAGGTAAAGAGAGAGAAAGAGAGAAAAAGAAGAGAAAGAGAAAGAAGGAAAGAGAAGAGGGGAGGGGAGAGAAGAGGGGAGGGGAGAGAAGAGGGGAGGGGAGACAAGAGGAGAGAGTGCGAGAAACATAGATAGAGAGAAAGAAAATGAGGAAAAGAAAGAGAGAGAGAACGAATAATAAGAGAGAGGTAGAGAGGAAAAACGAGAAAGCAGAAGAGAGGAGAGAGAGAAGAGAGAGCGAATGGCGTATTTTTTCAATGTTTGTCCGATAAGCCGTGAATACCAGTTTAATCCACTAGATAATATCTAGCAGAGACGCTAACCTTGAGAAGCAGATTTCACTTTTTGAGTGTACAGACGTGGACTGTGTAGATGAAGAGGCATACTGTGGATCTAACTTTCTGCTGTGTACTGAATCGAGGAATCTGCTTTCAATATACTGTTCTCGGTGTTATTACGCGAGAGTTATCATCCCTCGTAAATTACTGTTGTTTTTTTCCGAAGTACGTGAGCAGATTGCATGTTTCAATGGAACTCTTCAAGAAAGCAGCGTTCTTCTTTCTCTTTCCCCTCTCTCTTTTTCATCTCCCTCTCTTACTCTCTTACTCTACCCATCTTCTTCTTCCCTCTCTCTCTCTCCCTCCCTCTCTCTCTTTGTTTTTTCTCTCCCCATCTTCCTCTCTCTCTTCCCTCTTCCCTTCCTTTCTCCCCCCCCTCTCTCCCTCTCTCTTTGTAGCCGCTTTCTCTCATAACTCGTTCCCTCTCTCTCTCTCCCACTCTCCCCTCTCCCTCTCTTTCCCCCTCTCTCTCTTTGTAGCCGATTTCCTCATAACTCGTTCCCTCTCTCTCTCTTCCTTCCTCTATCTTTCCTCTTTCTCTCTCCCCTCTCTCTCTTTCTCGCTCACTCTCTCCTCCCTTTCTCTCTCCCCCTCTCTCTGCAGCCGCTTTCCCTCATAACTCGTTTCGCTTATATTCCTCAGGCTTCACATTATGCTTAATTGTAGTTGAAACCAGCAATTTCTCGCTCAAAGTGTTTCGGTTACAAAAAGTGGAACCATCACATGTTTCCCATATAGATTACACTACATGACGTCAGTCGGCATCATACATGCTGTACACATCAGAAATTGAGAACCACAGTACATCGAGCAGACACTACCCCTGAGAAAGAGACTTCACTGTTTGGAGTTTATATCCGTAGTCTGCTCAAATGACGAGGCATACTGTGGATGTGACTTTCTTCTGTGAACTGAATCTTATATTATGCTGCCACCTTTATTATAACCATAAAATCAAATCAAATATTTATTATGTTACTTATTTCGATTTACTCTCGATTTATTACATGGTTCTTAGGGGTTTGTTTTCGACATTATTGTTCTTGTACACGTATACTGTTATTCAATTGCACGGTCACGTGAACATGTTAAACACAGCAGAACTCAGAAACGTGCAATGACAAAGTGCACGATGCCCCATTAGAATGCTAACTTTACTTGACTATGCAGCTTACTTCTGGTATATAGGGTTTGCTGATTCCAAGGCAAGCTATACTCTGTTTCACCAATCGATGTCCTTCTACAGTAATCCGTCAAATATTCGAGAGGCGTTTTCTTATGAATAATTCATTATCATGGTTCGGAACTTTAACAGTTCGTAGTAGTCAACATGCAGAAGGCACTACCGAAAACGAAAAAAAAAAGAAAATCCAAACACGCCAATATACCAAACTTTTACCTGGAAGTTTGAGCAGATTACTGTAGAGGGTTATAAGTGGGTGAAACAAACTATATATTTGTAGTCTGATGCCGTTGCTCTCTGCTCTATATTCGTGAAGTATGGCGTATATAATAATCGACGTTCAAGAAAAGTATTGTAACCTGCTATACTCGTGCTTTCTATACTAGAAGTCAATTGAATAAGCATTCTAATTCGGCATCGTGCACTTTGTAATTGCACGTTTCCGATTTCTGCTGTGTTAAACATGTTTCACGTGACTGTGCAATGGACTGATAGTAGACCTGTTTTATTTTTGTACTTGTTTTTTGTGAGTGTACTTTTTTACTTCAGGTTTCCATGTTGGAAATCCGGATATTCCGGATATTGTCGCTACTTTTATTAGGTGGGTTTTTCGGTTCTTTCGTAAACTGCGACTCATAGCGAGAGTTGATTTTAGAATAAACAAGATGAATCAAAGATTGGAGTTGTGTTGGCGGATAAGACTACATGAATCAAACTACAAAAACACGAATATTGACCGCGACTTGCTGTTCCTGGATAGGGGTCATTCAAGAAGACTGCCATTGAATTCATTCAATAGTATAAACCAGAATAAAAAAAACTTCCCGATGCTGACTCGTTTTGCTGTGTTTGTAGTGGGACACCGCTGTATTACAGTCGTAACTCATGGTGTTTGTGAACTGAAACTACGTTCTGGTCTGCTATAATAGACTACGAAATAGTTCCATTTATAGAATACCAAATAGTGCTTTTTTATACTATATAGATTTACAAGTTTTGTTCTTCAGGTTTAATAAACAGCGGCAGTGCCGGGTTGGCGTTTCTGGAAGATTCGGATTTCGAAGAAGCCGAGAGACTTACTGATGGTAATCCATTTTTCTTTAAAACAATATTGATTGACTTTCCGATATTAAAAAATTGGAAACTAACCTTGAACACGATATTAGACCCCTTGGTATGCTGAACACAGAGTATGTATGCTAGAAGATCCCGGCACCTCCATCCCATCCTGCGTCTCCTCAAACATACGCTATCTCTCTGCTCCTACATCCCGCCGGGATGTAAGAGACGAGAAATAGTGAAGCAGAGCGAGAGACGCAGGATGGGATGAAGGTGTCGGGATCTTCTAGCATACGTACTCTCATTCTGTTCTTCCGTGATTTCTTTGTAGTTTGGTCCATAGTTATGAATGTATCTTGAACCTTTCCTTTTTTTGTAGTTTGGTTGATTGTAAATCTTTTTCATCCTTGGTCTATTCCAACATTTGATTTTCAGAAGATCTATTCAACAACCATATCCCAGTGGAAATAATCAATGACTACAAGTCTGACATCAGAACTCCTCGCAGACAAAAAGTGGGTTTTACCACGACACTTCTGGTGTACTGTAACGTTATTAATTCCATTATGTTCGTTGTAAAACTAGAAACGTTTTCACAGCAAATTCAAAAACGAGTCGTTATTTGTCCTGGAAATGCGCAAAACTTACCAAATGTTTGGCAGTGAAGGCAAACAAACGTAATAAAGAATGACGATTATGTGATCCAATCTCAACGCTTCAGTCCTTTAAACCGCAATAATTCTTCAGTTGCAGTTTAAAGGACTGACGCGCCGAGATTGGAGCACATATAGTCGCCATTTTCCCCATAAAGACAGCAGAGGGTTCAATCATAGGTGAAAAGTCACGGGCCTAAAAGGTTCCTTTTAGGCCCGCGATTTCCGTAGCCGAAATCACCCTATTAGGGCCTACTAGGGGCGCTTAGGGCAACATTTTTCCTCTCAAATACTGGATTAAATATGTTTTTCTTGCTCAACCTTGTGTATATACTCGAGAAATGTGACAAAACATAGATTAGAGCAACATAGTTGCAGTTAAAATCAAAAACAATGAAAAAAGCTAGGTCGATATCAAAAACGCGGCCCTTTTAGGGTCTTTTGGGCACGCGTTTGCGGAATCACCCGAAATTTCCCTTTTAGGGGCTAATAGTCCCTTGACTTTTCACCTGAGATTGATTGAGCGATGCGGGGCGAGCGGTCCTTGACTATTCGCCACAGGCGAGATAGTGTGTAGATCAATGACACGCAGACTGACTGGCCCCTCGCCAAACCCCGCCCCTTACAAAATAGATGGTACGGTGTCCACAACGGTTTGATAAATCCTATAATCGTCCTACTTTAAACGATATATAAAATGAGCCGGAGCTCTACAGTCAACTACGACTAAAAACAAATCGAATTCCGGGAGAATTCTATATCTAACCGGGTTTTTAGGTAACCTAACCCTTTTTTGGTAACCTATTTTTCAGGTTAGCTCAGTATGTAACCGGTTGGTAACCTGAAATGAATAACAGGTTACCTGTTTTTCTAACGCAAAATGTGGTTTTTACCGTTAGTTTGAACGGTAACCGGATTTTATTTTTAGGTCACTTCCAGGTTACCTACTAAGGTAACCTGAAAAAGAGGTTACCAAAAAAGGGTTAGGTTACCTAAAAACCCGGTTAGTTGTAGAATTGGCCCGAATTCTGAGTTTAGCCGCCATTACAGGAGTTTAGGCACGCTTTCCCTTCGGAAATCAGTATTGTTCTCTGTCGTTGTTGAGGAAATAAAGTGATTCCAATTCTCATCTGATTCCAGCGAAACGGTGTGTCGCGGGCGGCCAAATATGATAGAGTATCATATGCGAAGGTTAAATAAGTATAGAATCTCTTTGAAACCATATTCAAAATCATAATGACGGATCGGGTTCGCACTATATAACACTTCTGTACGTCCAGATAAAAAGAATGAGACCAATATGTCAAACAAAAATGAACGAATATCAATTATTATTAATATTATTAATATAATTTTCATTATATTTCCAGCGAAACGGTGTGTCGCGGGCGGCGAAGCTATGGCCGAGTGCCCGAATTCCCTATGCCATTTCACCCCATTACACCTCTAGGGAAAGGGCCCTGCTGGCGAGATCTGTCAAGAAGGTTCGTTAATCGAATATGATAGTTTGTTAAAAATTGAACAAAAGACTTTCTACATCGAAAATAACAAGTTACACTCCAATTGGGTAAATGGGGAGATGAAAAGAGGGTTTTTTTGTCAAACGTGTGTTACGTTTTGTCGTATGACGCCAGGGCATTTGTTCGTGTTTTTTTCTGCAAAATTCTCTAGTGTGTGAACACTACAGTAGATAAAATTACACTTTGTATTATCTCATAGTCATACAAGAAACACAGTGACCGCTGAATTTTCGAATAGAACTTATGAAAGAGTGGAATGAAGGCCAATTACACAAGCAACCGGGTTGCATGCAACCACAACGCAACCGGGTTGCATGTGTAAAGACAGTTCGGTCGCTTTTCAAATGCAACCAAAGCAACCAAATTGCATTAAAAAGAGGAAAATGTCCAAAAATTGAGTGTTTGGTTGCATTTGAAAAGCAACCGAAAGCAACCAAATTCGCTTTACACATGCAACCCGGTTGCATTCTGGTTGCATGTGTAAACCGCCTGGAATGAACTGTAACTTTCCGTTTTCACTCACCACTGTACCGGAAACTTTTTTTTCAGTACCACGAAAAAACGTGTATCCGGTTCGTCCCGCGAGCGCCGGGAGAGGCCGACTACTTGTTCATTGGAAAGGTTGATGGGTAAGTTTTCTACAATATAGTCGTTGTCAACGGAAAGGCGGGAGGGTACTGTATATCTCACTTTCCGCTGTGTACGCACACATGTCTTAGATTCCAAAGCTTACCGGTTATGTGCCCTAATGGCACAGTGGTTGGCGCCCAGATACGAATCTTTTGCTCGCAGGTTCGATTCCGGCGAGAGACAGAAATTAATAAATTTGGCACTCACTATAATAACAATTATTTTATTAATAGTAATAGTAGTAGTAATAGTACATGTTCATTCGTTTCAGTCGTTCAGAGGTTGAAAATAGATGTTTGTCAATTAGGGAGGTAACAATAAGCTCACAAGTACCTGATATTCTGTGTAGCTCATTAATCATGCAGGTCCCGATCGTTTCTTAGAACCTCGCTCGTTCTGAAATCAGATAATATTATTTGTTAGACAAAATGTGCAACGGTACAAAACAAATGGAGGAAGAATATGGTACAGATTAGGAAAATCAAATGTGTTCAACTCGTCGGTAAGATGCATCCAGTGGGTCAGGCTGGGAGCAGGGAGGTGGCAGTGTGGCAGGGGGGCACCTGGCACCGTAGCAAAGTCACAAAAGTGGTGAGCTCAACCTGGTTCAGGACGTGATCACAGTCTGGCCACAAAGTTGCCAACTTTCCAAGTTTAAGCATAGTGAGGGTGCCCCAAACCTAGGCGAGGTGGTGACCAGATAGTTCAGCTCAAGGGTGACCTTATCTTGAGACTTTGCTACGGTGCCAGGTCCTCAAATTGATTGTCATGTACACTCTGAGAAATTAGAAAGAGAGATGAACACCAATAATTTGTACACAGAATGAATTTTGCCTGACTTGCCAATCTTTTTGGTGTAGTTTGTTCAAGTTCTTCACAAACAAAGCAATTGAAGCCATCCTCGAGCGACAAAAAGAAGGAGCGTTTTTTCGAAATTCGATAAAAAAGCTATATAGAAATTCTTCGCCTATGTTTTCCTATAATCTTCTCAGGCTGACTTGGAAACTACAAAGTTATGCAGTTCGTTTGATCAAACTACAACAAATCAAACTACAAACTGTTTCAGTTGTTTCTCCGAGGTCGGTCGTACCTCCGGTGTGCAGGTGCTTTCCCTGGACAACGGATGCATGGAATACGCCACGATTATACACGAAATGATGCACGTAGTCGGGTTCTATCACGAACACGGTACGGTATTTCTTGTATTTAAAAGGTGTTTCAAAGTAACTGGTTTGTAGTTGGTGGATGGTGGTGAACCAGAGTAATCCAAAAACAAAGTTTGTATTTATACTGTAATATGTATTACAATCTAGGTTAAAAACAATAATAATGAGGTTGTTGAACGCTCCATGAAGTTTGTGTGAACTACGGTGGTGCGTTAATTTCGCTCTGTGAATTATATCATCAATGTTATCCTCGTGTTTCCTCAGTTTGGGGGTATAGTTATTCTATTTATTGAGATGTGACTAAGGGACTTTGAGTTTTAAAAAGCTCCGTAATATGAAACCCACCCCATTTAACGGAGACCGGAACACAACTTGAGCAGAGGTTTTTGTGGGCTGCTTTTAACTGTGTTGAGATCAGAGAGCACAATTAACTCGTACATTAGTTTGATCAGTCCACGTGACATTCACATGACAAAGCCACGCGACACGCAACGCGTCCAATCAAAAGAAGGATACAGCAGCTTTGCGAGAAACCATGTTGCTCTCCGGTCTCCTTTAAGTTCAACCTTGATGTTTCAGAGCGATGGGATCGTGACAATTTTATTGACATCATTTGGCAGAATATCGATCGAGGTGAGTTTGAATGCGAGATTAGAACGATTTCAGTTTTTCTCTCTTTTCTACTTTTTCCTGTCTCTATCGTTCTTGCTCTTTTTTATCTCTCCCTTTTTGTTCCCTCTCTATCTTCTCTCTCTTCTCTATCTTTCTCTCTCTCTCTCCCAATAACTTTCTCCAATTTTACAATTGCTCCTTCATTTTCTCATGTAAATGACAAAAACTAACTATCGATTAGTGTCGGTGCTGTATGTATGTACTTGTACTTTGATCTTTCCCTCAGGCGCGTTGGATCAGTTCGGCAAGGTGGATCTGAGCAAGACGTCCTACTACGGCCAGCCCTATGACTACAAGTCCATCCTCCACTACGACACACTCGCATTCAGCAAGAACGGATTCCCCACCATGCTGCCCAAGCAGAAGTGTAAGTAGGAACTTGTAATCTAGCTCAATTTATACGTGCTGATAGACGTGAAAAATCGAGTTAATAAATAAATAATATATTTGTGTACGGCCTATTTCATCCGTTTGGTCACTTTATTGTGAATCAATTTTACAAGTACATCATATCAATATCAGCCGTAGAAGGACTGTCCGTGGAGGGGGTGGGGATAGGCATGGGTGAGCTTTGTTACCAGCTCATGCGGTCCGCCGGATAGATACCGCGCCGAGCGGGGATCGAACCATCGAACCCAGGTCTGTGGAGCGACAGCCGAACGCTAACCACTTAACCACAGATGTGGGCTCAAGCCTTACTTATAGGGTCAATAATATAGAAATGGTAGTCGGTCTGAGAAGCTCCGCCCTTCTCTAAATTATTGTGGGAAAACCATTATGAGTTTCATCAAACCGTTGTGGACAGTGTACGATCTGTATGGTAAGGGGCGGGGTTTGGTGAGCAGCCGGCACAATCTGCGTATCTTTGATCTACACACTCTCTCGTCTGCTGGCAAATAGTCAACGGCAACTCGCCCCGTACTCAGACAATTCCCAGCCAATTGGTCAGCCACTTTTTTATTGGCTGAGCGAGAGAGTGTGCAGGTCAGAGAGACCCAGATGTCTGCGGCCTCATTGACCTGCACACTCTCTCGCTTTTGTAGCTGGCCAATCGAAGAAAATTGGCGCCCATCGTTCTGAGCATCACTCAATCAATTCAGCCCTTTGCTGTCATTATTGGGGTATACTATAGTCGCCATTTTCCTCATAAAGACAGCAGAGGGTTCGATTGATTGAGCGATGCGGGGCGAGCGGTCGTTGACTACTAGCCAGCAGTTGATAGAGTGTGTAGATCAATGATACGCAGACTGGCTGGCCCCTCGCCCAACCCCGCCCCTTACAAAATCGATGGTACGGTGTCCACAACGGTTTGACAAACCCTATATAAGGCTTCCCAATCGTGGCCGGACCATTATATTTCACTGGGAAATTATGTGCTCGGTTAAATGTGACATCTTTTGATACACCGTCATAGCTCTTCATGACAACAGCTACTTTGGTTAAAATAAATATCCAATATATTCATTCCAATTACAGCCGCCTCAATTGGAAACGCCAAAGATTTCTCGGACGTCGATTTGGCCAAAATCAACCGAATGTACAGTTGTCCGCAGGAGGGAAAACACATCACTGCGCCCTTTGCCAGAGCTCATGTGAGAGCATTTTATAGGATATATTGTTATTCCAGTTATTGGATTCAAGGGTTCATTAGAAGAGTATTTAGTGGCTCAATAAACTATGAAATAATGCGATTTGTAGATTGCCGGCGAAATAAACTTGTACATCCCATTGTGGACGATGTACAAGCTAATCCGTTGTGTTACTGTTTTGGAAGGTCAGGAGTCCCGACAAAGTGGAAAATATATAAGGCAGTTCAGAAATCCTGGCAAATATACAAGTTTTTCCTAGGGTTCTGGGCAATCTACAAGTCACATTGTTTCAGAGAAATCGGTGCAGTTTCGCGTGTAAACGTTGATTAGGCTATCACTCTCAAATCTCAGTTCTAATCGATAAATTCACACTCCGAGTGTTCAAACCTTACTCATTTTACAAAGACAAATAGAGTGTCCTGTAAAATCTATTAAAAAATAAGCGAGAATATATTTTCAGTGACATTTGAGAGTTTCAAATATTCGAAATTCAATGAACACACCAACAGTCCAAATCAATCAAAACGTTAGCTATTCTAAGAAACTATTATCTATTTAGCTGCAACGCTATTTCATATCGGACGGAGCTCCGCGAGCTCACGTACTCTCAATTATAAGAGGAAAACGGGTATAAGCTTATCCTATCCGCACGCGCATGTCGTGTGAGAAAATTTTCATTTCCGACACCACGCGTATTTGTTGTTTTCTGCTGTGTCAAATTGTTCGGCAATGAATGGTATCGGAGCGTCCTTTCGAACCTGCGTCTCTCCTTTTAACACACTCTCTCCTCAGTTTCTAACTGTAATTCAAACTAGGGGGCAAAAGTTAGGGTAAGCCTAGTACCTAAGGCCGTATTCAGGAATCTTTCCCTGATATGTTCTAGCCTGTGTCTCCTCAGACAGACACTATTTCGTTGCTCTCACATCCCGCCGGAATGAAAGATTCGCGAAATAGTACGTAAACAACGAGACGCAGACTCCTACAGTATACATTCATGATTCCGATGACTTTTCTATCGAAAAACTATTACATTATCGTAAACATTTCGTATAATTTACATAGACTGAATGTTGCGTAACCAACTGTAGGAGTCGAAGCCGGAATTAAAAAGAAACTAATCTGAGCCAGTTCAACCTCTTTTTCCTTTCAGCACAGTCCCATCTACTCGGCCGCCAACAAGTACGAGGATCGACCAAAACTTCCCTCGCAGTACTACACCCACATGGACAATTCAATCAATAAGCCCAGCAGTACTACATTTACATATACTCGTTTTTTTCAATCCAGAATACTGAAAAAAAAATACCATCTCACGCACATCGACTAGCCGGGACCACAGATTTGCCAACTTAGTTTCAAAGACCGAATTCCACCGTACATTCTGATTATCCCACCCGAGTATGGCTTACACAAACTACAGTTCAAACTACAAAACTGACTGAGAATTATATCAATTGCGAAAACAAAATAAAACATGTAAAGACCAAACTACAAACATTAACCGACCAAACTCCATTTCAGTAACTTTGTTTCCAGAATGCGAGGGCAAGATAACGACAAAATAACTTCTCAGTATTTATAAAACCTTATTCCAAAAAGGCAGAAGTTAAAAACCTACTTTTTGCAGTACAATTCAAACTTCAATTCTAAACTACAACCTACACCGATCAAACTACAATTCCCTCCTTTTTCCAGAATGCGAGGACAAGATAACCGTGTGTTGGTGGACGGCAGACAGGTGTCGCTCGCCCGCCATCTATCCCATGATGATGTCCCTTTGTGCCAAGACGTGCCGGTTCTGCTGATCCGGTTACAGTTTTGTAGTTTGATCTCCTGACGCCTAGAACGATCAGACCACAAACACATCCGAAATGTGTCATCGAGGACGGACACCGAAAATGAGAATGTCTCACTGGCGACTGCTATCTTTGTAGTTTTCTCCCGTTGCTTTTCGGTTGTAGTTTATTGTAGAGATCAGACTACACCTTTGTAATGTCATTCCCTATGGTCCCCGAAACCTGATTGTGGGAAATCTCTATTTCTGCGTTGTAGTTTGATCTGACTACGAAATAGGACGATCAAACTACAAACCCAGTGAAATATGTCATTGACGGAAGAAAACCGAAACTGTACCACTATAGTCGTTGCCAACGGAAAGGCGAGTATATCTCACTTTCCGCTGTGTACGCACACATGTCTTCGATTCCAAAACTCGACCGTTATGTGTGCTAATAGCTCAGTGGTTAGCCTCCTGCTACGAAACTTTTGCCCGCAGGTTCGATTCCGGCGAGAGACAGATATTTATAAATTTGGCACTCACCATAGCTGCGATCTGATGTGTTTGTAGTTTGACCTCGGTACATTTTGAGTGGTAGTTTAGGTTTACGGTCATGCAGATTGAATTACAACTCTGGCGGCGGAGCAATCTCTCAAAAACCTCATGAGATACCTCATGAGCTATTCGTGTGAGCTTCTCATTAGATTCTAATGATTGCTATGCTACAACATTGAGAGTTCACGAGTAGCTCATGAGGTATCTCATGAGAAACTCATGTGAACTTCTCATGAGGTTCGATGCTTTGCTACGCCGCCTTATGTAGTGATTACATAGTTTGGTCCGACTGAACCGCAGCACGATCAAACTACAAACACAGCAGAACATAGCACTCCTAGACTGATCCCTACTCTTTATCCCTACTCTCTATTTGAGTAGTGTATGTAACCCAGATTAGTCATGTCACCCAGTTTAGTCAGGCCTGAACTGGTTCCTAGCGCGCCGTAATGTCCCCCAGTTTAGTCAGAGGGGACCCCAAAACGTCACCCAGATTAGTCAAGCAAAATGTCACCCAGTTTAGTCACCCAAGATCACTAAACTGGGTGACATGACTAATCTGGGTTACATACACTACTTATTTGATTGACCCGGTTACTATAAAAACGATTCGGGTACTCGAGATGCCTTAGGTCGTAATACCACCCGTTTTTGAAATGATAGAAACTCACTAGTTGTTCACTGTACTCTACCCGTTCATGTATTGATCTCAATTTCAATTGTGCGTTCTTTTCTCAGTTAAACCAACACTCTGGGTGGCTTATTCTACCAAAAGGAACAACCTAACGGTTACTTAATACCTATCGGTTACTTAAAACCTATCTCTAACGTTACAGTAACCAAGAAAACATTTATAGCCACCCAAAATGTTGAACAGAGTTCATGCTTAAGGTAATCAATTTTTCAAATTGAGTGCGTGCAAAACATAAATATTGATCGAACGATTCAATCGATACGTATGTTTTCAAGCAACAACCCAAGCCCAAGGTATCAGCTCAGCAATAGACGTTTTCCGATTGACTTTAGCTTTCTAGCCTCTATTGTAAGACGGGATTCCCAATGTACATTTTGAAGTAATAACATGTTTTGATCTACTAATTCTACAATCAGACTGGTTTTTTGGTAACCCAACCGTTTTTGTTAACCAAATTTCAGGTTACCCGAGTGAGGTAACCAGGTAATATTAACAAAAAACGGTTACCATACCAACAAAGGTCAGATTACCATAAAAGATTGACCTTCGATTTAGCTAGAATGTTGCAGACGCTAGTACTAGGATTCGATTCCGATTGTACATAATAAACAATAAACAGCCTTAATTTGTACTTTTATTATGATCATGAGAGATAACAATAAACCGTACTATAATTACGCAGCAGACACATCGTAACAACAGAGAACTCGAGGGAGTTGGTCGAAGACTTTCATTCAAATTAAGCCACGCCCCTCAAATCTGTCCCAACTCCCACGAGTTTTGGCTACCAAGCTCATTATTAACAACACATTATGCAGACTGAAAACTGTTCAAATTGAAGGCATAGAACGTCACGGGCGCGGGTCAAGAGTTCAAAACTCACAGAGTAATAAAAAATGAAATGAACATTGCCCGATGAAGCAGATTCGTTAGATTAATGTTAATAAATAGAAACAAAAAGTACATTTATCATTAGACCTCTATTCAGCGGAAACTTTTCACACACTAAAAGTTGTCTAAAATCAATACGTATGTGTTGTGTGCTGAATAAAGATGACGAATTACAAAGTTTGGAGCCAAAAAGGAGAGCAAAATGTGGGAATATTTGGTGTGTAAAGCAGCTACCAAGGCAAGAACCGGTACAATAGAGAGGTCACAACACAACTACATACAACAACTCGGTATTTGGAACACATTGACTTTAAGAAACTAATTTAGACTAAACATCCGGAAATTTTTCAGAAAACTCGATACAAGTTGTTGCAAGTCGCGTGTTGCGCCTTTATTAGTTGTAGGTTATTAATAATGTCAATATGAAACGGTTATTTGTAAGTTTAGATTGCAGAAAAACTCAGGAACCAATTTTCTGCGATTGCACAGCTACAAAATCGAGAGAGTATGTAGATCAATGATACCGCCGAAAGTCTGAGACAGTCTGCGTCTCTCTGATCTGCACACTCCCTCGTCGAATCGTCTCACATATGGACCGATGCGCTGTACCTGACATGACTGTTGGGCACGTGCCAACGGGACGGGCGGTACTGAAATGAAAAAAATGATTGGTGATCTCAAAAAATAATTACAAAAATTGAACGAACATAAAGTTGTATTACAAGTGTACGCCGTGTTCAATCACGTTTCAGACAATGACATAACTGGTGACCATGCTCTGGAAAACTTCGCTGAACGGGACACCAAAAACTGGCCCCATTACTAGAATCTGAGAAAATTGGGCTAACTTTGACGCAAAACTTTCACGAAATTTGAGTTTCTCATTTGAAAACAGGTGTGCTTGTGTGTTAAAATGAGCCACCAACCTCGATGAGCCTAATATTTTACACTGTACCCAAAGTACACATATTAAATTAGAATTTCCATTCTTATTCTAGCCACCAACCTTTATCAGAAGTTGTCCACTACTCGTGTGGGGATTGTAGTAGGCGTAGGCCAACCAGCCTATCAAACACAGCGAAAGACCCAGCGAGAACACCAACGCCGCGTACGCATTGCCACCGTCCGCACCTACAGTATACAACTGAGAAAAAGACAAACGTCCACCAGTAACGTTGACCAAAAAATTCGAAAAAGCAAGGTCCTTTTCCGACACATTGACAAAAAAATCAAAAAATATGAGAAAAACGGGTTCTTTCTCGTGTATAGTCACCTCTTGAGTTAGTATACGTCTTTGAATAGTAAATTGCCATCAGATTATCAAACAAATCTACTGTAGATAAACGTACTATTGCCGGCAGTCGACTGTCCCTTCGTCTTCTTTCCATCCAGATTGATGACGTCATCCGGCTGTTTAGAGGCATCCGGGTGATCACTAAAAACAGCTATCATGTTTATTTATTTATTTTATTTCGAAAAACATTAGAAAGTTGTTTAACCTATCTTTCAATGATAGTGCACAATTGTTGATGTGTTTTTTTCGCTTTCTATACACCTGGCACAGCCTTACTTAGGTAGGTTTGCAACATCTGAACTAGGAAATCGGCTGCGAAAAACTAGAAAGCTCAAATTTCACCTAAACTAAAATTTTCTTACACTTTTCCATGCATTCTAACATATAAATAGCCACGGAATCGGTTACACAAACACATTGTCAAATATTTTCAATTATCTAGTTTTCCTTCAAATCTAATGAAACCCACCCGTGTGACTGGTTGACTGTCTCCTCACTGTCCTCCACTTCGTCCGATTGATCCCCGCTACAGTACATGTTCATCCCCTGATCCTTACAGTTGCCCTGTACCCACGTCTGGCGACGACGGTGCATTCTGGAAGGGTCACATCAGGTTTTATTAATATAAGAATAATTCACGCTAAATTCAAATAAGGTGGAAATGCAGAGCTTGACGGGATCTACATATATCTACCACGTCGGGCTGCGTTCAGATTTCCAGTGCCCAGAGAGCTCAATCAGAGCAAAATTGAAACTGAGCCGCTTTTCATATCAGACTGTTATTATTTCGATTCCGCGACAACTCGTCCCCCGTCATGCGACAACTCGTCCCCTATGTTTTATCACAAAACTAGCTAAACACTGTGTTGTAGAGTGAAATTACATTTTGCAATGTTTCCTTCTTATTATTATATACGAATTGACTACAGATACATCAGAAAAACTGGTTTACTCGTCACATATTTAAGAGAAAACAAGAAATTAATAAAAAATTGTGATAATTTCAGAAAAATATGATCTATCTTGGTTATTTCGATTTCATTCTATTCCTAATTGAGTTTCAAGCTAATTTGAGCACTTTTGAGCTGGGGACGAGTTGTCGCACGCAACGCGGGGACGAGTTGTCCGTAAACGATTATTTCTACAGTAGTGTAATGATAGACTACGGTTGTAAAAGTCGAAGTAAAAATTCGAAAACTGTCTGGAAACTTCGATAAACAACCCTACTACCGACAGTAGAACACATGACTGTCACGAACGCTCACAGCCAGGAGCCAGCCTTCTTTCACCAGACGGAGCGACAGACTTGCTGAGCGCTCTCGATATGAAGTAAGCCTGGTCACAGACTAAATGTTGATAAACATAAACCCTTGACCTACCCTTCCTGGTCCGTGCAGAAGGGACCTCCATGTTCCTTCTTGCTGTGACACCAGGAGCACGTGAAATGCTTCAGAGTGGAATTGGAGCACTGTTCGCACGATTTCAACGCCATACATGCTAGAATACAAACTTTAATAGAAAAAAGGGCTTTTTCTTTGCATAATCTCAACATGAGTGAGTTCACCACAAGGATTCACTTCCAATTTTAACATATATCTGTTTCGATAAGTATATCTCCCGCCTGAAACTTTTCATGATATCTGAAAATACATTCAAAGGTACATCTCTCACACAAACTTCAAATCAATAGAATTTTTTCTCATAATGCCTTTTGATTTCTCTCTTCGATATTTCCGACAACTATAGAAACTAACTAGGTTGCGCCTGCAGGTAGACAACGGTGTTCGACTTCACTTGACTCATTTCCACCTCCACACGGTGGTATTCGTAGATCACGCGACGGGGAGGGGCTGAAAAAAATAAACGATTCATGAAAAAGTGGGGGCCCAACGAATGTGAGATTTGTCTTCTGCTGTGCGCCATTAGACAACTACCCTCAAATGGAGCAGCTACTGCTACAAAAACCGAAAAATACTAATATACTCAAGTATAACTTTTCATTACAAACATACAAAAGTCGTAAAATATTTTTTCAAACCTGTAAACTAGAATCTGCAAGTCACAGCTGCGAAAGAGAGAACAACTGTTGAATAATATGACAAACGTTATAGCACCTAGAATTGGAGTAATGACAAAAAATGCCAACCATTGTGCACAAAACCAGGAACTCTATAATTGAGTACGTTGAGTTAACATCTGTGATTTGTAGATTCTAGTTTACAGGTTTGAAAAAATATTTTACGACTTTTGTATGTTTGTAATGAAAAGTTATACTTGAGTATATTAGTATTTTTCGGTTTTTGTAGCAGTAGCTGCTCCATTTGAGGGTAGTTGTCTAATGGCGCACAGCAGAAGACAAATCTCACATTCGTTGGGCCCCCACTTTTTCATGAATTTTTCTCTTTTTGTAAACATGCCGTAGGTATGTAGAGAGGTTGTTTGATCTGTACGGTGCAGACAAAATTGTTTTCCTGATGAACCACTTGTCAAGTATCACCATCATTCGAAAAAAAAATATGACGTCAACATTGCAGTTCTAAAAACTTACTCCATCTGCCCTTCAGAATCCCAGACTACGTCATGTTTGAATGAAGTTTCATCGTGAATTGACCATTTTTAAGAAACTTTCAGCATTCCAAAACATATTTCACGTCAATTTTTTTAAAGTTGACGTCATCTGGCCTTCTGAATTCCAGAATAAGTCATATTTAGATAAAGTTTTATCGTTAATATACCATTTTTAAGATATTTTCAGCATTTGAAAATATATGTGACGTCAACTTTGCACTTTTCAAAAATGACGTCATCTGGTCTCCGGAATTCCAGAATACGTTACTCTTAGATTGAGTTTCACCGTTAATTGACCCTTTTTAAGATATTACCATCATTTGAAAATATATGTGACGTCAACTTTGCACTTTTCAAAAATGACGTCATCCGAGCTCCAGAATCCTCTATGACGTAATCAGTAGAAGATTTACATCTAAATCGATGTCAGTTCATGTCGTGGTATCATACTTCAAATTTTACTTGAATTGGTTAGGACTGAGCTGAGTTATAACGCAATTTGATTTACCCCGACAGAGAGCGCGAGAGAGTGCACGAAATGAAGAGACGCAGAGACATTTTCAAAGACCTATAACTTAATGAAAAACAATTTTTTTCGAAAAAAAAGTTTGCGCCCCCAAAGTTTGAGTGGGGTATCTATCGTGTCCCAAATTTTCAGTCAAATCGGTTCACACATAAAAATATCCCAGGAGTGCGCACCAACACACACACACACGACGGAAGTTGGCGGTCTGCATGAAGCGCATAACGTCATAACTCGGCTCAAACTCTATCAATTTCGTTCAAATTTCGAACATAGCATGTAAATGTGCCATAGAAAATCAGCAAATCATAAAAAGTTTTGATTTGCACAATTGGACCTTTTTGAGAGTGAACTAAAAAAATGTAGTTTCGTAACATACACTGTGTTCACTTAGTTCAGCGCAACTTCTTTCATCTATATTCAAGTTATCAAGTTATTATTATGATATAACTTGAATATAGATAAAAGAAGTTGCGCTGAACTAAGTGAACACAGTGTATGTTACGTCCGAGACAGAAAAGCTCAGAGAAACCGACGAACAACGTCAACGAAAGTGTTCAACTGATTTTGCTGTACTTCGCTGTTTCATCTTCTGGTTTTTTCAGTTCAAACTCTTCAGGCGTAAATTCAGGCGCGTACAGAGATCAAACAAAAAAGAAGGCGTTGTAAATCCCAATATTGCTTGACCTAAATTACTCAAATAATCCTACTAGAAAGAGAAACTAACGCGTTGGTTGAGCGGTCGTCTTCATAATATGGTTGTATAGATAGGCGTCGCTGATTCCAATCTTCACCGGATGGAAAGTGTCACTGATATTGGAGGCATCCATCGGCACCTGGTATATCATACTTCAGTAAAGTTAGCCCAATCCCAAGGCTTTCTTTTTGCCGATTTGTAGAGAATCGACCAACCTTTGATTCAAAATCATAAATTTTCACGAATTTATAGTGAAAAACAAGCTCTTTTTATTTGAACAGTCACACACCTTACTATCGGAAAACTCACCTAATGGCCATAAAAATTAAAAATAAAATGAGCTCATTACGAGCATTCTTGACTTGACGAACGAGCTGATCACATTAAATCAATATAAATCAACTGACATCCTTGTAGGCGAATACGATGTCTCCATTCTTGTGCAACGTGACTTGAAATGTGAACGGACCATCTGAACATACACATATGGATAACGTTTAATTTAAACAATCTTACTTCACACAGAGGCCATGCACAACTTGCATTATACTTTATACAGCGAAAAAACTCAGGAAAAAACATTAAAAATACGCACATTATGAAATTATGGATATTTTTGAGAACAACTGGCGAAGTATGAACTACAATGCAAATGTAAAGTTAAAGAACTAGACGCACTCTGAAACGGACTTCACATCTTCAGGATTCGTACTGCTTACTCATCTGTGCAAAACATGTAATAAATAATCAGGTTTTGTTTTACAAATTTAAACTGAAACACGTGTTCATTTTTTTTCCGTCACCCACCCTCGTAGTGTTCTCTCGCCTGCACTTTCCTCCATTCAACCACGAACTTTGATCCATCCGAGGCGTAGATCACATTCGCATCCTACAAAGTATACGTATTGATTAGTGGTATAGGTATAGGTATTCCAAGTAAACACCTGGTGTATTTCACAAATATATTTAATTCAAATGAGCAACCTATTGAAGCTTCAAAACTAAAACAGACAACCAACAACAACACTTGGCATATAGTTTGTTGTTTGGCAGGCCTTACACTTACGTGACACCCAAAATTGTTTCGATCCTGATTTTATTCACCTCGAGGTGTGTGTCGAAATTGGCCATGAGGGGCGCAATGTACTGGGTGGCAGCCAGCCAGTTGTGCGCCTGATCTCCGATATACAGGAAACCTGCAGGAATTTGTAGTTTGTAGTTTGATACCGGTACCGAATGACTCAATATTCACGAAACATGAAACATTGATATGAATTTGTAATATGATAATTTCAAGAAACTACGAAGCGAATGAATAAATGAGAAATATGCAAATAAATACAACAGCGTTTTCTCTATTGTTGTCTAAAATCCAGACAAACCTCTCAAAAAAGACGGGAGTCCTTTATTTTCAACTCACCTCCAGTGGCGATTGTCAGATTGCGCATATAGTGGCCGTAGAAGGGAAACTCGAAGCCCACCTTGGCACCCTGGAATCAACATTTGTTGAAAACCCACACACACTCTGATTTTCTCAACTTTCAATCATACTCCAGTTAGGTTCTCTGGACACCCAGAGCAATTTGAAAAATGTGCTTTCCGCTAACACTTGGACAATTTCCTCATTTCTAATGACATATCAGGGATTTTGACGGGTAAATCAACAATACAGCTCTGTAGATCAAAACGCAATTCAAAATCAATCAATACTCCCAAATTAATCAATAACACCCACCACGGCCCCCCGTTAGCTGTTTGACAGCACTGGATGGCGGCCCTTTCCCACTACGCCCTACCTCTTCAGTACTGATCAGGATCACCCGACAGCCGTGCCTACTTTCTCTGATCATAACTTGGCTCAGAATGGTCCGATTTTCGCGCCTTTTTTTCAAAATTAAGGGTGAGGACCGTGACAATTCAATAAATAGGATCGATAATTGATGATAAAACCCCACCACAGCCCGTCGATAGCTCTTTGAGAGTAGTGGATGGCTGCTGTTCCCAGTGACTCCGTCCCTCTTCAACATGGCGTCGATGTCCACGAAATGGGCGGACATCGCCTTCTCACCGTTCGTCACGTTCTTGATGTAGTAGATGTGATCACTCTGAAATTATTGAATTTATTCTCAAATGTTAATATACAAACGTATGCATATACATCGCCCAGTTACGAGACGGTGATCGGTTCGGTAAAATGTGGTACCGAATACTCGATTTCCAATATCTCCTCTACTGTCTCCTCTTTAAGTGTATTGTTTTTCAGTTCCCATCTCTCTCTCCCTCTCTCCCTCTCTCATTGAACTCTCTCTATTACGGATTATACCCAGTATCTGAACTTGAAAAGCCTTCTCGCCTCAGCCGCGACTCGAACCCAGCTGTTCCGCGCGACATACGCGCCTCCCACCCCTGAGCCAACCGTACCGAATCTACTTCCTCTTCGTAACCTCCGGGCAACTTGAACTTCAACGGATCATCTAGATCCACCTCTCTTTTTCTTCTATTAGGGAGGGGAACAAACTGGTCAGATGGGAAATCTGTCTCGTAGCGGAGAATTAGAGGCAGACGGTCGGAGGCTGTCACAAGAACGCCTAAAAAAAGATTTTTCAAGCATGTCACCAAGGTACCTTAACATTACTGACCGGTACTATTGATTGATTAGTAAATTTTTCCCATGATCTTTCATTGATTAAGAAGTTTTTTCAACATGGGGTTATTTATTAGAGAACGTATTAGTGACAGGCTGTCTGAAGAAATGCAACTAGAGGAAGTGACCAAAATGTAGTTTGATCACAACTCACAGTTTTTTTTACGCGTTTCGTCCGAGAAGAAACGGGATCGAAACATCGAACTACAAACGCAGTGGGCTAGGCCAACATACACCGCGGAGGTCTGCTGCTTTGAGAATACCAAACCGTAAATTGAGTAAATTCCTCCCTAACCAGTGGTCCCTGCAGTCTGTTTTGATAGTTATTAGACCTGTATGACATACTGTAAGTCTCCATTGAGGAGTGAAATTGACTATACCAACCTGTCAAGAATATCGTTACCACCAGAAGCGGAATCCATGTGTTGTAAACCATCAGGGAACAGGCGGCTGGAAATAGCTGTTATTCAATAAAAGCAAACTGGACCATTTTTAGAAGAGTTTCGAAAAATGAGACTGGTCCTAGACTGGTCCTTTAAACAAGTTACCGAAAGAATGGAAAGTCAGCTTTTTTAACAACCCAGCAATAGAAACATCAACATAGAAAAACAAAATAACAAAGATATTTCACAGGAGCACTCTGTTTTCACAGAGAGGTAGCCTGTTATTGGGCAAAGTACATAAAAATCAATATAAGATAAATCTTCATAAACCGGGGAAAACATAAAATAATCACAATCTGGCAAAGAGAACTTTTCAAACACGATAAAACATCTATCTGGAAATCACATGGGAAAATATATACAAGAACCGTACATATACAAATTAACTTAAAGAATTGAATAAATCATAAGGTGAACTTTACAAACTCAAATTATCATAAGGTCACAGAATTCGGTTCACCATGGGGAAACTCCGCTTTGCTACGGTAAGCAACACACTGGAATGAATTCGAGTATCTAACAGAAGTCAATACCAAATCTACTTAAAATTCTCTGGAAATAACGAAATCTACAGCCAAACTCCAGCCAGCTTACTAACCATTCATAAGAGATATTTATGATTATGCTGTTCGGATTCGTAAAAAAACAGCATAAAAACACATGGATACCATATCTTCATGATGCTCGCCAGTCATGGGGCCGCAAACACAGGGACAAACTCAGATACCGTAATTCGAACTCTCCCAGCGGTCTCATTGTTATAAACACAGGGCAAAAACATTGTTACCGTACTCAAATGTATCTTCTTACTAGTCACCAATGTAATATTATGCCTCTACGGGTTTCTTGTAGACAACTCTTTCCACTTTGACCTCGTCGTTGATCAATCGATACATGTAGGTGACCACACTGTCCGCCTGCACATCCAACAGGGCGAACGAGGGCGTAGTGGCACTGGAAAACACATATAGTTATGACGTCATCAAATATCGATTAGGGTAGATAGAAATCAACTAGACTACGTTTGCTGATCGAGTTGGAAAAGTCGAGTTTCGAGTTACCTTTGAGTTTCTAGTCATTTTCTAGTTTCAAAATTCTTCCATTTTTCTGTTTGTAATATAGCCAGAAATTCCTAGTACTTTTCTAGTTAGTTTCCGATCAATTTTAAAATCAACAAGCCTATAAAATACAGTTATGAAGTCATCAAATATCGATCAGATTAGAGCATGGCTGTGCTAGTTTTTAAGAAAGAAAAATAATTTTTCCACAACAGTAAAAAAGAACAAAATTTCATAGAAGTTTAAAAAAATGAAAAGCGTTCTGGTAATTATTAGGAAATCAAGTGTTTTGCACAGAAAAGAGATGTGCGAGTGCATCGTATGATTTTCAAGAAAGGAAAAAGGCAAACAAATATGCACCCATTCCAATTATAAAAAGAACGGACTTCATGTCAAGAACAGCGGGATATGAGTGGAGCAGAAAATAAACGGAAATGAGAGAGAGAGAGAGAGAGAGAGAACACGAAAAAGTTATCGAGAATAAGTTACTCAATTTTTCGAATTATAATCATGAATAATACGCTTGAAATGGGTGCCCTGTGTGACGTACTCATAATATCATCTTATCATTTAACGAAAACCGATCCCAAAAAGTGAACAATCGAGTGTGACCGATGTTGTAACCTGTTTTACTGCAAGAAAGATGATCCATTTCAATGTTGCAAAAGAATGAAGAATGAAGAAGCGAAAAACTGTCCGATACCCTCTCATTTGGGCGGTCACATTTCGTTGCACTATCCAAATCCAATTTCAAAAAAAAAACAGAATTGTTTATTCTCAATATTTGAGCAAATTTTTCCACTTTTTGATGTGTAATCATTGAAAAAACAGGTACCGTCTCGAATGATCAAACTACAGACTACAAACCAGTCAACAAATCGATACCAACCCCTTCTTATTGATCGAAAATGCGCCGGTGGCACTGCCGGGGTCCACGTAGACTCAAAAACCCCAATTGTAATTATACTTAATCACGCAACATGCAACAAATTCTCACAAGTGAGTTAACTACAACCTACAATCCTACAAACCAAAACCAATCGATAAATCGATACCAGCAACCATATGAGATCGAAACACCGCACTCTAAAGTACAAACTACAACCAACCCCTTCTTATTGATTGAGAATGCGCCGGTGGCACTGCCGGGGTCCACGTAGAACCGTCCTCCCCTCTCGACCGCGCGACACTCGTGAGAATGACCCGTCACAAGAACATCCACGTCCAGTTGACGGCTCAGCTGGTCCAGCATCTAGAGAGAAAATCGATAAACCAATAATCAATAACAGCAACAACAACAACAACAACACACCACGAAGGGGTGAAAAATTCACCAATAACTTCCGATCAAAACTAGATCAATTGCTCGGTTCAACTTTGCTGGTGTTGGATTGGGTGACGATTGAGTTCAAATGCATTAAGCTACGACCCATAACTCAAGTTTGAACAACAACAGAAAGGTAAAAGTGTCACAATGGATAGATAGCTTACATAAATAAACTGTGTTTATACGAATTTGGAGAACGACAATTCCTACAATTTTCAATAGGAATAGGAGACATCCGCTCAATGTGTTCAAGCTTAATCGTCACCCACTCGGTATTGGACGGAAAAAGTCATCAATCAGTTGTAGGGTTGTTAATCGAGTTTGAAATTTCGAGTTTTCGAGTTTCGAGTTTTTCGAGTTTTGGGAAAAAACGAGTTTTTCGAGTTTCGAGTTATTCGAGTTTTGGGAATTTCGAGTTTTTCGAGTTCGAGTTTTCAGCGTTTCAAAAAAAAAACGAGTTTTCGAGTTTCGAGTTAAACTCGAAAAGCTCGATTTTCGAGTTTCGAGTTTGGTCGTTAAGTTTTAGGATTTTATCAAGCTAAACAAATACGAATTTTTGGAGAAATTCTGATTTATTTCACATGATTATGCGAGAATCGTCAAAAAAGAAGCATTTCATGTTGGAAATAGCAAAAAAAGTGCTCTGAAACGCTCATTCGTCCATTATTTCTGACTTGGGACGAGGCCAAACTCGAAACTCGAAAACTCGAACTTTTCGAGTTTCAAAAATTTCGAGTTTCGAGTTTTTCGAGTTTGGAGAAAAACCGAGTTTTTCGAGTTTCGAGTTACTCGAGTTTTGGAGATTTCGAGTTTTTCGAGTTTCGAGTCGAACTCGAAACTCGAAATTTCGAGTTATTTCGAGTTTTTTCGAAATTCGAGTTTGGCTTTAACAACCCTAATCAGTTGCCGCACTCTTCGAAAGCCGACTATTTCACGTTGAATACGTGACACTTTCTGATTTTCGGCCCAATCATCCTAACATCTTCATAACTCGTAATCAGCTCACCCGATCGTCGTTCCAGGGCACAATCTGGTGTCCGTGGCAGATTCCGATGCGGAACTGTCCTACCGTGACCACCTTCGTGTCTGGATACTTCAGGGAGTCGTCGTCGAAATCACCACGCACCACGTGCACGTCTGAGGACAGCGATCTGGAACAGAATACGATGTTAGGTTCGTTTGAAATTATGGTGACTGTCCATTTCAACTGAAAAATGGAATTATAGTGACAGTTAAGGTTCAACTGCCCACTTGGTAGTTCCGGTAATATTAGTATGCCACTCTGTTCAGAAGTTTGGTTTAAGCACAGGTCAAGCATTCACAATATTGGAGAAGAAGACGAAATGCTTGGATTTTGCAACAAAAGCCTCATTCTCTACCGAATTATGCAGAAACTTGTCTATTTTGTTTCTGTCCATTCAGACACAACCCAAAACATAAAACACAATCCACCTCAAATAATCGACCGTTTCCCTGGTACACAGGTTCCCGGTGCAGAGGACGTGTTGCATTTTATTCGGTACGAGAAGTTTCCGGAATTTGGCCGACAAATTCGACTGACGATGCGGGAGATGGAGGTCTCCGATAATCAATACCAACTGGAAACAATGATATCCATATTGAATGTTAAGCTTCTAAATAATTGAGTGAAAAATGTGATTCGTGCTTCCAAAGAACTACTAAATGAGAAGATCATCACAGAATACTACAACCCAACGTTTTGATTTCCACTAAGTTTCATCCACAAATGTTTCAAGTGTGCAAATGCTACAAGACTGGTATCAACGTAAAAACCTGCTATATAAAAAATACAGGCGTTTTACCTAGGCTACATCATATTTGAAGCAAACAATGAACTCACCATAGTTTCAGCGCGAAAGCTTTCGGTTCAAATACCTGAAACAGAGAAACGGTAGAAACACAAAAGAATGTCAAATTATGAAATATTACAACCAATACTATATTCAGGTAAAAATGGACCAAACCAATAATGCCAAATATTTTCCACAATGATGAATGACAATATTCATTATAACAATAACAACGTAACATCAAAAACTCGATACAACTAGTAAATCTATAATATTCTGACTCTACACTCTTTACAAAACAACGACTAATAAACTAGAATCAATAAATACTTAAAAATCTAACTACGCGCAAATCAGCTGAACCGGGTACCCGCAACAGGAAATATTATTATTTACAACCTATAACGATAGAAAATAGAACAAACAAACAGTCGACATTGTAAATATTCCATTTTAAACTGAATAGACAGAACAGGAAACACTACACTACATACTACATATGTAACACAGTGGTGGGGTGATTTTTATGATCACCGAACATTTTTGAAATTCGGGATTGTTCGACTTAATCACCAATCCTAGTAAATTGAGTTGAAAGTGATTCATCCACTTGTATAGAAAAAACAAGTTACTGGAAGGGTCATCCAACAAATCCCCCCACGTTTGTATGATACCTGCCTATACTACAAGACTACAACTACCATCTTATATTCCTAATTCCCACCAGCTTACACGCTCACAATTACATACCATTTATAAGCATGATGCATGATTATACCGTGTCCTTATCATCATTTCCTTCTTTCTTCTCCTCTTTTTCTCCCTCTCCCTTCTCCTTTTTCTGTGCGAAACCGGCCGGTCCTCCTCTACTCGTCAGAATAGTGTCCAAAGTACGAGGAAACAGAGACATGACTCTGAACTTCTCACCCATGTTTCCCATCAGGAAATTGTACGCTTCTGGATATAAACAATTTTTAGTGATTTTTTTAGTGAAAGAAATATAGAAATAGAAAAAAGTTATAAAGTTTCTTAGTGAAAAAATAGAAAGAAAACAACAACTAACTATGGAGAGATAAATGACCTATGAGGAGCTACTTTGTTTTCACAACCCCACATGATAACTAGATAGAATTTTATAGGTAGAATAGAACTTATTTTGTGAGACTTGAGAATGTATAATCTTAGGAAAGAAAACAATGGAGATTCTATTCACACTGAATGCGTGAAAGTTGTAATTTGTAATAGGTTCAGGTTCATTATAGTACACATCTCTATCGAAGAAGTGACAAACTCACTGATAAGATGTTCCTGCTTCTTTCTGTCCTTGCACAGTTTCAATAATCGATATAGACGCATCTCGATGCCCATTTGACCGAGAAATTCTCTGAAACAGTCATAGATGGGATAGTGTCGGCATATACCAGCAAGGTTGTCCGAATAGTCAGAAAACTTCGAAAAGCGGACTACTTTTTAGTCGAGAGGATAAAAGTCGGTCTACTTTCGATGAAAAATCCTGAATTTTCACGTAATTTTACTTGAAAACGGACTACTTTATGTCGCTTAGTCAGACCTTACTGGCGTATGAGTGTCGGTTCCACGATTGGCAAAGTTTGACATCCCCTCCAACGAAAAGGCGAAGAGTTAAACGTCACCCCTAGGTAGTCATTAGGGTTGTTAAAGTCGAACTCGAAACTCGACTCGACTCGAAAAAACTCGAAAATTTTCGAGTCGAGTCGAACTCGAAACTCGAAAACTCGAAATTTCTCAAAACTTGAAAACTCGAAAACTCGAAATTTTCCAAAACACGAAAAACTCGAAAACTCGAAATTTTCCAAAACACGAAAACTCGAAAACTCGAAATTTTCCAAAACTCGAAAACTCGAAAACTCGAAATTTTGAACGCGAAAACTCGAAAATCGAAATTTCGAACTCGAAATTTGGACTTTTTGGGTCCAAAAACAGTCAAAACTCGACTCGACTCGAAAAAACTCGAAAATTTCCGAGTCGAGTCGAACTCGAAACTCGAAAACTCGAAATTTCCCAAAACTCGAAAACTCGAAAACTCGAAATTTCCCAAAACTCTAAAACTCGAAAACTCGAAATTTTCCAAAACTCGAAAACTCGAAAACTCGATTTTTCGCCAAACTCGAAAACTCGAAATTTCCCAAAACTCGAAAACTCGAAAACTCGAAATTTTGAACTCGACTAACAACCCTAGTAGTCATCCAGAAAACCCAGAAATGTTGAAAAAGTTATAAGTCCCTCCAACCAGATTGAAGTAAAAGTTAAGGTTCCCCCGGTAGGATAACGGGATATCGCATCTATGGAAACAATCAAATTGAATCATTATTCATTAAAAACCCAACTGCGAAACTCAAACTGCGCTCATATTTTTATTTTCAGCGCATCTGGATGCTGCTGGAGTTCAAAAACACGCTGATTGGTCCTCTTCACCAGGCATTTCCTGGTCACACTACAGAAGTTTACGTAAATCGGCTCGAAAACAGTATTTAATCACCAAACATGAGCAATCCTCCATGAAGCACCAAGCACGTAGTTCACGTAAGTTTCACATATCTTCACATAAGTGTGAATGGCCCGTGAAACTCTGCAAGTCATCAAAACTTGCCCGGCCTTACAGAATAAGCATGTTTATTGATATCTTTCTAGCCCTTTAGGCATAATTTTCAGATTATAGATTCCCGTACCGCTGCGTGGTGGGATCATACTCCCCTCCTTTATACGCGACCAGAAATTAAACAAAATCTCTAATACGCCTTCAATAAACACGTGATTCAGACGTACCTCTGTGTGGTGGGTCCGTAGACTAAGGCCCTATCCTCCACCAAACCCTTCAGATGACCGAAGTTCACATCTGCTGTCAGGTCAATGGCGCCAGGGCGGGAGAGGGGGTCAACCTACAATACGAACGATTGAGGAATACTATTCATTTATTTATCTACATTCAAACCCTATAGTTCGAATGGTAATGGTAATGGCCACAACGACTATGGCAAACATATTGCAATTTACTTGAAGAAAAGAAAATTTACAATGAAATTTCATACAAAAAGGACACACTTCCAAAACCGCAGCTAAACGGACCTCCAATCTCCACAACTTGAATGGTGAGAGTTTTCATTTTTCTTTGGTAGGCTTGGGAGGAGGATAATTATCTTAACTTGCTCAGTTTTTCGCTATTATTCTGATCATTTCAACTGTTCAAGCACTACTAAGTTTGCTTTTCAACTCCTACTCGATTGATCTTATTTTTATTTTAATCTTATTTTTATTTTGTACAACCCCCTACCTGCTCGTGATTACTGTATGCTCTCAATGAGAGATCCTCCCTACTTCCATCATGGCCGTAATCGATAATCAACCCAAATCCTCCGTTGTACGTCATCCTGGAATCAATAACAAACAAGTACACAATGACATTCATGCGAATTCGCGAGCTGAAACCTAACACACATAACAATCAAAACCGCACATACTTATGGTTCTAGAGAAAACCACTCAAAAGGTGAGAACTCCAACCACGCACGAAACCCAGCCATTTTGATTCTGAAAACACTCCCGAGCACAGTTACATTGTGAAATTTGTTCTGGAAAACATTCGAATTTTCAAGTCAAGCTTCAAAGCAGAACGATTTTGTGGACCCATCCCGTGTCAACGGTCCTTTAAAACTGCAATTGAAAAATGTATTGCAGTTTAAAGGACCGAAGCATTGCGATTGAACCACATAATCGCCCTTCTTTGCACGCCTGAGAGCTAACCTCTCGACAATCTGATTCACATAGGTTCCCGCCTCGGGACTTATCTCCCATGAAGTTCTCGCCGGATCCTCCCGAATGCCCTTCGCCAATAAACCTCTGGAACAATTGAATCGTTGAGAAATCATAATTACTGGAAGTATTGGTTAATTTGGTGTTTGAGAGCGCATTTTCGACCGATTCTTGTGAAACAAGGCAAATTTTCGCTAAAGGTTACTGAATCGCAAATAACAGCGAAAATTCACGTGCAAGGTGCAAAATGGCGCAGATTGGGAAAAAATCACTGTTCATTATATCAGCCGAAAAAATCATGTTATTCACCTAGTATGCAGATTCTCTCCCTTCGAGTTCATGAAACACAACTCGTTCCTCTCGTTGATGAAAACGTACACCTCGTGCCATTGACCCTTCTCGTCCCGCGTGAATTGGTGCACGGGCAGAGCGTCTAGGAACTCGTTGGCTACGAACACCGAGAACTGGAAAGAATGGAATGATGAATTGAAACTGAGTATGACACAGATAGATAGAAAGAGAGAAAGAGAGAGACAGAGAGAAAGAGAGAGAGAGAGAGAGAGAGAGAGAGAGAGAGAGAGAGAGAGGGAGAGAGAGAGAAAGAGCAGAGCAACTGCAAAAAAAGGTATTATGAGCTCGCCGTGTTACCTGTTACTAATCGCGTTACTAGCTAGTGCACTAGAAAAACTATTACCGAAATTCGGATAAGGTTAGGTAGAAGTAGAAGGAGGATGCAGGATTAGTTGCCGAATTTCCGTGAATAAATTATTTTTGATATCCTAATTTCTACCGAGTCTTACGTGATAATGCGGTAATAACTAATCAGTATGAAAAATGTTAAGTTAAATTTGATAGATTATCATACGTAAAAAAGGTTCATATCAAGTCGGTAAAAGTGAGCATGAGCATCCCCCAATACTGAGCATATATCATTGGAAAACATGATTTTTCTTCAATTTTACCGAGAATCTGTAACATTACCCCAAAAAGTGAGCATGCCCCGGTCAAAATCGGGCAAAGGTGAGCATCAGTCAACATCAAAAGAAGGGGGTAATTTACGTATGTAGATTATTACACATGAAAAATAAGATATGAGCAGAAGAATTGGGCACACTGTGATATTTGATACCCCTCATTCAGTCTCATTAAGGCTGGGTTCAGACTACGTGCACCCAGATGCAGCGGCTTTTCAACTCGGGGGCGCGCCTGCTAAAATCATGATTATCGATTGAGCCGCTGCACCCAGGTGCAGAAACTCGTGCACCCAGGTGCATTTGGAAGGTTCATACTTATTCTGCCTCGGCCGCTCACATTTGCCGCCGGATTGGGCGGCTTTTGCATCCAACTCAAGATGCCGCTGCCTTTGCTTGCTATCAAAGGCAGAGGCCGTGACGTTCGAGCCTCCACATTATCAACTCATATTATTTCAGTTTTTATTTTCGTAAACTGATTCATACTACTTATAATATAAATTCGAATACGATTTCTTGCTCATATTATGTATTGTCCATCTCTGTGCAGTGCAGCATATAAAAGGTGGCTAGGTGTTTACGTACGATTTTTGGTGTACTTTTTTTACGCGAGCGTAGCTCGCGTCCCCATGATGGGCGTGCTCTAATTTTTTGCATGTAGTGGCAGAAAGACTTGCTTAAGGGACCTGCATGAAAAATTCCAAAAATATGCACGCGCGCGTGCACGCGACGCGTGCAAAGTGGGGATTTACTTTCCGGGAAATTGGAAAATGCCAGTTTTGAGCGATTTGTGGCTGGCCGGTGCGAGATGGGGGTAGGAATGTATTGTATATTATGACCCCCCACCGGAACCCGATCGAAACCTCCGAAAATTTTATTAAAATATTGCACGCGACGCGACAAGTTTGGCTGAAAAGGGGTTCGTGCTTATAACTCGTTTCAAAGGATTTTTAGGGGTCGGTGTAATTATATAAAATGACCCTCCACCTAAACGGGATCTAATGGTGTAGAAATTTTTAGGGTCACGCACGCGACGCGTCAAAATATAAAAATCAACCAATTGACCTGAAATTTGGTAACAAGGGGTAATCGACCATGCTGATCACGAATATGACCATGCCGTTGTATATATATATTTTATAATATGTATTTTATCTTATACTCTATGAGCAATGTATTTTTTGCTTCATTATCTGGTTGTATAAATATTCATTCTGTGTATACATACGGCAACTGAACTACGGCTGTCACGTAACTTGGCGCCACTCCAAACATCCTCTGCGTGTCTAACCTAGATGAAAATCGAGTAGAATTACAAAAATAGAGCATTTATAGTTGTTATTTTTAAGAAAGATTAGTATATAACGAGCTATCTCATTTTTTCCTATTATTTGAACATTCAATTCTGCCCCCTTTAATACTGGAATTACCTTGTGATCCCAATTGTGAAGAATTAATAAAGATGAATAATTTAAAAAAAAATGGAAAGACTCCAAGTAGGTTCATAGCCTCCAAGTAGGTTCATACTTTTATCAAAAAAAAACCCAGCGGCTTTGAGCCTCCAAATCCAGATGCAGCGGCTTTTTTCAGGAAGGCAGCCTTTGCTATTTTTTTGCCGCTGCATCTGGATGCAGAGGCTCGAGTTGGAGGCGCGTAGTCTGAACGTAGCCTAAGACTCAAATGAAGTGATACTCGAGCTTCATGGTATCACATTGAGAATATGAGAATACGACTGACCGGCAGACTTGAATGCCATTTTAGTTTCTAGTTTGGAAAAAAGTTAAAAACACATAACAAACTCACCCCTTCCGGCAAATCGTCCACGTTTTTGTACCAGAAAACAGGAACACCAGTTTTCGACGTGTTTTTCCGCACGTATTTGACCGATTCTGGAAATATTTTGATCTAATGTCATTAAACTGAGATAAAAACAATAAATTTTTCTATTTGCGAAACTTTTCCTAGTGGTTTACTAACACCCCTTCGAACGCAAAAAAAATCTTCTTTCACGAATATTCGTGAATTTGCAAGTTTTCTAAAATGTCACGTAATCACATCGAAAAACGAGCTCTTTTTCGTGAAATTGTCAGCCTACTGGTGTGTGATCCCGGGGGTTTTAATTGTATTCTCAGATGCACAACACCAAAATTACCATGAAAACTTTCCATATAACAGTGTAAGTACAATACATAGATATCGATTACCTCCCGTGAAAATGTTCGCACTCTGACCGACCCTCGTCCCACACAACAACCTTTCTTGTTCGTCTATTAACGCATCCGACATTTCCACCAAATGCACGGACACTTTCTTCTCCTGGAAGAAAATGAAATGAGCTACGGTTAATTTCCAACGTACGATTTCGTCCATAGATGGGATGGTTTGAGGGTTTCGAGAGTTAAGCATCCCCTCCACAGAAAACGTAAAAGTTGTAGGACCCCTAAATAATTACCCAACAAGTCTTGAATATCGGAAAAGCTATGGGTCCTCCCTACCCCAGTTAAAGGAAGAGTTACGTATCCACCGATACGAGGTATAGTCTTTTTCATTCCTACTGAGACTCCTACAGAGGAATTTCGAAACTTCCAAGCCGCTTTCCTCACTTACTTTTGATCAGAGAAGTGGAGGATTTTCGCACCTCATTCTCCTTCTCAGGTACAGTCAATATACGAGAGGATTTTTGATGAACCCAATTTTCAGCTTCACAACAGTCGTCGTAATGTTTGTGAGATTACCGTAAGAGTCTTAGTAGGAATGGTGTGTACTATATAGCATCTATGATATCGTCGCAAAGGTACAAATCGCACGATTTTTTCCAGTTCCAACCCATTACCTACAACAAATCCACGCATACTCTAATTCCAATCCTTAATTCGAATTCAGTAAAAACTGAAAGATTTCCCCAAAAACTCTATTCTACCGCGTTCGATATGCGACGCGAACTAGTAAGATGTGACTGTTAGCCTAATACCCCAAATTTGATGATTTCGAGCCCAAAAAAACCCGTTTCAATTTGCCAGGCCCACGGAGTGTGAGAGTAAACCAGTAAAGTTGTCCGAATAGTCAGAAAATTCGAAAAACCGACTACTTTTTTGCCGAAAAAAAGAAATTCGGTCAACATTCGATGGAAAAAATCGTGAAATTTCACGTGTTCACATCTAAGAACGGACTACTTTCTGTCGATCAGTCGGATCTTACTGACCTTTGAGTGTGAGAGATCACAAGTCGATAATTTTTTTCAAAATCAATAAAGCAGGACACCGAATCACCTTGAAGGTATCTAATACTGCGAGAACATCGGACATGAGTTGACCTGTTCCGGCACCACACTCCACCAACTGCCACTCGCCTAGAAAAAGGAGAAATAAAAATGAACAACCCCCGGCAAAGTTGTCCTACAGGCCAGAAAAACCGGAAAACTAGCTACTTTTTCACTTAAAACAAGAAAATCGGTTTACTCTTGATGCTGAATCACTACTTTTTGTCGAATAGGACCTAACGGGTGTATGAATACCAACATTCAACCAGAAACCGAACACTTTCAAATTTGAAACAACGACCGCATCATTTTGGAATTCCGGTAACTTCAATATATGTATGGTATAGATAATTAGGTAGCTTTATGTGCGAAAAAATCTCAGAACACTCTTCACCCAAACGTTCAAGTTCATTATATCATCTAGAAGCCGCATGACAAACCGAAACCGTACCTTTGCTTGAAATTAATATGAAATTACGATTCGGAGATTGTTGTAATATTATAACATACCGGTATATCCAGCGTTGGCCAGCTCATGATAGCACCAGATTCCCACCATTTCGCCGAAAAGTTGCGTCAGTTCTGGAGCAGTTATGAAATCGCCATCTTTTCCGAAAACCTGGAAAAGCGGGCGCGGGCGGATTAAAAACAACCGGGTTGATATCTTGATATTGAAATCAACAAGCTCTCTTACTACACAAAACTCGGTTGCTTTTGTGAAGAGAGGTTGGTTGGTTCAAAAAAGAAATTTGGTTGTTTTTCGGTTGCTTTCTGAAAGCAACCAAATTTTCTTCACAAAAGCAACCGGGTTGATTTTTGGTTGATATCAACCCGGTTGCTTGTGTAATTGGTCGGAAAAGCGTGATTATTAAATCACATTCCTTATAGATTGGTTTCTCTAACACTATCCTTTTTTCAGAATAATAGCTGCAGAAAAAAGGTGTTTGGGATAAATTGTGCAATTGACAAATATTGACAAAATAACAATCGCCCCCCACTCAATCCAAACCTGCAGTAAAGAAGGAAGTGGTTTGACTTTGACCGAACAGACTATACGTCTCAATTGGTAAATTTGAACATTCTTTTCGAAACTAACTTTCTGTTTATCGGAGAATCCCCCATAATAGCCAACGGTGGGGGCACTGACTGCCGTCTTCATGTACTCGGCCACTGTTATCGGTCCAGTTGACTTTATTTTGTCAACCAGAAACCTCTTTAGAGCTTCGTCACCTCGCCGACCAACCTGAGCAAATATATGACTATTTAGTAAATTTGACCAAGTGAGAAGAGAAATCACAACAACATGCTACGATTCAGCAAAAATTGGACAATTTCATTTATTTTGAACCGAGCACTAAAATTATTAAATGTAGAGATTTTGGATCGGCGATGAGTGTGACTGTTTGGTGAAAATGCGTCAGCGATTGTAAACTTTATTGCTCTCCAACAGGCTTACGCTAGATACTCACATAACGAACAACTGTGTATAGCTTTACATTTGGCTCAGATCTGGCCTGGAGAAACCTATCAATTGAAACGACGTTTTCGATAGAAAAAGAAAACCACCCGCCAATCGATGTTTTTCTTATCATGCCAGCGGAAATTAAAACCATTGAAACCTAACAATAAGAAGACATTAGTGGCATAGTGGCTCACCAGTCGCACCATTACATACACTGTATACATACCAGTGAAAGAGTTCATATTTTACTGAGCAAACTGATATAACTACAACATAAACAACAAATAAATAACCTGATACATACCGGTAAACTGTTTGAAAAATATGAAAAACCAACCAATTCGTCGGGACGTCCTGAAGAGAAAAGAGCTCTTGACAACAATCGGAGGGAGGAACGTCCACTCCTCAACACCATCATCTGAACGACAAAATAACTAATTAGACTAGTTACATTCTATGAAAAACAGTGAAAGAAACATTAAAACACTCAAAATCTATTAAAGACATCTTCTTATATTATGTTGTGACTTTAAACGCTTTCACCAAGCATGTTTTCTGGAAAAGAGTGAGGACGTGATAAAAACCGTCACTTTGTATATGGCTCGGTTAAACAAAAGCTGAATGACCGCGAAATCCTAGAATTTCAGAAAGAGTTCAAAAACTTCTGAGAATAATTACCTCAAACACAACAATAGAAAACATCTCAGTGAATGAAAGACAAATACTAGCAAAAATACCTGAAGATTAGAGCTGAAAAATACAGAAATAGGGGGTCAAAAACACAAATGATTCAAATTCAATCAATTGCTGCTGAATATTAAAAAACTGAACGCGGCATCTTTTTATTTTCCTCCGTGTTCGTCAAATAACGGTGTAAACGACGTGCAGCAAGTCTGTAGCGGCATTCAAATAGGCTAATACCCGCGAAAAACAAGAGAAACACTTTTTTTGCCAGTTATATTTAGTGTTTCACCTACTATTCCATTGATTCTCATACTAATGTGGTGTATAAAAGTCAGTGGAGCCTAGCGTAATGTTCTATTCATTTGTAAATGAACAACCGGTCTTTTTCTCAATTTGTTCTAAACGAATGAAACACTATGATGTGAAGAAGGTATCTTACTTGTACTTTTTAAGTAAATGGCCGAGTTCGCGCAAGTACGTTTGATTTGTTATGAAGTCAAGCCGGACGGGCAGAACCAGAATTTCAGTTATTGTACAGGATTCTCAACTACGAACAGATCAGAAGTCACCGTACATGTGTCACGAGATAAAGGGTCAGTTCTACGGTATATTGTTTATATTTTTTCATATAAGTCGAATTCGATGTCCAAAACAAAAGTGTTGAAATTAAATACATTTTCAGTATCTTTGAAGGAACAATCTTCACTTTCAACGTGAAGTCTAGAAAGCAAGACGGGGTCTTGTTTCCCGATGATGATTCGATACATGTAGAAGAAGATGACATGGGACTGGTTTCTATTGGCACAAATTCTCGAGGGAGTATAATAACGAAGGTATTTTTTTTTCAGATTATAAGATTGTTCGAGTTAGGTGTTCTATTGTAAAAACCTGTGATACAATAGTGTTTTCGTTTTGCACAGTTCCCTCGTCAGTTTAAGTGTTCAATCCGTCTCAAAATTCTCAATAATGTTTCACGTTGGTCGTAGGAGTTATTCTAGGAATGAAAGCTCTATTCGTTCTCAATGTGCGATGTCGTAGAAGTCTTATTGAGGTTCCTAGTTATTCTTATTCTGACATTCTTCATTGAAATGTGGTCCTAGATGTTGTGTTATAGCCTAAACATCCAAGAACTGAACCGTATAGTTAAGTGTACAGCCATAAAAAAACCGGCTGCCTTTCGGCTAAACCGAAATTGCGACATTTAATATGATTCATAGTTTTATTGGTTTCTTTCTTGCAAACTAATATGACCTATGACCTTAGTGGTGTTTGCATATATCATAGTATGTTTTCATTGCTTTCAGATGTCAGCCCATATTGTGTTCAGCTCCTTAATGGAAGATGGGGAGCACTGTGCTTGGTCACGCGAGTTCGGAAAGATCTTCATTCCGGAGAGCTTTCATGTAGTTCTGGATGCTGTATATAAGGTCGATGTGGTCAGGTTAGTCATTTTCCGTTTTGTCTAAGTCTAATTGATCTGTCTTTGCAGTACCGGCTGGTAGTACTGACAAATTAGGACAGCTCATCTTATGAATGATCAATATTTTGATTCTTACTGTTTGTTTATCATTTATATTTGCAAACCCTAAACCACAACAGATGTTTGAACAGTGGATATTCGAGCAATGTACTATGTGGCCAATAACTAATGAATACTGAAAACTGGCATTACGGAAGTACAAATGGATTTATCTATTTTGTAGCATTTATCAACCTTTTAATTCATTTCCTCACTTGTCTTCTGTTTAGAGATTGGTCGCGGCGCGCAAACGAAGTACAGGCGTTATTCTCAATTTGTGAAGGAGAGGTTCCGAAAAAACTAGATGTCAACGTCAAATCACAATCCTATCTACAAGATGTAGAAGATGAGTTGGTACGTTATACATTTCAGTCAGAGTCACTGGTGTGCTTCACCGTTTCGGCATATTCCATTTCAACCATTTCGCATTCAAAAGTCTTCTACCCCCTTCTTACTATTCTTTCTACTTCTTTCACCCTTTTCAACGGGTTTCGAAGTGACTCTGAGATTAAAGAGTATCTCGAACATTTACTTACTAGTTCACTGTTCACTCACCAGTCAGGCTCGTCCGTCAAGACTCCTCATTCTGCATCGAAAATTGGCAATGAAGAAGTGTAGTATGGCGATTCAGACACTGTATACAAATACAAAAAAAAAAGTTTACAATGCAATCTCAGACAGGGTTCAGACCTTTACGCAGACGAGCATGTAAAAACGCGCTACATTTACGCCGGGTTCACGCAATTCGTTAATTGACTATAATTACTCGACAGTCATGTGGGAGCTGGCTATCATTCTAATAAACTATTGCCACGCGATATTATGTACAAATTAGTCTAAGTTCTCAATATAATGTTAACAGAGTTTCACAATGAAAAATAGTATAAACGACCGAAACTTTTGTAGTTAGAACATAACAGTAGTATAAGGAATAGGTTTATCAACCAAAAGCGATAACAATACAAAAACAAACAAGTGCCGTCGTTGCCGTTCGTATCCCACGTGTGGATTTTCACTTGTCGTTGATGAACTTCCGTATTCCTAGTAGTCTTTTTCCAGTTCTTTAAGAACAATAATTGCGGTAATTTCTATGAGAAACGAACAAATTTCGATTTCCGTTACCTTAGCTCACCAATAAGGTTTGACTGATCAATAAAAAGGTAATCTTCATTCAGATTTAAACACATTTATGATTTCGCATCAAAAATAGACGAATATCCTCGTTTTCGGGGAAAAAGTGGCTACGATTCGAGCAACTGTCCTATCTTCCAGAGAACACGAGAGAAAAGGATGAGACAGGAAGAGGCAGAAAGTAGGCTTCTAGCCGAACCGATAGGTCAAATGGGCTTCGCTTCCACCTCCACGCCCAGTCAGCCATGGCAAAATGGGCGGGGTGGACGGAAGAATTCAAATTATTCGAATCAACCATTCTCCCGCCGAAATACGAGAACACGGTCAGTGTTTGCGAAATGCCTGTCAATTCCTTTTCAGACTTTTTCAAATACTCGCCATTTTGACATGGTTGCTATTTTTGCGTGTGATGCTAATGTAGGTTTCGTTCCTTTGAAAACCATGATTCGAGACGTCTTTTGACTTTTGACGTCTTTTGAGTTTTTTTTACGTATGTTTTTATACATAAACAAATAAGGGCCAAACCGACAGTTGGATCACATGCGAAGACCGACTAATCTAGTTTATGGCCAATATCAAAAGTAACTGACGCCAAAAGTAACCGTAAAGACAGGCGTTAGCTGACAGCTTATTCTCAAAGTGGCAGTTTCGATCTATGTGACCATCATTCATGATAGAATAATAATAATAGTAATAATAATATTCTGTTTCAGGCGGAATCGTAATTATTCGTCGAGAGACGACGACGAACTCATGAAGAGCGTGGTGAGTTTTCAACCCTCCGGTCCCGGTTGGAAATATTTCTTTTTTCTTTCCTAAGCAGAATAACCAGTCGTAAAATCCCGAAATTAGTTATGTTTTCTGGCAGTCGATTATTAGATTCAACCTTCAAACACGTCAAAAATAATGATTTTCTATAGAAATTAGACAAATTTTTCTCGTTTCCGTGAAATGGGTTTTTCGTGGTTTTTCGATCTTTTCTAACAATTCGGACAACCTTAAAGTAGTATGTATGAAACGGTGAGTTGCAGGCGAACAATGAGCGTATGTTCGTGATTGCGAGAATCTTCCCAACAGGATGGGGCGAAGCATGGAATCAGAGATGCCGTTCCATAACACTCAACTACCTCCGACTGGACGACCGGGAGACCAGAGTCAGCGTCGGCGACTGGTGCTCGGGTGTCATCAGGTATACCATTAGTGGCCAATTACACTTGCAACCAGGCTGTATGCAACCAACATCCAATCTGGTTGCTTATGTACAAACCATTGGTTGCGTTCCAAGCTGGTGCATCTCAAATGCAACCAAAATAACTTTGTATAACCAAAAAGACGAATTTTGCTGCATTTCAGATGCAACCGGGTTGAATTTGAAAGCAACCAATAGTTTTTTTACACATGCAAACTGGTTACATTTTGGTTAAATGCAACCCGGTTGCATGTGTAAACCGCCACTATTAGTCAATTGCAGAGTCACGTGAAACATGTTGAACACAGAAGAACTCAGAAACGTGCAATGAAAAAGTGCACGATGCCTCATTAGAATGCTACTTTTACGTGACTATTCAATTCGCTTGTAGTATAAGGATCTATGGAATATTTCAAGGTTGTCGATTCTGAATAATCTATATGTTAATGAGACGTTCAGGTAGCTGACAATTTTATAGCGAGGGAAGTCGTAATGTTTGAAGTGCATACTTTTGGAAAGACTCGAAAGACCAACTCTGTCCAGGATTTCAAAAAAACAGCTTGTTTTCTTGAGTCTTTCTGTTCTGGCGTGCAATCAGTCACTTACTTGTTCGAAGATGAGAACTCGGTTTCGAAGAGGGCGCGGCGAAAAAAGGGGCGGAGCTAATTTTCATTACGGTTTATCAATCGTTTCTTGTTTGGTTATTGTCAATGACATTGGACATCAAGTGATCAAATGTTCAGGTACAACCCTAAGAAGAAAGAAGTGAATAGCGGCTTCTTTGTGGAGAAAATTTTGAATGTGGAGGATAAAGCACTATGTACCAGGGTCGATTCTTCAGGAGTTCTCCAGGTGAGACGTGAAAACGTGGACATTTTTTTCACCTTGTTGTTCTCACACTAACAGTGTGCCTCGCCTGACCCGGACTCACGCAAAAGCAACATATTTCGTTCATACACCAGTAAGGTCTGACTATTCAACAAAAAGTAGTTCGTTTTTAGATTTGAAAATGTTAAAATAAAGTAGACAGATTTTCCCGTTTTCGTCGGAAAAGTCGTTCGTTTTCCGAGTTTCTCTGATTCTGACTATTCGGACAACTTTACTGGAATGTGTTTTGGTGGCATGCAGAACGGTTCCATGTGCAGTTGTCCTCAGGTGGCGTTCTCAGAACGATTAGCGCCAATTTTCTGCAATTGGCCAGCTACAAAAACGAGAGAGCATGCCGGTCAATGACGCGCAGACAGGCTAAGACAGTCTGCGTCTCTCTGACCTGCACACTCTCTCGTTCAGCCCATAAAAAAGAGGCTGGCCAATTGTCTGGGAATTGTCTGAGTGCTACGCATTCAAGAAAACAGGCAGGCTGCCAAACGGCAACTAACCTCGAATAGGAAAGTTCGCAGTTTCCGAATTGAAAGAAAAGTGAACGAAATATGTTGTGGTTCCAGATGGAGCTCGAGTTGTACTTTGATCCCGATAAAACCAGAATAATGGTTCCGACGCCTGAATGCCGATTCTATGCCGTGAAACACGAGAAGGTTGGATTTGTCCTCGTGCGCCCGCCTGTTTTTAAACAACACTATGGAAGAAAGTAAGTATTCTTGATCATAATTCTTAAAAGTGATTTTGTTGCGTTTCAACCACATAATCAGGATAGTCCAAACTACCAAGGTTTCGGGAATGGGGAGTGATAGTAAACAATTACCCCCCACCCTCGCGCGATTTTTTCCAGGATTTCAATTAGGTGGGGGGCGATTGTACATTTTTCCCGAGTTTTCTCAGTTTAAAAAGATGGAATGTTTTCGAAAAGTTAGTTAGAGTAAACCGTCTTCATAGAACGAGTTCACTATAGTCGTTTGTGTGTTCCGAGATTTATCCGATTGGCCAGTGATATCCAGCTTGGTGAATTCTATATCTAACCGGGTTTTTAGGTAACCTAACCCTTTTTTGGTAACCTATTTTTCAGGTTACCTCAGTAGGTTTTTCTAACGCAAAATGTGGTTTTTACCGTTAGTTTGAACTTTGAATGGTAACCGGATTTTAGTTTCAGGTTACTTTCAGGTTACCTACCAAGGTAACCTCAAAAGTCGGTTACCATAAAAGGGTTACGTTACCTAAAAACCCGGTTAGTTGTAGAATTGGCCATCTAGCTTTTATTATAGAGTACATGGGATTCTCGAATATCGAGACACGGAGCGCGTCACTCTCTCGAATTGGGTATTTGCCAAGTTTGTCCGTTATTTGGGAGAACATGAGATAGTTGAAGTTGAGGTTAGTTTCCTTTGTATTTTGATCTCTTCTCGTACCGGCGCATGTACGGGCTACATCCATACGGCAGTACGACTGTTCTTCAAAATGTAGCCACTCTATCATATCATTTACAATGTTTTGATAAAATATGCTAATTCAACAATTTTGTATATTATTAGTTTGGTATCAGATTATGTTCAATTATCCGTTTAGAATCAGCTCAGCATGGGGTATTATTAGATATTGTTAAAAAAGAGACAAGAGAAGGAGAGAGATAGAGACAAATGAGCATGTTTAGCACTTCTCGAAGACACTTTTGCTAGTTGTTATTGCTTCATATTAGAGTGTAAACCTGTAAACATATTGTATTCACATTCGATTCTCGGTAGAAATTGATTGTTTTCCAGGTACAGCCTGATTTCGGAGTGAGTGAGAACTTCAGCGAGCAGAGTGAGAACTTCAGCGAACTGATGGGTGGACACTCTGTTTCATTTGACGCTGGTGTGTGTTGTTAGGGTTGTTAATCGAGTTTAATTTCCAAGCTTTAACAGAAGGACGATTATGTGGACCAATCCCATGTCAACGGTCTTTTCACTCCAATTGAAAAATGAAGTGCAGTTTAAAGGACTGAAGCGTTGCGATTGGACCACATAATCGTCCTTCTTTAACAGAAGAACACGAATTTTCACATTTTGATCCTCAAAAAGAGTTCGACTCTACTCAAAAAGAAATTGAGTCGCGTTTCGATTTGGGCTTCAACAACTCTGGTGTTGATCTTCTTTCTTTTTTCAAAATAGTCCTATTAAAATGTTCACACAATTATTGACAACTGAGAGGCGAGAACTGTACACACATCGGAAATCGTGCTTCCCGGAAAACCCTCTGAATTTTCGGGGAAATAACTTTTCGGGGAGCGAACGGGGAAAAATCTGGTAAGAAGTGAGGAACGAACCCCAAAGCTTGAGGATTTTCGGGGGAAAAGTGCTTAAGCGGCCTGAAAAAACCCTGAATTTGCGGGGAATTCACGTTTCGGGGAGTGATCGGGGGATGTTCGGGGAGAAAGTGAGGAATAAACCCCGAAACCCAACGCGCGAGGTAACAGCCAGTATGTAAGCTTTTAGTTCACCTGCCCTGACACAAGCGCCCATGGCGCAGTGGCAGCGTTGCCGCCTGGAACGCCGACCCCCAAGGGTTCGATTCCCGGGAGAACCAAAATAAGTGAAAATTTCAGAGTATATTGATGGTACTGATTCAAATAGATAACACATAATAATAATTCAAATGTATATATTCATAAAACGGTAGATCAGTAAGTTTTTGAGAGGTCCTATTCGTAATTCGTTCGGTGAATTTTCAGGGTTTTTTCCCCGTTCCTTCAGCCATTTTTCAGGCTTTTTTCCCCTTTAATTCGGGGAACGATTCATGAATCGTTCCCCGAATTAAAGGGGAAAAAAGGGGGCGAACCCCGAAAATTCCCCGAAAAATATTCTCCTGTGAAACAATCAATCTGGCGTGTTGACCTGTTCCGTGAGGAAAACTACATCGGAAATCGTGCTTCCCGGAAAACCCCCTGAATTTTCGGGGAATTCACTTTTCGGGGAGCGAACGGGGAAAAATCGGGTAAGAAGTGAGGAACGAACCCCGAACGTTTGGGGATTTTCGGGAAAAAGTTGCGGAAACGGCCTGAAAAAACCCTGAATTTGCGGGGAATTCACGTTTCGGGGAGTGATCGGGGGATGTTCGGTGAGAAAGTGAGGATTAAACCCCAAAACCCAACGCGCTAGGTAACAGCCAGTATGTAAGCTTTTAGTTCACCTGTCCTGTCACAAGCGCCCATGGCGCAGTGGCAGCGTTGCCGCTTGGAACGCCGACCCCCAAGGGTTCGATTCCCGGGAGACCCAAATGAAGTGAAAATTTCAAAGTATATTGATGGGACTGATTCAAATAGATAACACATAATAATTCAAATGTATATATATTCATAAAACGGTAGATCATTAAGTTTTTGAGAGGTCCTATTCGTAATTCGTTCGGTGAATTTTCAGGGTTTTTTCCCCGTTCCTTCAGCCATTTTTCAGGCTTTTTCCCACTTTTTATTATACTGCTGATAGGCTTTTTCCCCCTTTGAACGAACGGGGAGCGAACCCCTTAAATTCCCCGAAAAATATTCTCCTGTGTATTAAAATACCTTGGGGTTGGCCAATTACACATGCAACCGACTTGCATGCAACCAAAAATGCAACCAGGTTGTATCTCAAATGCAACCAAAATTACATTTCATAACCAAAAAGTCTCACTGTAGACAAATTTGGTTGAATTTGAAATCAACCAATAGTTTTGTACACATGCGGCTGCATGTGTAAACCGCCCTAAAAGTTATGGCGAATTCTTTATTCAAACCTGTAATTCGTTAACCACTAACCTGGTTACCTGGGTAATCCATTTGGTTACCCCCAATTTCCCCTAAAGTACATTGTAAAAAAGGGGTACAAAAGGTTTCACCAGGTAACCCGGTTAGGGTTACCTGATATTAACGAAATACCCAGTTTTTTTTGTGGCTTTTTTTCACGGACCAACCGACTGGTTCAAATCTGGCTCGACCAACTCCGTTCAGACAACAAACTACAAGTAAATATTAGTGTTATAATTAAAAAAAATTGTTGTCATAAAGACTTTTGGGTGGTATTAGGAAAACGATTGTTAGTGGGACCTTTCACTGATATATTTTTCTGATACAAGTAATTACTTTATTTCATTTAAAAAACAAAGGTTCACGTTCTTCGATGTGATTTTTTAGCTCTATGTTCTCTACGCTTTTGATTCTTCGATCTTTGTTTGTCACACATTAGCGAATATTGCGTTGTTTTTGTTGGTACTCCATTTGTATCACACGCTTCACTTGCGTGATTATTTCATTCATTCGATCATACGCTGGCTATATTTAGGTGGAGATAGAAGCTACAATATTTGTCTCAGCAGTTTGACATCAAGTAATTATTCGTGTTCTAGGTGCTATCGAGAATGACTCGGCTAGAATGGTTCAACCGGATTCACCAATTAGGAATATAACCCGGTTCAGTGTACCCAATAGGTTGGTTCTTGGTTGTGCATTGTATTGCAGTTCAGTTTTGATAAGTGCCTCTCGTTCTGGTAATCAGTTTTAGATACCAAACATACCCCAGGAAACTTGTCCGAATAGTCAGAAAAAATCGGAAAACGGGCTACTTTTTCTTCGAATACGAACGAATTTGTCTCATATAAAAAACTTTACACAATTTTTAGATTGGCAGATAGGGGTCACTCCAGCAACCGTTCGCATTATGAGGCCAGTGGTTCCGGTATGGAAATCAGAGATCAAGTGAGTATTTTAAATCAAATCAAGTATTTATTACACAGTGTGTAATAACGGAATGATAGTTTGAAACGCGTACGCTAGAAGGGAAAATGGTGAAATAGTTTATTCATCTTGCCTAATAAATACTTGAAAGAATTTGGCTATTTCTAATGAAAATACTCAAACCTAATTCTTTTTCTGCAAGAAAATCTGGCTCCATCTTACTTTTTCTATTTCCAGCCGAACCTGGGTGTCGAGTGTGTGGCTGTGGTCACCGAGTACTTGCCGGAATATGATTGTGCCATTCTGTATTGTACGAGAGAGGAACAGGGCTCCACGGGGGATCCATGTCTTATGCGCTCCGTCAAGTACGTCTTGTTTAGGCCAATTTCATATCTAAACGGGTTTTTTGGTAACCTTACCGGTTTTTGGTAACCATTTTTTCATGTCACCTCGGAAACTGAAGTCCGGTTACCGTACAAACTAACGGTAAGAACTACATTTTACGTTAGATAAAACAGGTAACCGGTTACCTACAGAGGTAACATGAAAAAAGGGTCACCGAATCACCTAAAAACCCGAATACGTATAGAATTCATCTCAAGTAGGTATTCTCAGACAATTTCCAGCCAATTTGCGAGCCACTTGTGGCGCCCTCGATGAGAGAGTGTGCAGATCAGAGAGACACAGATGTCTGCGGCCTCATTGACCTGTGTGCTCTCTCGCTTTTGTAGTTTGTTAATCGCAGAAAGTTTGCGCCAATCGCTCTGAGTTGTTCAGGGTTGACCACAGGCACCTTTTTAAGTTTAAGAAGGGGGGGGGGGGGGGCTGGTAGCCAAAGATGAAACAGTTCATTACCTGCGTAATTTCAAAGACAAGCATGGTATCCCTGGCAAAACAAAGGATCATGCAGTTATATGCAATAGAAGTAGTTTTTATGTGGTTTTCTGGTTTTATTAACCTATCAGATGTATTTACCTGCACAGTGTTATTTTCAGTCTTCACTCATTCCAGGGCAACTGGAGTACGTGGAGGAGACTGGCTGAAATTGCGGGCTCGTAGGCTTCCCGCCAAATCTGACAGCACGGTTAGTGGGCAAATTTCTTTCCGACACAAAATCGAACCAATTATTCCCGAACACGTTGGTTCGGTAATAAACCGAACCAATTGCGTACTCAAACCAACACAAAACCGAACCAAACTCTAACTAACGTTACGCAGTCGACCAATTTGTGCCATAATTTTTTTGAATTGGTTTGGTTCCACCTTTGTTGGTCAGAATTCGGTTCGGTTGCAAAACGAACCAACTGGTTCGGGAATAAGTTCATCCGGTCGGTGCCGGTGGCGTGGGAAATTTTGGCAGTTCCACCCATATTTATTAATATTTATGATTTGCAGCAAATGTGGACAACAATGAAAATTGTTGGGCGGTTCACACACGCAACCGGGTTGCCTCTCAAATGGAACCAAATTTGTCTACAGTGAGACTTTTCGGTTATGTAAAATAATTTTGGTTGCGCGATGCAACCCGGATGCATTTGAGAGCAACCAACAGTTATGTTCATATGCAACCCGATTGCTTGTTGGAAATTGACCAATGTACGTCATTTCTCACCTCATTCAGATATGTGTCATGAATTATCTACTAATTGTTCTTTTTTTTGGGGTGAATTCTATATCTAACCGGGTTTTTAGGTAACCTAACCCTTTTTTGGTAACCTTTTTTTAGGTTACCTCAGTAGGTAACCGGGTGGTAACCTAAAATGAAAAACCGGTTACCTGTTTTTCTAACGAAAAATGTGGTTTTTACCGTTACTTTGAACGGTAACCGGATTTCAGTTTTAGGTTACTTTCAGGTTACCTACTAAGTAACCTGAAAAATAGGTTACCAAAAAAGGGTTAGGTTACCTAAAAACCCGGTTAGTTGTAGAATTGGCCTTTTTTTGGAGTAAAATAAGGGAAACTTTTCACCTTTAATTTTTGTTAGTAGTGTGTTACAGCCACTTTTCTGTTTGACCGCCATAACTTTGTTTGATTCCAGTTGTGTTGCATTTGGGAAGCTATCGCCGGCACAGTTGAGCGGACGGAGGAGTTAAATCCCATGAAAATTACCCCCGACAATTGTGTACAGGTGAGTGATATTAATATGTTAAGTAAGTTTCTAAGAGAAGCGTTCTTAAAGAAGTACAATTATGTGGACTAATCCTAATGATTCGGTCCTTTAAACTGAAACACATTTTTCAGTTGCAGTATAAAGGACCCATGCGTTGGGATCGGTCCACATAATCGTCCTATTTCAAGAAAATAGGTGAAGGGATATTCTATTCATATTCACATAAATCAATCACGAGGTGGAGGTTCTGCTTCACTTTGCAAGTATTTGCCGAACAGAACTCATTCTTTCATGTTGTCAACAAAAAAGTCCGTTTTTAGATTTAAACAAATAAAAATTAATAGTTTTGTATCAAAAATAGATTGGTGAAAAAGTAGCCCGTCGTTTGATTTTTCATGGTTATTCGTTATTCGGACAAGTTTACTGGTGTATGACCTTATTATAGTGTTGTCTATTACTTATTTTCGCTTTTAAGATGGATACATTGCTCCACTTTTCCTACATGGTAGATCACCCATTGGCAGTTTGGTCGTTAGATGTCGGCTACACTTTTTGTAACGAAACGGTTAGTTAATCATTATGAATTGATGTTACACGAGAGTCCATGTATGAAAGTATTTTCATGTTTTCCTTTGAGGTTCCAAGGTTATTCCCGTGAAGTTTATTAGATAATATTTTTGTGGAATAGATACGGGTGTTCACTTTGTTGGGCGAGCAGGAAATATGTACTTTTTATCATACGTGAAATATTTGAGCACCCCAAAAGTGAGCATGAGTAGTGATTGAAAAACATGTTATCATCATAATTTTGCCGAAAATCTTGAACATTACCCCAAAAAGGGACCATGGCTCCATCGAAGAAAGGGGGTATTTTACGTCTACTTTTCATTATTATGTTATTCCGTTTCTAGGTGGAGCAGGAAGATTCGTCGCGACCATTTTCCATCAGGAAACATGCTGAGAAGGTGAACCAAAGTGTGCGAATGGGAAGAACGGTGCCCAAGTATCGCGGCTGGATTCAATACATTTACAATGCCGCCAGGAAACAATATGACTGGCATCTAGTGGCAATTAGAGGATCTGATAAGGTTGGTTCGGACCACAAAGGTTACGGTCAATAATAGTAACGGGTTAGTAGCGGAGTACAAAAGTAACGGAATTTCACCAATTTATTCACCTAAGTTAGTAACATATAAACGCATTAATATGAATATGAAGCAACTGTGAATTTTAGTGTGAGGGCTGAGGGTTAGCAACTTTTTTCGCATACTTGGTCGTTTATCAGCCAGCTAGCTCTGAAAAAATTTCCTAGATAGTCGGTCACTTTTGGACTCCGTTACTACCCCGTTACTTTTGTCGTTGGCTGGTTAGTTCTCCAATTTTATTGTCTTATTTTGTCAGCACTCAGAACAAGCGTCGTTGCAAGACAGTAAATTACTGTTCATACAGCGTGGATATCATGGATATTAATTTTTACTCTAGTCGTCTGACTCTCCGGCGCCCGCATGTTCTTTAGATTTGTTGCGGTACAGTTTTGACCAAACGCGAATTTGTAATTGACAGCCTATGGTCTGCGCAGTCTGTTGCAGAGTTACACGGCAAGTTACACATGTAACCGGGCTGTTTGCATCCAAAATTACTTTACATAACCACAAATTGTCCCTGTAGACAAATTTGGTTGCATTTGAGATGAAACCGGGTTCGAAATGAACCAATGGATTCGTACACATGCAACCGAGTTACATTTTGGTTGCTTGCAACCCGTTTGACTAATTTCAAAGGGATTTATATCCGTTTTTCCGTTAAAGCGCCTGCTGGAAAACCTCATCTTCCGTTTGTTTTTTGTTCAGATTAATTTGTAAACATTGTTGCAGGACGTGACTGCGTACGACGAACGAGTGAAACAAGAGAACGTAAGTATATTGAGCCTAATTAAATGAAAAGAGTAGGACTGCTTGTTGGAGAACTCCCCCAACCAAGCAAGTATTTATGATTTCTGAGTCCTGGTTCCGGGTATACTGAAAAGTCGTTGCTACCAAAAAACTGGAATCGATTTTCTCCCTTCCAATTTGTTCTACACCGTTTTACTAGTTATCTGGAAACTGGGATTCATGACTGCATATTTCGAGCGTAGGTCGTGGTTTAAGAAATGAATAGGGGGATTTGTTGGCGCAAAAAAAACGGGTTACTTGTTGAAGAGTAGTTTGAGTTCTGTCCCTTACCAATTTTGGGGAACTTTTTTGAACAACCTAAACGTAGTTCTTTCAAACAACTTAGAAGTTAGTTTTGGGGAACTTCGTCCTCTCTTTTTTTATCTTTCTCTCTCTCTCTCTATTTCTCTTTCTCTCTCTATGGATTTCTTTCTAGATTGGAGGAATGGAGGATGAAGACGAAGACGAAATTGCCATGCAAAAGGAAAAGGCTAGGGCCAGAATGGAAATGGAGAATGGCGTTTCCCTGTAGTTACTGTAGAATACTCCTTAAGTCTTCTGATACCACATATGTGAGTAAAAAATCTATTAATCGTATCATACAGTTGAATGGTCAACTGATTTTCGATTTATAAGCTGTGACTTAATGAGCTTCCGTTTACTATACTAATTGGGAAGGGTCATATTAATATTACTGTTCGGTAATGTTGTGTAAAGCTATTTTCTAGTTTAACGATCTCTTTTATTTACTAATGATGGGTTCCAACTTTTCTGTTCTCTATGTGGACTCTCTCACTATCATCGCTTTATTGACGGTTCAACTACAAACTAAATATACTAGATTCTCTACACTAACGAAAGCGGGCTGTGTGTGATGTATATTGATAATTTATCATTAATAATAACATTGTATTTTCGGAATTGTCTTCATGTAGACGCGAAACACTGAGAGTATATGCATGTTGTTTGTAAGAATTCATATGTTTTTTTTCGAGCTGTGTCAAAGGTAGACTTGGTTTGTATTTTGATTTTCATATTGGAAAATCAATCAGTCACCCCACTTTGTCGTGAACTAATGTTACCTTATAAATAATCACACTTGTGTCCAATTTTGTACATAATCAATTGTTTAAGTTTTTGCTGAATGAAGTCCATTCGGTAATTGTATGTATCGTGTCTCAATGAAATGGAACCATTTAGTCACATATCAATTGAACCAGACACAATTGAAGTCAATAATTCAGGACCAGTTTTCAAAAAAGACTTTGAAATGAGCTTCTAACGTGCCGTTAAGAAAAGTGGCAGAGGTTTACAGATTTCACTGGATTTCCCCCAATCGTGCCATCGAAATTGTTCCCTGATCGGGTATCCTGGTGGTTGTCAGAGTATGAGTTTGGGCAACAATTTAACTAAACCAAAATCCCTCGGAAGGTTTCTCAACTCAAAACAGTACCATGGACAGACGGCGCCTCGTAGCGTCCAAGAAACGGCCTAGAATCGTACCAGAATGCGCCTGGAAAGAAACGTACAGGATCTTTCTAGGCGCATTCTAGGACGTTACTAGGCGGTCTCTTGGACGCTCCGGCGGGGGCTGTGGCCGAATCAGAGGCCGTATGCATGAAACATCCCGGGCCGGGTTGGGATGCTATCCCGAGCTATTTTCCGACCAATTCAGCTCGGGATAGCATCACAACCCGGCTCGGGATGTCTCATGCATATGGCCTCTGCAGGTCTGAATTTTCATCATTCGATAAATTTCGGCGGCAATCAGCCCCTCCGCCACGGCCATCCAGCCAGGATTCTGTCTCCTAGAAGCGTCCTTGTCGGATCCTTGTGGGAGAGTTCACGGACGCTTCTAGGAAAACGACGATCCTGGGATTGTCTGGGACATAACTCTCTCTCCCTGCATGGTGAATTCCCGAACCGTCCCTTCCCGAACCAAAACCGAACCGATTCTTCCCGAACCAGTTGGTTCGTTCTACAACCGAATCAAATTTAGGCCAACAAAGTTGGAAGCGAACCAATTCATGTAATTAATGCTGAAATTGGTCGACTGCGTAACGTTTATTGGGGTTTGGTTCGGTTTCATGCCGGTTTGAGTACGCAAACTGTGCGGTTCCTTACCGAACCAACTGGTTCGGGAAGAATCGGTTCGGTTTTGGTTCGGGAAGAAATTTGCCTCCCTGCATATATAGAGTTCGCTCTTTTCAATGCAAACAAGCTTATATTGCTGCTCGTTGACTTTGTAGTTTGATCCTGTTGTTTTTCGTTCAAAAACTAAGGCATACATCTAGAAAAACTACAACTCAGCTACGTTCATCCCCTATATCAATGTTTCCAAAATTTGGGATTTGCTTCAATTTCGTTTGGTTGTCAAATTATCGGTTTGACAAAGAATCGAACGCAAGTGCTTCTTCACTCAAAACATTGAGTATTTCTCTCTCCGCCTATCAATGTTCCAAGCCCCTCCAATAACTGTGTTGGTTCTTTCCAAACAATACTATAGTTAGTGCCAAATTTATAAATATCTGTCTCCCGCCGGAACTGAACCTGCGAGCAAAAGATTCGTAGCAGGGCGCTAATCACTGTGCTATTAGAGAGCATTAACAAGAAGCTTCGGAATCACAGACATCGTGCGTACACAGTGGAAAGTGAGATATACAGTACCCTCCCGCCGTTCCGTTGGTAACAGTTCTACGTATATTGATTGATGTCGCTTTGTTTGTAGTTTGGTCCTGTGGTTTTTTACCAAAGTTCAAAAGTTAAGGGGTGTATCTAGTGTAGGCCAAACTACAAATCGACCATTTTCATCCCGTTTTGTAATGTTTCAAGCCCCTCCAATATATAAGATACTATGGAACATTGAAATGGTGAGGTTTAGAGACATTGTGACGCTTTGAGAGGTTTTTCTCCTAAAAAGATATTTCTCCCTGCATATTAATGTTTCAAGCCCCTCCAATATATAAGATACTATGGAACATTGAAATGGTGAGGTTTAGAGACATTGTGACGCTTTGAGAGGTTTTTCTCCTAAAAAGATATTTCTCCCTGCATATTAATGTTTCAAGCCCCTCCAATATATAAGATACTATGGAACATTGAAATGGTGAGGTTTAGAGACATTGTGACGCTTTGAGAGGTTTTTCTCCTAAAAAGATATTTCTCCCTGCATATTAATGTTTCAAGCCCCTCCAATATATAAGATACTATGGAACATTGAAATGGTGAGGTTTAGAGACATTGTGACGCTTTGAGAGGTTTTTCTCCTAAAAAGATATTTCTCCCTGCATATTAATGTTTCAAGCCCCTCCAATAACTGTGTTGCGTGCTCTATCCCCCCCCCCCCCCAGGGGAACCTTGCCATGTCTAAATGTCTGTGTGATATATGCTTGTCTTTTAGGGGCAAACCACTCTCATAGAGGACCTCATCTATCGATCCAGAAACATATGTTGAGTTAGTTTTTGACGTGTGAAAGTGTTTTACTAGTTTTCTCCTATTCTAACGTTTTCACTTCCATATATTCCGTGCAGCTAGATATATAGAGAACGTTAGCCTCACCTATCTATCTACAAACATATGCTGAGTCAGTTTTTGATGTGTTGAAGAAGTTCTCACAAATTTCACCCCACATTTCTTGACAAACACTTATTTTCTATGTAGAACCTTCAAGTTTCAATAGAATCTGTGCTGCTAACTAGATAGAGAACTCTATTCATATTAGTTTATCGGAAAGTGATTCATACTAGTTCCCGTTTTTTTTTAAATAAGTTGTGTATAGTCCCTCATTATACCGAAACACTCTTACAGTATGACTTCGAATTTGAGGTTTAGTGGTGGTATTTCATAACCTGTCAAGTTTTAAAGAAGGACGATTATGTGGTCCAATCGCAACGGTTCAGTCCTTTAAACTACAATACATTTTTCAATTCTAGTTTAAAGGACCGTTGACACGGGCGGGATTGGTTCACATAATCGTCCTGCTTTAAGCATGTAACGCTCACTAAAAGGCATTTTCGTCAAATAGGATGTTTTAGATTGATAATTTGAAATTCGTGAGAAAAAATAAGAACAGTTGGATAGATCAAACTACAACTTTCATTTTTATTATGACGTACACTTTTTCTGACGTTCTCTGATTCTACAGGTAACCACTATGGATCTATACTTTTAGTCAACTACACAGTCACGTGAAACAAGTTGAACACAGCAGAATTCATGAACGTGCAAAAACAAAGTGCACGATACCTCATTAGAATGCTAGGTTCACGTGACTATGCAATTGACTTCTAGTATACTTTCCTATTCATTAGTTCCGAGGCAAAAACCACTTTCAGAAAAACAGGGGCCTAACGATGAGTTGGAACGCAAAAACGTCTTTAATCACTCCCTAGAAAGCTCGTCAAATGCAACGTTCCTACACTGAAGTTTACATTTGAGTTCTTTTTCAAGTATTTCGCTCGAACTCGACATTATTTCGGTAACAAGCTCTGTTTTGTGTTTTACCAAATATTCGTTGTATTTCGATCTGGATTCACGGAGTTCGAGTAGCAAACAACGGGTTCAAACTACAAAAACAGTGGGTAGAGCAAAATAGACCGTTGGCTCGCTTTGCACAAAATGAGCCTATATACGGCATATGTGCAACCCCAGAACATGAATTCGTTGAACAAGTTCACCATGTGCTATCGAATTATTGAAGGTTTGGCTGCTTCTTAACATAAAATTGTGATGTGTTTCTTTGCTTAGACAACAACTCGTGTAATTTTCTTCTGTGTCTTTAGGGTGGGTTTTCATGCCTTATTTCGTAGGGCATAGCCCTATATAGGATCCACTCTTTCTGGAGCAAGCCTATACGATATGTGTCGTCATATTCTTCTGTGTTTTTAGTTTGATTATTGACAACTACGATTTGAGCTTACAAGATACTATCAATGAAGTTAAATTTTCAGAATAATTCCTCACAAAACGACAAATGAACTACGATCATCGAACATTAACGGCACTCTTCTACATTGTAAGTTTTTCCTCATTCTTCACTGCGAAAACTGACTGATTTGTATGTGGCACAAAAAAACTCGGTAAAAAATGTGTTCTCTTGAAAGTTCGTTGATTCGATGCAGAGAAGAGATATTCTTCCAACATCTTCAACCAACGAAAAATCCGACCGCGAAAAATATTTTTCACTCGCAAACTTTTCAGCATTTCACTGAAAAACTTGAAAAAACTTTTGCATCAGCAAAAACATAGTTGAGGCTTGACCGTCAACTATTTAGGTTACGTACTCACGTGACCTGAGAGAGCGTTCCATGAACAAATCCTAATTCATAATTTCCCATTTCAGAGTACGTATGCTAGAAGATCCCGGCATCCCGTCCTGCGTCTCTCGCTCTGCCTCACTATTTCTCGTCTCTTACATTCCGGCGGGATGTAGGAGCAGAGAAATAGCGTATGTTTGAGGAGACGCAGGATGGGATGGAGGTGCCGGGATCTTCTAGCATACGTCCAGACCTGTCTGTGTGTGAACTTGGTGTTGTCCAGTGCTGTTGTAGTTTGATCTCGTTGTTTTCTTGTCATAAACCCGTAAATTCAGGCGAATACCGCGGTTAAACTACAAAGTTCTGTGCATCCTGTATGCAATTTATTGCCCTTTCACTACAATTTCTGTTTTCAGAGCTGTCTATGTGTCCATTTGGTGTCCTCGGATGAGTATTCGGAACTGATGAAACGGGCGATGCGGGTTCGAGTCCTCCCTCTGAGAATAGACATAAACAGCACGGAGATAGACGGGGGAGTAGACTGCAGACTCACGCTGCACAAGTTCGTTTTTGTAACAGTTTACAACATAAATACTTTTAAAGATGACACGGTTGTAATAGATAAAGCAGAAAAGGTTGTAATTTTACTTACAAATGGTCTTTCGCTGAGAATGGACATTAACATCACGAGAATGGACGGGGGACTGGACTGTCGACTTACTCATTTACCTCTGTACCTCCGAACAATTATTGGAGCAAAAACTGTCTTGGTATAGTTCACACCATTCCTACTGAGACTCCCACAGTAACCATACAAACTTTCTCAAAGCTGTTGTGGAGCTGAAAATGTGGTTCATCAAAAATCCTCTCGTATATTTACTGTACCTGAGAACGAGAAAGTTGTGCGGAAATTTTCCATCTTTCCGATCATAAGTAAGTGAGAAAAACGGCTTGGAAGTTTCGTAATCCTACTGTAGGAGTCTCAGTAGGAATGAAAAAGACTATACTGCCTCGTGCCCTTCCCGGGTACTCAACCCTAGTTGACATCTTGGCCTTGCTTGCTGGAAAACAGTTGTGGAACCTCAAGTGTTATGGTTGTCGCTCGAAGGAAGGCGGTGGTGTACGGTATATCTCACTTTGTGCCGTGTAAGAACAGATATATACGATTTGTCGACAACTGCTATTAGCCTATCTGGTATAATGGTTAGCGTCCGCGCCTTCCATACTTTTGGGCGTGGTTCGAGTCTCACATGAGGCGGATATTTTATAAATTTGGCACGCACTTTATACTGTTTGGACAGGACCCGTGACGTCACCGCAACATTTTTGTCACAGTTGTTCCGCGATTTTGATTTCGAAACGTGATGGGGAATAACTTCTGGTTACGTTTGAAGTTTAAAACAGTACAGCATGAGCTATTGCACAACTATGGTACGTTGGGATAAAATTCTCTATCGATTAGTTGATCCAGTAAATGTAACATTTACATAAGAATGGTCTCCCAGAAGAGACTTGATCCAAAAAACTGTCAGAACATTGCTATTCAGAGACAGTTGCACGACGCCTTCTCTAAACCAAACGGATGCCATCTACTGGTCCACCAAGATATGTTTCCAATGGAAATGCGATGTTGGTGAGTTCTCCGAACAAGCCCTGTATTTTAGTCGAAACAGTTCAAGAACCGAACGGTTCGGAAAAATACTGTATTTTTAGTCGAAACGTCAAAAAATCGATTTGTATCCCCACCCTGCTGTATTTTACTGCAAGTACAGGACAATACTGTAATACAACCAGGCATGTTCAGAGTTTTCAGTCTATAGGGTCCCCTTCTTCCACAGCAATCGTGTACGGTGTATGTTTTTATATCCCGCTATGTTTGTATTTTGATCTCGCAGTCGAAATTCGTCAATTTTCGGGTGTATGAAGTTTAAACTACAGCTCAGCTGAAACTAGAGTTTAAAATACCTCTGATCCTGATTTTATTTGCTCTTGCACTCTCAACTACATTTTGATAACAGTGATTTTCCCCATGAACTGAAAAACAGACTACACTGTGTATTAATTTACGTTTTTCTTTTCAAAACTGGGATCGAACAATGTCATGTACGGTTTTTTTTTCCAGCTGAACATGCGATGAAAGTCAAGAACTGTTGGATCGGTACACTGAAAAACCCGGTTTATTTGATACGAGAGAACGGGTGAGCACTATGTTTCCCACAAAACTGATGGAATGGGGATATCATATACAGTTTGTTCCACCCATTTATAACCTCTAGTAATATGCTCAAACTTCCAAGTCGAAGTTTGGTATGTTGGCACTTTCGAACTTTCTCCAAACAATCAATAGTGTCTACTGCACCTTTACTACTACAAACTCTGGGAGTTTGCAACCGAAAGAATGAATGATTCACTAGAAAAAACCATCTGAATATGTTACGGATTAGTGTAGAAGTACATTGATTGGTGAAACAAGTACGTAGAGGAAATCTAGCGCCGTGACGAAGTCATCGGATACTACAATGTGATCAATGTTGTAATCGTATGAACAAAGTAACACACGGCTGAAATAGTTGCCGTAAAAGATTAATACTATTAAGTCTGACTATAAAAGGTCACATTTTGAATAGAACTGTCTGATTACCACTTGACTGAGGTTTTGATCATCTACACTACTTCTAAACATGAGCAGATGGCAAGTATGTAACGAGATCACTTAATAATAATAATCTTTCATGGCAACCATTTCAGCCGTGTGTTTCATATTAATACAACCAAGACAAGTGATCACATTGCAGTATCCGTAGGGGGTGTGGGTCCGTAGATGGAAAACGAGGCATGAGCATGTGTGAGCCTTCGTACCAGCTCATGCGGTTCGCCATGAAGATACCGCGCCGAGTGGGATCGAACCATGGTGTTTCGAGTGCTAGCGCGCACACAACCAGTCGACCACTCGGCCCCTTGTATTACCATGCTACGGTGCACTTTTACACATCACACCACCTATTGTTCGGCGGAAAACCCCGTGAAACTTTTGTACACATTTCTCAATATAAATGTTCCAGTTGCACGCAGGAGTCGGCGCTGCTCCGCTCCCCCTCGTACCTCTCGTTTTCGCATGCTATTTCTCTCGGCTGGCTGACGGTTCGCGAGTTGGGAATGACGCATATTCATATACAATGCGATGTCACCCTGTGCCATGTCTGCGATGAGTCGTGTCGACGGACTACGGTAGGTTATTTGTAGTTTGAACTCTGAAATTCTGCTATTGGGAATAGCCCAGTCTTGGTTGTAGTTGGATCTTGATCCACGCCACAATTCAATGTAATGTCATCTTGTGTCTGCGATGAGACTACGGTAAGTTCTTTGTAGTTTGAACTCCGAGTATCGCCGCAAAATCTACGAAATCAAGCTACAATCAAACGGTATAGACTTGTTTCGACAAAAGCGAACACTATCGTCGGAACGAATTTTTGCGTCGTCGCATCACGTTTGGTCTCCGTTTGTAGTGTGCTTCCTTGCTATTGCGATTAATTAAAAATTTGAATGTTTGAATAGCCAGCTACGAGTGAAGGTTGTCTCCAACCCTGAATTTTCAACTGTTCTCTCCAGTTCCACAATTCTGATTCGGCTGCCTTTGTAGTTTGATCCCAATGCGTTTTGAACAAAATTCGGGAGTAGTTTACATTTGCCCCCCACCCCACCCTGGTCGAAAATGGGTTGAAAAGGGCCCGTACTAAATCGCCCCCCACCGTTGGGGGGCGATTGTACACCATACTTATTTACTGCAGGCTTGGGTTGAGTGGGGGGTGATTGTTCATCAGTTCCGGGTATGTACTATCACCCCCCATTTTGTATTGGGGGGGGGGGGGGGTGATTGTTCATTGTCGAAGATGTACAATGTTCCCCCACCCATTTACTAGTTACCTCCCACCTTCGCGCGATTTTTCTAGGATTCCAATCAGGTGGGGGGTAATAGTACCACGAGGGGGGTGATTATTGGGTGGGGGGCGATTGTACATTTTTCCACAAAATTCTCTCTTGTTTAATCCGGCATCAAACTACAAATGTGTTTTCTCAGCAGCCGCCCATTTTAACACCAAACTAGAAGTAAAACAAACTGAAACTCTTTCAAACTTCATTTTTCTCTACAGCCGCCCCGCTCCTGTCCGGATGATGGTGTCCCCATCAGAGACTATGATGCAATGTGGAACAATTCCCGATTGGTGGAGGATCTATGTCGAAACGAGGAAGAAATCGATGTTTCCAGTCTAAATATAACCTTTTTCGACCTGAATATCGTGGTTTTAATCACTTTTAGTATAGTTGTTCGTGTTTTCTGGTAGTTTTAACTAGTAAATTGGGTCATGCTCACGTTTTTTTTTCCCTAGATGATGTGTTTTTAGTTACTCTCAGTATGGAAGTTTGTGTTTCATCGTGTTTCTATCGTGAAGGAATATGTGGAATTATTTCTTTTTATATCTAGTTAGTTTTTGAAAAATTCATATGGTCTCTATTTTCACCAGTGAAAATGTTTGATCTAGTTTGAGATCAATCTCACACCTTTTCCGCTCTTCTCACAACTTTCATTGACTTTTTGTTCTTGGGTACCGTTGTTGGTTGCGTACTTTGCCTCTTTTCACAGTTTTTTCTTTGATCTCTATTGGATAGAAATATATAAAATTATCGAACAGAAGTTTAATTCAATTGCCATGTGTGAAAAAAAGAAAGCCCGCTTTCTGAGAAAGTTTAGTAGTGCTCATTGGCGTTCTGAATTGCAACAGAACGTGGAACAGACTAATTTGAGATGTGATAAAATTTGAGTTTTAGGATCTTTGCATGCAACATAGATTACTAATTTTGAACTGAAAGAACAATGAGATCAAACTACAAACACAGCATGTGTGGTCAATATCTACCGCTTCAGTTTTTAGTCTGCCCTTACCTGCGCGTAGTTTTTTGTCCAGAAGCCTCACAGAGTTGGCGACAATTGTGTAATGACCAAGGCATTTTCTGAAAATCTCGCGAAAAAAGTTCTCGAAATCTCGCTAAATAGTTCGGTAAACGAGATAGGCAGATTGTTATGATGTGCTTGGATAATCCAGTATAATATAGTTCCAATCATTCCCACTGAGACCTCGGCAACATGCCAACAAAATTTCCAGGCAGCTTTTCACCATGTTAATGTTTTCCAAAACACTGAATTTTTTTCTGAGCGACAGTTAACCTTTGTTACAGTACGTGGATGCAAACTGTTTTCAAAAAATGTAATATTTGTATGAAATACATTCATTCGAAGTTTCATTGGCACGCTGCCAAGGTCTCAGTGGGAATGGCGAGAACTATACGTATGGAGCGTGACCAAACCTACGTTGTAGTTTGAACTCTACATAACCCATGATTTACGGATTTCGACCAAACATCAACGGGATAAAACTTCAAACAAAGTCGGACGACGTACACCGTTCAGGCTGAAAGCGAAACATACACTCTGATCATAATTGTGAAAGACAGTCTGATGTGTGATCGTCGCATGTTAATGTATGCGCCGATGTAAATGTCATGTAGGATGAGTTATGCGCCGAATGTTTTTTTTGCACCCTGACATCATTTGCAAAAGTGCACAACTATGACCCTACAATATAGGGAGCTCCAACAATTTCTTCCTAGAATACTGTGTTGAGCAGATCTGATGTGTTTGTAGTTTGATGTCACGGTGTCTCAGTCAGGGTTCTTCACATTCGCAGTGTAATCAAATCAAACTACAATTCTGGCACTTTCATACCGGATACTTGATTTTCTAACATTTGGTTGAATGTTCCGTATTTGATTAGCGTATTTCATCCTATAAAATCACAAAATCACTACCGTAATTGAAGTGTACAGTCTGCTTCTGATTATTGATGGGTGCTTCTGATTAATAATCTCTCATTAATAATTGGCCGGTCGGCTACAAAACTGACTGAAAAGTTAGCCGAACTTTTCCGAGTTTTCTGAAATATTTCTGTGCTCGAATTTACCATAAGAAGGTTTCCCGAGAGGCCGCGTGGGATATCCCATTTCCTTTTGTTCATTCGAAGGGTGGGGACAGAGAAGGTCACATAAACCCCGCAAATCTGTCACCTCCTCTTTCAATCATAACAATACTTTGCACCTCAACTATAGGATTATTCTAAATATTAGTTGTAGTGTGATCTTCGCAAACAACATATTTTTGTTGATATTTTATGGATGAAAAGAAGCGGGATCAAACTACAAACACAGCAAGATATAACAACATTCACCGTATTACGCTTGCTTTTCAGAGACCGCCCTCTCGCAAATACTGTAGTTATCACTCTTTTATTATCAGTGGTTATCACTGTAAACTGTATTTATACCTGTGTAGATGAAATATCGATAGTATCTCATTTTTATGTACTGATAACGATTGTTTTTCAAATATTATAACTGAAACATAACTTATATATAAACTTTTATCTGTTTTTTTTTGAAAAATTCAAAGTTTTAAATTGGGTCCCGCAGCGATGTCAAAGCGCGCGAACATCAAATTGGTTCAAATTACTAAATTTCGTCGTCAATTTTTTTCGGCGAAAAGTGATGACTCATACTATTGAATTAGAGTGTGTGCATCGCTCATTTTCACACCTTTTTTCGCGGACAGTTGTTTAAACAAAGTCTCTCTCACTCCATTCACTAGTTTTGTTTTTATTCTATTTACTTTGCTCCACCCAGCACACAACAACCTATTGATTTTATGCACACACATGTGTACATCAACCCAGAGTTAACCTAACTCACATTACGTTCACAGATAATCCGAAATTAATTTAGTCATTCTGAGCAGTAAATATTAAATATAAATAAATGAACTTTCCTAGTATAGTACATCATGTACATGAATACACATATGTGTATTCAAGAATTCAGGAAAAAATTGAGCTTTCGAGTTGCGTTATAATCGAGCAGTACGTTATATATTTTCGAAGCTTCACATAGGTGTTTAATACAAAGTTTTATTCTAGATTGGGTGTTTTACTTCACAATTTCACTTTACAACGTATACAAGTTATATTAACCTCTGGAAACTTGATACTTCTGCACTTCTGCGTTCCGTCGTTATTCAAGTGGACAGAAGTTAGTTATATTCTAGTTTTTTCATATATATATATATATATATATATATTATTCCATCCACTATGTATTTTAATATAAACACTTTCACATGCCAGTGAAATGTGACTGTTCTTTCAAAAGGAACCCGTTTTCTCGATTCAAATACGCGAAACATTATGTTTTTGCATCGAAATCGGCTAATGTTTCCGATATTGCAAGAAAGGAGTCCGCTTTTACTGAAGTATGATGTCATTCAATTCTATTTGTACTAGTTAGTATATTATGAATACAGTACTACATCGCATAACTGCATCTATGACACATCGCCTTATCTCGAATCTAATTCCGTCGTCTTCTAGCCTAGTTTCCATAAATATCGATAACACTCCGTCACCGTCAGAAATGGATGTTGTAAATTCTGTGCAATAGAGCAATGGTTTTGACTGTTTTGAGCGAATGTTCAACAAAACGGATACAAAAAACAAAATCGTATATTTTTTCAAACCATGACCCACCACTTGTCAATTAGTTCAGTTTCAATCCAGTTTTTGTCAATTAGTTCTGTTTATCACTCGTTTTTTGTTTGCCATTCACTTTTTGTTTATTGTTCCGTTTACTACCAGCTTTATTTATTCGTTCGTTTAATATATCGTGATTTCAGATCTCTACTGTCTGTTTATTCTTTCTAAATAGGAAATGCTTTCTTCGTTGGTGGTCCTTACACCGATAAAAAGAGGCTCCGATCAGAATGTGGTCCGAATTCACCGGTATGTTGTTTGTTGGTTTCTATTTGTTTATCAGTTGCTCTCCAGCAACTTTTTTGTTTATTGTTTACGTTACGATCGTGATCAGTAGTTAATCAGTCGGACACAAGAAAATATGGAGATAAGAGTGTTTACTTAAATAAATAGAGGTAGGAAGGTTTGCTGATTCTGATTATGTTTGATTTAACGAAATTCGCTGTTGCAATTCAGCACTCAGGACTGCAGATGCCGAAACCTGAAACCATATTAATTTTTTTTTCGTTTTTTCATAATTATGAAAGGGGAACTCACGCAATTGCAGATATAACATCACAAAATTGTGACTGGTAATACAATACAGTTATTTCCTCTTTCTTCTGAATCTGCGATGTTTCAGTGAATCGGAATTGCACAGTGAGCGTCTCATCCATATCGCCGGCGGTCAACACACGGGAATAATTGTCAATAAAATAGCCGAGAACGGTTCGTTCTTCATTTGTATTGTTTACAATATTTTTCTTTTTGTAATATACATTGTAACGTTCATATATACTTTTAAAAGATTTTGTGAAGTTTCGCGGTTTTGCAATGCTTCGATGAGTGAAAGTGAAAACACAACTGAACTTTACGGATTTGAGGTAGTAAACGACATAAAACACATTATTCGTTTTTCTGAATTCTATAATTTCAGACACTTCTGATTATCAATCTGATGTTACTCTCAGTTTCTCTGTGTGGATAACAGATGGAAGTTCGAGAAGACAGGTATTATACAATTTCATTTTCGTAAACTCTGACTGTTTTTCTAAGCGAGCTCCGTTCTCCAGCAAAATTCATGATTTTCTCCAGGAATAACCAGATTTCTTCAGATTGCCGTGATATACTATCATCATACACCAGTAAGGGAGTAAGGTCTGACTAAGCTTCAAAAACTAATTCGTTTTCAGATGTAAATCATGTAAATACGTGAAAATTCAGGATTTTTCCAAAACAGTAGACCGATTTTCATAATTTCTGCTCAAAAGTAGTCTATTTTCGAATTTTTCTGTGTATGACTATTTTACATGATTATACAGAGAAACATGCTTTTGAAAATATTTCGAACTCTAGGAAAAACGTGGAATGGAGTTCTCGCTGGCGAAGAACGTGAACGCGCACGAGGGAAAGGCCGTGGTTCACGTCTTCTTCAAGCAACTAATGATGAATATGCCAATCGGTTAGTTTCATATGAATTTCATTGTTTGTTGATAGGATTGAAGATATGCTTCAGTAAAGTTATGCTGAATTTTCATTCTGAGGACAAATTGTCCTGTAGTCCTGTTGTGCATGGTCGCGCATACGTGAGGCGACTTTGTTGTTCACAAAAATTGATTGAAAATCAGGCGTTTTATCTGCGAAAATGAACTATTAAACTTGGTGGAAAGAGAGGTTTTCAATGATGAATGAAGGCGACATTTGTTGAAACTAGGGTAGTTCAAAATCCCCATTTCGAAGAGAAGGGGTAATTCAATGGTCAATCCAACAAAGTCGCCCCACGTTTGATGGTCGGTATTATGTAGATTTTGTACGTCGAATCTTGATTATTAACCCTACTATGAATCAGACTAGACCTCGTTCATGAACATTGCCAATCTTTCATACACCGCCAAGGCGCCAAGGGTCTCTCATTTTTCATGAAACCTCGCGATAACGTATTCTTTTTTGAGTCGTGACCCCTCCGAAATTGTTCAAAACTGCGATTTTCATAAATTTTTGGTTTAATGTTCACTAGTTTTGTATGAATTTCGCTGTTTTTCAACTCACATTCCCTACTTTTAATGAAAATTTGTTTGCAACCCTCTATCTCATAAGAGAGCTTGGCGGTGTATGAATCTTTAGATCATGTTGAATTTTGTAGTTTCTGTTTTTGTACGTCATTTCCTAAATCCTGAGTTTACGGTTTACGCTTATTATTATTCAGACTATGCCTCGTTCATGAAGCGTGTGTTGAAACTGATGCAATCGTCGTTCCCCGAGATTGAAAGTGTCCTTCTGGACTTCAAAATTCTCACCGAAGAGGAACACGTAGCTATACCCGACGCCGCCCAATACGGTCGGTTTGTTTGTTACGGTACTTGATCGATTCTTGGAAAATGTGGAAAGTGTTACGCTTCTTGGGTTGAGTTTCTTTCGAAGAACAAGAACTGGTGATGGGGTAATTACGTAATTGAGGCGTTTACATAATAGAAATTCTATGTAGTTCAATGAGAAAAGGGGCTCTTTTTAGAAAATGATAAATACACCGGGTAAGGTCTGACTATTATAATTGAAGGGAATCAGTTTGGTGCTTCGGATAAAATCTCGATTTCGGACCCAAATTAGCCACTTTTTCAAAAATTCGGCTAGATAGATGGTTTTGCAACTATTTACCGAAAAAGTTTTGAATATTTTCTTATCCAGACTCGACGTCTGAAGTGGAAGAAGTTACGGTGGGCCATGTGCAAGAAGTACTCGAACACGCCTTCCCCAATGGACTCACCATCGATCTGATCAGCGAGGCACTACGGTAGGTTGTTATCTATTTATATATTCATAATCATTACATTATATGTAATAAAAATAGAACATTAGCATTATGAATCATTATAACTAAATTTGGCGAGGCACTACGGTATGTTTTCATTTATTTTATAGTTTTATTTGCTTAAAATTATCATTATTATGATTACCACTTTCGCGAGACATTACGGTATAATAGCATATTAGCATAGTTTTATGATCACTTTATGAGCAAGTCATTGCGGTATCACTAAGTGTTGTACTAAGATTTTCAACTAATCAGCGAGGAATTACAGTAGTTGTTATCTATACTGGTGTTATCGCGTTATCAGTGAAAGTGTGAAAGATCACATATTTAGGTGTGACTAACCTACGCCTACGAGAGTAAAGACATTTTTCACCATGATTTAGCGAAATTTATGATTTTGCATCAAACATAGGTCGCTTTTCCCGATTTTTGGCTAAAAAAAATCAGTTTCTCTATATTTCTAAGGCTATATTAAAATAGTAGAATAAAAGCTTTATTTTATAATGTAAGTCCATTACAGTTGTACCATGAGGAGGCGCTTCAGCTCCTTCTGGAACTCGAATCAAAATTTAGCCTATTTTTTTTTAAATCACGGATCGTGAAAATTCATTATTTCGCATCGTAAATAGGTCATTTTCCCGGGTTTTGGCTTAAAAAGACGGTTTCCTGGTTTTTCTGGTTATAATAATGACCTTTTGGTTTTGGCTATATACCCATTCCATTACAGTTGTACCACCGAGGAGGCGCTTCAGTTCCTTTTGGAACTGGAATCGAAGGGAATTGTGGGAAGAGTCGGTGACGAATGGCTGCGAATTGACACACGGAATGTGGACGCCATCGCTAGGGGCGGAGCCAATCAGAGTGAGTTTTTTCTTCTTCATGTAACCCGGCTTTTTCGATCAGAGAACACAGAACACTCTGAAATTGCCATTTTAACGAGTTTTCGCGGCGATTCAGCAATGATTTTGTATGAAAGTCGTTAGTTTTAGGTGCGCTCGCAACGTTACTACTTATCTCTATTTTCGCGAAACTTGGGAAATTTTCGATACTATTTGAATAGTAGGTCTTTTTGTACAATATAATCACACTTGACTAGCACTCACCAGTAAATTACGACTATTCCACAAAAAGGTAACCGTTTTTCGATTAAAAGTTCCATAAGTGGCCAATTATTCTAATTTCGACAAAAATTAGCCCGTTTTTGTAGATTTTGTGGCTATTCTGTCCGCGTTACTGGCGTATTCACTGGATTACGCCTCTGAATATAGAATTGTACTGGAGTTACATAATTGTACAGCTGTATCAAGGTGAAGTGACGTGAGTAATAGGGTTTCTTTCCAGGTTCTTCGGACCAGCCGACCATCGCCATCATAACCTGTCTTTTCGTGGAGAAACAGGCGGTCGATTCCCTGATTGAGGATAGCTCGGTCGTGCATAAGGTTCGCTCATCATAGGTTTTATAAGCATTTAACAACTTTAAAGAAGTAAAATGGAGGAAAACTTCGAGCACAAATTTATTTCGAACTGCTGAAATCAACGGAAACTTTGTACTAAGCTACTAAGTAAAGTCCGACTTATCAATTTTCGCCGTGTTTCTTTTTGTGGGTTTCTCTGTGCGAAGAATTTGATACGTTGTTTCCAGTACAAATCTGGCGGAGATTCGAATGTGTACACGATGGGTCGTGTGGGAAACCACTGTGTGGTGGCCACCAAATTGGCGTTGATTGGCGACTCGCGGGAGGCTATTACCAGTGCCGGCTCTATTACCACCAGGTTGGTTTGAGTAGTACATTTTTCATGAGCTTCCCATACGTACACCGCCAAGGGTCTCTCATTTTTCCTGAAAGCTCGCGATACCCCTCTCCATTTTGAGTCGCGACCCCTTGATAGTTCAAAAATGCGATTTTCATCAGTTTTGAGTTAGTTTTCACTAGTTTTTTTTTCATGAAATTGGCAGTTTTTCAACTCGCGATCCCTAATCTGCATAAAAATTGGTTCGCAACCCTCCATCTGATAAGAGGCCTTGGCGGTGTATGTTCCCATATATACCACATGTAGGGATGGACGATCACCTATACTGGTCATAAGTCCTTACTAGTTTTTTCCTTCTGCAACTGCACCTATATCCTATATCTAAAAAATTAGCTCTGAAAACCATCCCGGAAGTTTCTTCGAGGAAAGGCTGTATTTTCGTCAATCGGGTCATATACTCATATGTAGGCAACGGGTGTTCGCGGTATTTCATAGTGATACGTGAGATAAGCTAACCGGGTAGAGACCTTTTTCGCTCATTATTTATTTTTCATACTAACGAGATTGGGTAATATTCGTGTTTCAGGCTGTTGGGTAACTTCCAGAAGATCGAACACGTGTTCGTAGTCGGAGTGGGCGGGGCCGTTCCCCATTACACGGACGCCAGTCTGCACGCTCGATTGGGTCAGTTCTCAGTTGGGTACTCAGACAACTACTTGCCAATTAGCAAGTCATTTTGCGGCATCGACGAGAGAGAGAGAGAGAGTGTACAGATCAGAGAGACGCAGACTGTCTCGTTCTGTCTACGGCCTCATTGATCTGCGTGCTCTCTCGTCTTTGTTGCTGGCCAATCACAGAAAGTCTGAGTGCAGACGTTGGCAGACTTGGCTGAATGCCCAAAGTCGCAAGAATGTCAAAACGGTTCAAATCTATTCAGTTCAGACACAAAAACTACTCGGCACGAAGTGTTTCAAGTCTCGACGATTGTCGAGTTCCACATTAACCTATCTCTCGTGTACGTTCTAAAGTTCTAATTGCTGCCGATACGTCATAGTAAGTTTACACCGCTGTAGTTTGATCGCGTTGCTCATCGGGATCAAACTATAATAATTATTCGGTCACCATTAATTCTTTCAGGTGACGTCATCGTCAGTTCTAGCCTCCCGAATGCGTATGTCTACTCGCACGACTTCATTGTGGACAGAGAAACGGAGGCACTCACCGGATTCGCCACCCGGTTGGTTTTGTTGTTTGTTAGCAAAATGCTATTCAAGTTTTTGTACTTTCAGATATCAGAAATTGATAAAAAAAAATCTGTATTTGTTGCAGTATTTCAAGTTAAGTTGATAACAACCGTCACCGGAACATGTTTCTCTTCTTGAGAGTTTCATCTTCACTTCCTCATCTCAGGTATCAGTGCTTTGATCTTAGACTTAGTTATCAAACTAT